>CM016614.1:8486592-8616592 GCA_005393395.2 Gossypium australe | reverse complement strand
TATGATTATAATAATAATATACATATAAAAAATAGTAGTAATAAAAAAATATTTAAAAATAATTAATTTAATGGTAAAATAGCAAAATAACCGAAAAGAGACTAAATTGGATCAAAATCAGAAGATTTGGGCCAAATTTAAAATAAAAGAAGATAAAAGGACTAAATCATAATACGCGCGCGACATAGAGGGACCAAAATAGCGATTAATCCCACCCTCTAAAACGGTGCGTTCGAATGAGTACCAAATTGAAGTGACAGGTTAGATTTAGGGTAAGATGTAAAAAAAATAAAAAAAAAAGCTGAAATGGGACGTAATTAAAACAGAGACGCAAAAAAGGAGGGCTAACCGCGCAATTTACCCATTTAGGGTAAAATTGCGCGGATCCAATTGCGGATTGGGTGGTCGCGCGCGGGTCTTCTCCCCATCTCTCAAACGGCGCCGTTTTCTTAAGGGTTAAAACCCTTTTTCCTTTGCAGAATCCATTTTATAAAAAAAAAAACCCAAATGCAACCCCCTATTTTCTCTGCTAGGGCAAGCCCCTCCTTGCAGCAAATCCGCCGTGGACACACCGATAGCGGTGGCTGAAGGAATCGAGGTAAGCTTTTATATTTTTTTTTTGCTATTTTTACATGTATATACTGTTTCTAGAGGAAAAGAAAATTAAAAAAAATCATAAAGATAAAAAACAATTGTATATATATGTATTCGAACAAAAATGAAACAACAGAAAGCTAAAACCTTCTAAATCTGGCTTTCTGAATCCCTTTTTGTATGTAAAATCTATATATTGCCTTTTTCTTTCCGTACAACCCAAATCCCCCTTTTACAACATTTTCGAAAGCTTTTATAGCCCGTTTTACAACTGACTTTTGTTTATTTACATGTGCACGATCGAGCGCGTCTCTAACGTGGTATGGTGGAGCGACGCACGTCGCGGGATGTGGCGTTCGGCGCGTGAAGGTGGGGCTACTAGCAGTTGTGGCGCATGTGGGGCTAGGGTTTCGGTCAAAAGTTTAGGTTGTGGGCTGGGTTAGGTCTGTTTTTGGGTTTAGGTTAAATTTGGGCTTGCCTGTAAAAATTGGACTCTACAGTCGTACACTAGTATTTCTTATGTTATGGTTGGAACTGTTCATTGTCTCTATAGGTTTGGTTTTGTGTAGCACTTTGGAGAAATTAAATGCCATATGGTGTTATGGTTAGAATTGTTCATTGTCTGCTATTTGTGTATTTGATTTATGTAACAGAGTTAGAACAGTTTGTTGAATGTAGTGGGTTTGATTTTGAGTAGCCATTTTTGTTGATAATAGAATCATTATTTTGTGGTTTTGATTTTTCCTATCATTGATATTCAATGTTTCACTCAATTATAAAAACATCATATTATATTTGGTTTTTTTGGTCATTTTGTAATCATGGAACACCATTGATGTATAATAAGTCACATTGGAATGGTATCCCAAATCATAGAGCAGCGCTTACTCTTGGATTCTTTGGTACATTGTTCATTAGCAGATTGAACATTCACATATTATCCTATGTAATCAAATCCATTCAAATGAATGTCAATGATGCTGAAATCATTGTAATTCAGAGGAAGTTCATAACAAAGATTAATTTTTTGTTGGCTATTTGTTTGTTCTTCTTAGATTTCTTTTATTGTAATAATCATTGATCTCAAGGATGTTTATTATCTAGTATAAATTTTTTTTTTGGTGATAAGAAAACATAACATAAGAATCACATAATCCTAAACAAAAATATTTCTTGGAGGTTGTTCAAACAATTGTAAAGCGTCCTCATTGCTACGAGCCATTTTCGTAAGATAATCCGCAACTGGATGTAAAATTTTATGTTTGGATAATCCGCAAGTTAATGTATGAACATTATGTTTGGATGTAAAATATAATTCTCGAGTTATTTATTACTTTTAATCTTTTACTTTTTGATTTAAAAGATAATGAAATTATTTGTTTTACTAATGATATTTTAACACATTAAATATGTATTGCAGTTTAAAAATAATAAAGTAGGTTATATATTATTTTTCTAATATTATGTATTATGATTTTTATTAATTCATATTTTAAAAATATTTACATTAAGAATGTTATTAAATTATATATTATTTTATTAAATTGTATTTAATAATAATTATGTTAAAATATGATTGAATTATTTATTATTATTTTTATTAAATTATATTAATAATAATCTTATAAAATTTAATAACAATAACAATAATTATCTATCTAAAAAAATTATGCTAAAAGTAATTTGATCATTTAAGTCATTTTCCTTATGCTATTACAACATTTATTCTATGAATACTATTACAGTTTTATTTTATTTTATTGAACCAAACAATTAAATTACTGATTACAGTTTTATTTCAATATATCTATATTCCATTCACCCTAACCAAACGTGTCGTAGGCTTCTCTCTCGCGCGAAAACTATCTTCTACACTCTAGTGTAGGGTGTGTATTTCCTTTGGCCTTTGGTTACCCAAAACTAGAGAAAAAAGAGAGAAAAAAATTGGAGAGAGAGAGAGTGTGTGTGTGTGTGAGAGAATCGGGGAAGAAATGTGGGGAGCGATGGATTTTTGTTACGGGATAAAAAGTGTGGCTGGCTAGGGAGAGAATTTAAGTTTCTGTTATGTCTGTTGCAGAAATAATGGGTGGGAAAGGATTGTTATAGTCAAAACGGTGGGTTTAATCAAATTGCTAAAGAGGTCATTTTGTTCTTTAGTTATCCGGTGCGTTTTGTCTTAGTCTTCAAACGGCGACTTTGGCAGCTGTATTACCAGTTGCTGAAACTGTTAGCTGTTAGTTTCTTTTCTGCTCTCTGTCTTCTCTCTTCTTTCCTTCTTTTCTATCAAATTTCTTCTCAGATTTCTATCCATAACAATTTGATGATTCGAGGACAAGAAAAGGAGAAAGACAGACGAAGACAACAGAAGACAAAAGGAGGAAAATAAACGTTAGAAAAAAAGGGGGAAATAAATATAATTTACACATTCATTTCAGATAGCATGCATATTAGATATTACATTGTTAACAAAATTTTGAAGATTACGGGTCGTGGGGAAAATATAGATAAATAATAATTAGGTAATTCAAATTTTTTCATCCATGACAAATGAAAATTATTTTAAAGTACAAAACTAAACCTTGTCTGATCAAACTATTCTAAAGTGATCAAATACAACATCAGAACTATGAACTGCAACATTGCATGAGGAAATAAGATACCCTAAAAGAACCATGAAAAAGGAACTGATATCGAATCTAGTAAGGATTTTCTTTTTCTTTTTTTTTTTTTGGGGGGGGGGGGGCTTAATGAGATAAAAATTTTGAGGGGGTAACTTACACTCAAAATCATCTGACAGTTAAGCTGAACAGCAGCCAATTTTCTTGAGGGCTGAAACATCGTCCTTGCCGACATTGATGGTTTGTCCCTTCGGCAATGCTGCGGGATCATCCCCTACTTCGAGTGCTTTTCGACTTACCACATGGTATATTTGAGTTAGTACTTCAGTGAATGCATTCTCTACATTCAGGGACTCAAGGGCAGATGTCTCCATAAAGTAGGTTTTCTCTCTCTCGGCAAAGGCCTTAGCTTCCTCAGTGGAAACGGCACGCAAGTGTCGTAGGTCTGCCTTGTTACCGACGAGCATAATCACGATATTGGAGTCTGTGTGATCCCGTAGTTCCTTCAACCATCTCTCGACATTCTCAAATGTGATGTGTCGAGTGACATCATAGACAAGCAATGCACCGACAGCTCCTCGGTAGTACGCACTTGTAATCGCCCGGTATCTTAATTTGGAAAGAATATAACAAGAAAACAAGTCTCAAAAAGCATATAAAACACATCTATTTGTAGCAGAAACTGTATATTAAGCATTCACAATTTAAATGTAGGTAGAAGAACTATTTATATTTCCTTTTCACACCAATAAAACCTTACCCTTGGGCAAGCCTTGTTTAATGCCTCTCAAGCAAAGGCATCGATTTCTTATACTAGGCAATTCAGAATCTTCTATCGAGTTCATATCATCATGATCCCCCTTGACTAAGTCATGGCAATAAAAAAATTTTGATCTAGCAATTAAAATAAAATGTTGCACAGCAACCGGAAACTCAGGCACCAAACATTATCTATGCATCTATCGTAAATCATCAAAGTATGCAACACAAGCCCCTTTTTAGACTCGTGCATGATACAGAGAGCTAAAGAATAATAGAAAACATGCCCTCTGAAGGCATGTGATGTTTTTCACATAAATCCAAGCTTCAAAGTTTACAGATATTAATTACACCAATGTCCTAAATTTATCAACATCGTAAAGAACTTCAAGACTAGAACAAGGTTAACATATAGAACTGATAACAATCATATCCTTGTAAAATGAATGACGAAAAGTAAAAAGATCTATAGATCGGAGATACAGATGATATCCTCTTCAATGAACCTATATTCTAAAGATGTATATTTGATGATTCAACTAGGACTTCTATAAACAGTAGGTTTAATTCCACCTTTTCATCAGTTAATCAAACTGTTACATTATCACTTGGACCCAAATGTACATATTTTAAGTAGCTTATGGTATATAAGCTAACTAATCAAGACAATTGGCCTTTCGCATATGCTTAAAATTTACATCGAATACAGCAATCCAAGGAAAATAAAATATCTACTTTTCACTAAATAACCAAAAGCCAAGACCACATGCTTTAACATTAAAAGGAAATTTTCTGAATGCACCTGGCACCCACATTTTCTTAGCAACCAAGCAATCCAAAACAAAGAAACAAGAAATCTCATTACTTACTTCACCAAACCAAATACTGTAGTCTAGAAGCAGCTTCTTTTCCTCAAATCACTAAAAAATTACAAAAATCACCCCAAAATCCAAAAAGAAAATACAGAAACAGACAAGCAATAAGATAAGAACTACTTGAATATAATTCTACCACATTTCCTCAGCTACTAAACAGCTCCAAAAATACAAAATCCCAAATACCCATTCTACCAATCCGACGTATCAACTCAAAGAACACTTCATTTTCATAAAATGATAATAAATAAAAAAAGAGTAATAATAAAATTTATAATAAAAAAAAAGTTGAAAAAACCATACCTTTCTTGTCCAGCGGTGTCCCAAATCTGGGCCTTAACGACCTTATCATCGACCCGAATACTTCGGGTAGCAAATTCTACTCCGATTGTGGATTTTGACTCCAGATTAAACTCGTTTTTCGTGAATCTCGACAACAAGTTCGATTTCCCAACCCCCGAATCTCCGATCAATACTAGCTTGAACAAATAGTCGTAGTCGTCATCTGCTCTATACGCCGCCATTTTGGATCACCAGGTCGGGTTCTTCTATCGGATCTTGAAAAAAAATAAAGATTTGAATTTATGAGGAAAATTTTATCAAGTGGCAGAGATCGGTGGCATCGATTTTGAAATTGTAATAAGATATTTAAAAAAAGAAAAGAAAAAGAAAAAGTGGGCTTAGATTTAGGAGGGGGACGTACATGTCGGCTCGGGTCGGGTCAGGAAATTGGATTTGTTGTTGGGCCCCTATTTTTGTAACCCGATTTTAAATTTTGTCGATAAAGAAGATAAAAAGTTGGAAAAAGATCGCATCTCACATCTTAATTATTTTAAATTCATCCTCAAATTTTAAAAAATTGTACATGAGTCCTCAAAGTACTAAGGTTGAAATATTTCATAAATTTATGTACTCTTTGAAAATATAAAATGTAGTCATTGTATTTTTATTTTAAAAAATTTAATCTCTTTTCTTTTCAGATTCAAGTTCAACTATTAATGTTGTTAACTTTTTTTTATTAAATTTGTTGGTGTAACATTTTAAAATAAAAATATTCATGTAACATTATAATGAGTCCAAATTTAACAAAAAAAATTAAGAGTGGTAACATTGGACTTAAAGTTTAAAAAATAGCCGAACTAAATACTTTAAAATAAAAAGATAAAGACAAAATTTTAATTTTTTGAAAAGTATAGGAACTTATGACATATTTTAACCAATAAAAAAGTTTGAATCAAAAACATTTTAAAGTTTAGGAAGTAATTGAAATTTTGAGAAGTTAATGGAATTGACCTTTGCCAATAATATGTAATTAATTCACTAACATTCAGTTCTTGAATTATAAGACAAAAAAGGTTGCTTAGTACGGCACGACTCTCCAGCCGATGAAACTGCCACGTCGATCTCTTGATCTCAATCTCTTGCTCTTACATCATTTAGATCATTGTCTTTCATAGATTTACCCGTACAAAATAAGGGGGGCAAAATTTTATATAAAAAAAAACCGAGACAGATGGAAAAACCGGCGGCGGAAGTTATAAAAGGCGACGGTTGGGGGCGTTTTCCCGATGATTTAGAGTATCATTCAGGATTTGGCAATCATTTTGAATCGGAAGCGATCGCAGGAGCTCTGCCACGTGGCCAAAATAGTCCTCTTATTTGCCCATTTGGACTCTATGCTGAGCAGATCTCCGGCACTTCCTTTACTTCTCCTCGGAAGCTTAGTCAACGCAGGTGTTGTTCTTTTTTCAGATTTTTAAATAATTTTTTTAGTAGTGTTAAAAATTTGAGTAGCAGTGTATATGATAACTCGGTTGAATTTTTAGTAAATTCAATTTTATTTTAAATTTTGATTAAAGGAAAGTTGTTTATTCATGTTATTGATTTTGTCTTCTTCTTTTCTTTTCTTTTTTTTTTTGAATTTTTTGTGTTAATAGTTGGTTCTATAGAATCAAACCATCGGTTACTCACGAGCCGTTTTGGCCTCGTGAACCGAGTCATAAAAAGCTTGTGAGTGAATTTGATGGGTCCAACACGGTAGCAAACCCGACTCAGCTCCGGTGGAAGCCTGTGGATATTCCTGATTCGCCGACGGATTTTATTGATGGTTTATACACTATATGTGGAGCTGGCAGCTCATTCCTTCGCCATGGATTTGCTATTCACATGTAATTGGTATTTTAGTTGTCATTTCAATTTTTACACGAATGATGAATCTGATCATAACTGCTTAATACACCTGCTATCTAAGAATTATGGGCAGGTTACTGTAGTAACTTTTTTCATTACTGAAACGAAAGTAATGTGAGTTGGGTTTGTTTGCAATTTAAATTTTGGCTCGATATGTTCACCAAATTGTTCATGTGCTTGGTTGAGATGAGTTTCACCACCATTACTATCTTGTGTCTCTTTCATGCATTCAGGAAGAACTTTTGTTGCATTGATCCTTTGCTAGGAGAGTCGGGTTGTGCTCAATTGTTTAGCTTAAAGGTATGCATGAAGGAGGTAATAACATTTTCCTCACATGTAGGTATACTGCCAACAAATCAATGGACAATTGTGCCTTCTGCAATGCAGATGGTGATTTTTTGGTAGTTCCCCAGCAAGGAAGTAAGATAAAATCCTTTTATCTTTGAAAAAAAGTTTATTTTTTGCTTGTTTGGAGTCTTAGATTTCCTTTTGGGGCATGGATACTGGTATCATTGAGAAATCTTGAGGTCTTTTATCAGGATATGTGTTTTCTTTAAAACTTCTTATTCATTTATGAGCAAGTATTACATGCAGTAATGGTTAACTTAAAACTCTTTTTGTCAAAAAGGAATATGCATACTAAAGAACTGCGTTTCTGATTACAGGGCTATGGATCACTACTGAATGCGGAAGATTGCAGGTGTCTCCTGGTGAAATTGTTGTCTTACCCCAAGGCTTCCGCTTTGTTGTAGATTTGCCTGATGGCCCATCACGTGGTTATGTTGCTGAAGTTTTTGGTACCCATTTTCAACTTCCTGATCTTGGTCCTATAGGTACCTAATCTCTTGTTCAAATGTGGCCTATGAGCGAATGAAGTATAATATTTTGTTGTCTGTGTACCGTTAAAAATAAGTCACTTTATTGATCATGTTGGATAGATATTCCCTTAGCGTATGATTTTCATTTTGTGTAGGTGCTAATGGTCTTGCTGCTTCAAGGGACTTCCTTGCTCCCACAGCCTGGTTTGAGGATTGCCCCCGACCAGGGTTTACTATTATACAAAAGTTTGGAGGAGAACTTTTCAATGCAAGACAAGATTTTTCTCCTTTCAATGTGGTTGCCTGGCATGGTAATTATGTCCCATATAAGGTGGGTGCAATCAACCTTCAAACTAAAATAATTAAAAACTATAAGATTTTGACTATGAACCATTCGAGCAATCTGATTTTCTTGAAAATGTTGGATTCAGTATGATCTTAGCAAGTTCTGCCCTTACAATACTGTTTTAATCGATCATGGTGATCCATCAATAAATACAGGTATGCTGCTAGATGATCTCTGTCTTCACATAGTACTTCTCCTAAGACTTTTGGGGTTCAATTGTACTTGTACTTAAATTATCTACATTTTATTTGAGCAATATCTTACAGTTCTGACGGCACCAACTGATAAACCGGGTGTGGCATTGCTTGATTTTGTCATTTTCCCTCCCCGATGGTTGGTTGCTGAACATACATTCAGACCTCCATATTACCATCGCAATTGCATGAGTGAATTTATGGGCCTAATATATGGTGGATATGAGGTGAGTCCTATCACATTCTGGCTATTTTCTTTTTAGTTGATGAAGTTTAAGCATGTTTCTAGTGGAACACTGGATTATATGGTTGTATCCCCATTGATATCGACGTTGGCTTCGAAAATAAAAATCAGCCTTACTTCAGTTTTCTGATTGAGAATTTTGGCTACCATGTATTGGTTTCAGGCAAAAGCTGATGGTTTTCTGCCCGGTGGTGCTAGCCTTCACAGCTGCATGACTCCTCATGGTCCTGACACCAAGACATATGAGGTAATTATCTTGAGCACAACATTGAGGTCGCAAGTCAATTTCCATTATGCCATTTTTGTTCTTCGGGTTGTCTGATCGGGTAGTCGATTACCATGAAGTTTTAGGGCTAGGAATACCCAAAGCTAATAAGACTACCCAGTCCTGTTAATTAGTTGACAATGCCCGTTTATTATTCCTAAACTGCCCGCTCTTAGGATCACTAGTCTTTTCTGACAACTCTTTTGATTTGCAGGCCACTGTTGCACGCGGAAATGAGGCCGGACCTCACAAGATCACTGATACAATGGCCTTTATGTTTGAATCATGTTTAATGCCTAGAACCTGTCCATGGGCTCTTGACTCCCACTTCAGGGATCTCGATTATTACCGGTGTTGGATAGGGCTTCAAACATTAACCTCGGGCCTCAGCTCTGATTAGTTAGCAAGTAAGTACGTACATACACAGAATAAGCACAAAAAGGTATGTCATCTCACAGGGTTAGGAAAAGGTGGGAGGGGCGATATCATTGTTCCTTAGCTCTTATGAATGTGCTATGGACTATACACGAATGTACAAACTATGATTGGCATGATATGAAATAATATATGTATATATTATGTAATATAGTCTCTTGATTCTTCTTAAAATATCCCTGTGATATCTTTATCCAACATATCTGAGAAAATTAGAAAAGAAAATATATATAAGCTGGATGAGTTTTAGACAGGGGCGATATCATTGTTCCTTAGCTCTTATGAATGTGCTATGGACTATACACGAATGTACAAACTATGATTGGCATGATATGAAATAATATATGTATATATTATGTAATATAGTCTCTTGATTCTTCTTAAAATATCCCTGTGATATCTTTATCCAACATATCTGAGAAAATTAGAAAAGAAAATATATATAAGCTGGATGAGTTTTAGACAAAGGTGTGGTTGATATTTTAGCTGGTTTAATACAAGAAGTGTTATATCATCCAAAAATCGATGAAAAAGACAGCACAAACAAGTAATATCTACTGGAAAATCTGATATGCATATCTATATACATATAAAAACAAGAAAAGAATTGAAGAATATTTGAACTTGTTTGTTTCACTCTTTAGAAAAATGATTTTTCTAGAAATTGATAGCAAAATTTTCTTATATTATAGAACATTTATTACTATATATTTATAAATATTTATATAAAATTTTAAGAATATTATTTAAAATTAAGAATTATTGTTAATTGAAATAATCTATATAAAACGAATATAAAAAATGCAAAAAATTAAAAATAAAAATTCGTAATTCATTTTCTTAAACAAACACACCATTAATCTTTTTTCAAAACAGATTTTCGTAAGGTTCTCTTTTGATTTTTTGAGGGAAATATTTAAAAGATTTTTTTGAGAAATATAAATATGGGATGTAAATAAATTTAGTCCAATAGTTGACTTTGACTTCACCCACTCTCTTAGACAATGCAGAGGTGGATTTGAGCCTTTTAACTCTTGCAAAATAAAAAAAGCCTTGGATCTATTCTACATCTTGAAAGACTTGCCTACTAACTATATTAACTATCAGGGGTAAAGTGAGGAAAATTTTTTAGGGGCCGGATGAAATTTTAATTTTTTAGTATATATTTATAATTGTAAGGATTAAATCGAATTTTTTAATTTTAGGGGGGCCAAAGTGAAATTTTACCTTTACTAATTTAAAATTTTTAAAAAATTATAAGGGCCTAAAATAATTTTACATTTTAGGGGGGGGCCGGGCCCATGCCACCTAAATATAATTTTACATTTTAGGGGGGGCCGGGCCCCATGCCAGCCCCCCCTAGATTCGCCCCTGTTAACTATGCCCTAACTGTGACCCACCTCGGTTTTTTTTTAATTACAAGAGGAAAGTAAAATTTATAGTGTTTTGAATCTAGACCACACTTATTGACCTGTTTGATTTTAATATTGTTGTTGATGCAACTTTTGAAATTAAAAATAAGGGTTAAATCACAATTTAAGCATAAACTCGGCAACAATTTTTTTGGCTAACTTTCATATTAAGGTTTAAACTTTTTTTTGCAAACTAGCCCCTAAACTTGATTATTGTTTCTATATTAGAGCCTAAACTAGGCAATTATTCCCACGTTGAAGCTTGAAATTTTTTGTCTAAGTCCCTGAACTTGATATGCATATGCATGTTATCATATATATATATATAATAAACAAAAAATAAAATAAGATTACTTCTTTTTCCTGTTTTTTAAATATTTATATTTTATTCCTAAATCAATTAAAATAAAATTATATATGATGTCATTAATAGTGATATATAATATGGTAATTAAATTAGTTATTATATAATGTGATTAAATTAAATTGAAATCACAAAATTAAAATGTTGTATAATGTAATTAAATTAAGTTAAAATTGGATCTCATACAAAAAAAAAAATTCTTCAAATTGTTTGCTTCTTCTCCTTGTTTTGTGTAACGGCAGTGCTAGCCTTCAGGTTGGCTACCACTCACATTTTTCTCTCTCCCTCCCACCAAGCCTCTCTTTCTTTTTTTTTTCCATTCACTCCATGTGTTTTTTCTCTTTCCCGTTTATAGATCTATTTTATGAGTATCTTTGTTGTTTTCACAAGTTGTGATGGATAAATGATGGTGTCTGTTGTCGCTGAAACTCCACTAGCCACCATCAGTTTCTCTTGGAAAGTGGGTGGGTATTCGTTGACTTCTTAACCTATTTTTTTAAAGTATTTCAGAATAATAAATGATCTTATGAGTCAATTTAAACATGTGTTGTCTTGAGTATTATATTTTTTTTTTTGTTTATATCTCATTACTTAATAAGTCTTCACTTTAAAAAAAAATATTCTTGTAGTACATTTTTTAGTCTTGTTTATGCATGTAGTCTTGCTTTTGCATGTGATTTTAGAGATGCTTTTGTTTCGTCCTCTCCAGTTTGATGGATACTCAATACTTTTTCCGATTTTGCTCGCCTGCCGCTTTGAACCATCCAAGACTAATTTTCTTATCATGATAGTTGCTTGCAATCACTTTAGATCAGTCGTACTTAAGTTGTGACAAAGTCGATTATCAACGTGTCGTAATGTTCTATTGATGTTGAGGATGAAACCTTTGTCATTGAACTTATGACAAAGAACTTATAGCATATTTTAACATTTAACTTAATTTAAAAATGTATTCAATACTCATAGCAAAGATTTTCATAACTTTTAGTTGATTTTGTGGTCTAAATTAAAGAACAAAAACAAATTTAGTTTATATCAAATTTTTATAAATATATTTACCTTGTAATTATATTTTTCACTTATAAATATTGTAATTTAATTAAACACATACCAATACTAAATACTAGGTTCATCTTTTCAACAACAATTACAACATTAATAAATACTGAAATGGTTATATCTTTGAATCAATCGAGTCCCCCCTATCGTAACAAAGCCTACAAGTCGTGGTCCAAGTTGGTTCCTTAGCCTGCTGCACCCTGGCTAAGGATGGTTCCATATTAGGGTCGCCAGAATCCTAAAACCCCAAGGGGGACCGACCATAAAAATTGGTCAGTGGTCAAGCCCCCAAATATCCATGATGACTCGCACGCCCTGGACCATTCATAAAATAATTTCAACTGAAGGTGGATTCCAACTTTTACTGATACATTTCATAAAATCGTTAGTTGTTCTTAGATTCCGACTTTGCCGGTGGGCCTTTTTTCTTATGTATAAATTTGAATGCCCCACTAATTAATGTGATTAAATTGATGTGATTTCAGACTTCCAAATTCCATCTTTCATCTTTCACCTCTCAACTCCTAATTTACCTTTGTTTTTCAGGTTCCACTCAACCATCAGAATTTGATCCACGTGAATTCATTGTTAATATGAATAATTTTGAAAAAAAATAATTATTTTATTTTATGAATTATTGTACAAGTTATCAAGTCGGTATTGTTAAAATGTTAACAATTCAGCTAATTTTTTCATTAAAAAAAATAATTTGACTAGAAATTGAGGAGCTAAGTAATTAAAAAAGAAATTAGGGCCAAAGCGACAAAAGAGGTAAACTTTAGAGGTTAAATTTCTCGTTATGCTTTTATATTATTATTAAAATTATTTTATTGAGTTAGTGTCACAAATTAATAAAAATGTTAAAAAAATAATAGTACATATAAATACAAATAGAACATTTCAATAATTAAGCTACACTATATATTATTATAAAACGTTTAACTAAGTTGGTGTTACGAGTTAAACTAACTCTAACTCAATTACTAAAACTAGATTTATGGCGGATTGACCATGTGGGTGAAAAGAAATTATGTAACAAATATATTTATTAAAAATTTACATTAAAATTGATTAATTAATATTTTGTTTAGGGTTCAAATCTCATTATGATTACATTTTTATTGATTTATTATATAACACCCTAATAAAATATAACTTAATTTGTATATGAGAGGATATTTCGGTAAAATAAATATAAATAATTAAAACTATTTTAAAAATAATAAAAATATTATTCTAAAACTATCTTTGTTATTTCATATTTTATTAAATATATAAATAAAATAACTTTATTCAAATAAATCACCCCTATAAAAAAAAAACTAGTCTCTATTTTTAAAAAAAATCTATCTTTTCCTTTTAAAAACATGTCATATATTAAAAAGATAAATAGATTTTCTTCAAATAGATTTTATAATTATATTTTCTATATAAAATCTTTACCTACATAACTGATATGACATAATCTATTTAAAGAAAATATACCCATTTCTCACACTTATTTACTTTGTATTATATACTTCCAAAAAAAAAATACATTGTATTATATTTATATACTATCACCTATTTTGTGTTATTGTGGTCATGTTTTATTGCATATCATATCACACACATTCCATGTGCCACAATTTCTAATATATTTTTAAGTAACTTACTTATATATATTCCATTTTTTTACAAAAATATTATGCTTGAAATGTTACGTTACGAAGTGGTCACTCTACCATTAAGCTCCGTTACCTCTCTAATGGCGATCCTACGTAATAGTTTAAATGACCGAGCAAGGAAGAACCGTAATATATAATAGTAGGGGTGTGGCCAATAACTCAATGGAGGAGAAAGAAAATTTAATGAACTCCATTGGAGGTAATGTTGGCCCTGAGAAAGGAGGAAGATATTTTGAGATACTTGAAATAGATGTCGTAAGAAAGTGATTGGTGGAGTTCTATAGATTGAATTTTGGGGGAATCGAATTCATGGGTTTTATTTGATCAATTATCTAATAGTGCAATCTTGGTTGATGGATTTCCGAATGGCATAAATTTATCCTAATAATGTTGTGGTATGTATCTACTTTTGTAGAGCCTCGTTGACGGAATGATTTTCATTCAACAATTTGTTCTATATAATTATTGGTTTAAATTCAATCTATTCTTTCATAATAGATAATTGCCGCTCGAAAGTCAAACTTAAATTGTTATAAATCACTATTTTAAATATTCTTACATATAAATAAAAGGTTGATCATGAAATATCTCCACATTTATTGCTTAACGAAATTTAATCAAAATCAAACATACTAACACAAGGACTTTGACAATTCCAAACTAATTTATTCTAATTGTTGTTTGAACATGAGATCGTACAAACAATATATGCTGTCAAAGTTTCCAACAAATACAATCGAGCTTTTAGGATGTGTGATTCAAAGTACAATCGAAATAATATGATAACTCAACTAAAAAAATTCGAATCTATTAAAAAATGCGTCGTAAATTAACTAATATTTTAAACTTGAAAAACAATAACTTCAATAAATTTAATTTAATAATTTTCATCTTATCATCATTTTTAAAACTTAAATAAATTTTATCATCTTATAGAAATATTTTTAAAAAATAAACAGGTTAGAACTCAACATCTATAATTTTTTATTTTAAAATTACTATTACTTTTATTTATAAATAAATAATGGAATAAAATCACAAGGCTAAACTGCAAATGGATGTAACTGTACAAAAGTGGTCACCGCCTCTGAAGTCTTAACTTTTTTTTTTTTTTATATTTTTAATTTATTATTTTACTGCAGCGTGTTTACGCGTCCACTTTTCTAAGGCTTTTTATTATTACCTGAAAAGACCAAGTAGGCCCTTACTGTATTTATGTCACTAATTTATTAAATAATATTTTTAAACAAATTTATTATTTTAATAATTAAAAATAGTAGAAAAAATTGAATCATATTTAAAGTCAAAAAGTAAATAATAATTTAAACTTTTTAAATGTGGAATTTAATTTTATATTATTGAAATAGCAGTAAAGCTAATAAAGTGTTGGTTAGTTAAGGCTCATGTGTGATTTTATCAAAATTTTTAAATTTTTCGTTGAATATATATATATATATAATAATTGTATTATAATTTTTTAATTATAGTCGTACAAAATATATTTTTTTCAAGGATTTTTCTAAACTCATGATTATTATATGTTTAGAAAAAAATTGTATAAATTTTGATATAATATCCTATTTAAATCTAAATTTGCTCCATCCACCTACAATAATGCTTGCTTCTCCTTCAACTTCTCCTCCTCCTTCCTCATCATCTCCATTAGAGTAGTCCTTATCTCTCTCCCTCTTCCATCCTCCTCTGTACGGCACTTGAAGAATTTCTGGGATCCCACAATTATATCCAAAATTAATAATTTACAACCAAAAAAAAGAAATACACCATTTGCTGTTATCTTGTATTAAGTCATGGTTTGCACATGCAAATCCCTTTTTCTTAAAAAAAAAATCATGGAATATTTGGTTTTTGTTTATACTTCATGATTGATTTAAAAAAGAGCTTGAAAATGATGCCAGATTTTCCCTACCTTCAGAACCTCATAGTCATCCATTCATTCTTTTTTTGCCTCTTAAAATTCCTTTACTCTCTTCTTTTTTTTTTATTTAACTCTGTGTATATATATATATATAAAAGAATTAAATTGGACATAAAATTTAAAGTGTAATAAGAAAAGCAAACATGGTATTTAATTTTTGTAGTTGTAACAATGTGAAAAGGCATTCATTTAACTTACTCTCTCACAACACTGTTCAATCATTTGATCCAAGCCAGCTGGTCCTCTACTTTTAATTATCTTAACTATTAATTAAGAATCCAGTAAATTTGAGATTCAAATATCAACCTCGATAATTGGTTTTCGTATAATTCTTTTTATATAAAATATAAAAATTAAAGCATGATTAAGCGATTATTAAAGTGGTTAAGTTACAAAATTATTTAAAAACAAAGAATTGGATAAAATTAAATAATTGTTAGACAAACTTTTACTTGCCAGAGGGGTTTACTGAACATGCCTTATTTATTTAGATTATTATTTTTAACTAATCATGATTAGGGTTTCTTTTTTAATTTTTTTAAAAAAATCCCAACATAAATGCCAACATGAGATGATGGAAGCTACCAAGAAACTATAGAAAGAGAGAGGAGTGGGGAGTGGGGAGTTAATAAAAAAATAAAAAAACAAATAAGGGTCACATTAGAGACCATGTGAGTCTGATTTGGGGACAAAGCAAAGCAAAGGGAAAAAAAGAGTGGGGGCTCTTACAACCAGTTCACATGGGGAAGAAGAAAGGACATGATTCTTACAAGTTCCCTTTCTTTCACAGCTCATCTCCCTACCCCAAATTCCCTACATCTTCCCACTATATATTAAATACTAACCTGAATACAAAAATTATTTAAATTGGAAACCAACCATGTAAAATCCCTAAACGAAGAAAAAAAAAGCAATGTATTAAGCAACTTACATTTATATTCATCTCTCCTCCATGAATATTCTTCTATTAGATTTTCTTCCAATGATCTGTAACCAATTTGCCATATACTTAATTATAGGCACATGCATTTACTAACGTAGAGAATATAAATGGAATAAATTAATAACTTTTTTTCTTGAAACCCTTTTAATTATATTAAATATTTTAGTAGGCTTCTCTATTATAAGGTTTATGTTAAATTAATTTAATAGATGAATTAATTTAATTTATATATTATTAAAAGAATTAAAAACCTCATATTTTTAAAAAAAAATCGCATTTACTATATAATAATATTTTGAAATTTTTTATGATTCTATAAAAATATTTTTATTATTTTTTAAGCATAATATTAATTTTATTATAAATTGATTTTATTTAAAATTTTAATAGTAAATAGACTAATTTGATTCAATCCTACTTAACAAATATTTTCACCTTTTAATTATTATTACTAGTGTGAAGCTTAACATATAGGGCTCTCTCTTTTTTTGTTATTGTTTTTTTTATATGGGTATTGTTATAATGTATATATATCGAAAGGTATATTTATATGAACTTTATACGTTACAAAGATGATATTTCTGTTCTTGTAACCTAAGTTTATCAGCAACTTTGAATAACAATGGTTTACCAACAATTTGGTACCATAATTCATTGAATGGTTCTGAATATGTAAAACTTTTTCCAGTCAATATTTTCCCTACAAAATGGACCTATATCTAATTTTTCTTTTAACAAGGACTATATTTGTTCGCTACACTGCTAATTTAACTAAGTCACTGTGTAGGCATTTTTATAAGTATGATTATCATAATGTAGGAGAGCTGAATTGATATAAATAAAATTGAACACAAAATTTTCCATAAAAAAATATTTTTCAACTTAAATAAATTAGTGAATTCAATCAGAGACATAACCTGTTTATGGATTCAAAAATGATGATATATAGAGATATAGAAGCAATATATATATGTATTAAATATGTGTGCAAGTGACATATAGATATCCATCAGCAATGAAAACGAATATCAAAGAACTTGTGGATGTGTAGGGCTCATAATATATATAGAAAAAAAGGGCATATAATACACAAATGCATATACCATATGTTGGAAAGGCCGTAAGATAATGTTTGAATATAAAAATATAGAGATAGTTGAGGCCAATGAAAGGGGTCACATCGGCACGTGGTGGTGCTGATTCCACCCAGTTATTAAACTCACACTGCGACTTTCCTATCGGAGAAAAGCCCCCAGCTGTTGCTAGCTGTCCCTAATCTCCCCCCATGTGACCCACCTCTCTCTGCCCCTCCCCCTTAATAAAAAAATCCCCCCGTTGCAAAAAGGAAAAAGAAAGAAGTGCGTAAGTTTATATCATTGGCTTCAAAGGACTTATATCATATGATGTTGGTGTTTGGGTTTGGGTTTGGGGGTTTGAGTTGATATGTGTGTGTGTCGTGTAATATTTTTGTGTGTTTGGTTGTATAGTTAGTTGTTGGTTAGTTTAAGATTAGCTTTGTTTTTCGTGCTCTTTTTATTTATTTATATATATTTTTTGAGTTTTTGGGGTTTCTGACATTGGTGTAGAATGGCACAATTACCTCCAAAAATACCCAACATGACCCAGAATTGGCCTTCTTTTCCACATCAAAGATTGCCTACAATGGCAAACTTCATTTCCACCACTGCCAACACCGCCACTATGAATGCCTCCCACCACCACCAGCCTTCTTGGGTCGACGAGTTCCTCGACTTCTCCTCCGCACGCCGCGGGGCTCACCGCCGTTCCATTAGCGACTCCATCGCTTTCCTCGAGCAACCATTGGTGGAGGAATGCAGGGACTCCAGCACCAACCACAACAACAATGCCATGATAACGGAAACCAATGTGTTCGATCGTCTCGACGACGAACAGCTCATGTCTATGTTCTCCGACGACGTTGCCGTCACCATGGCTGCTGCACCGACGTTATCCTCGTCCAACCCTTCCACTCCGACGTCCGATCAAAACAGCAACAATGACGAGAAACCAGTGCCGTCCCTGGATCTGCAACAGCCCAAGAACGAACCAGGAGAAGTCGAGAGCTCATGCAAACCTGAACCACAAGCTGCTCAACCTCCATCAACCTCCAATGGCGACCCCATCGTCGATCCCAAAAGGGTTAAGAGGTAAAACAAATCAAAACCCATTAATATTCAACATTTTTTACACCATTATAAATATTTTAAATTTATTTTGGGTGATGAACAGAATTCTGGCAAACCGGCAATCAGCACAAAGATCAAGAGTTAGAAAGCTGCAATATATTTCTGAACTTGAAAGGAGCGTCACAACATTACAGGTGCAAAATTTTGATAATATATATCATCAATATGTGTATGATTTTTATTTTCTTCAAATTTGTTTTAATTTTATTTTCTTTGATATACAAAAAAAATGAAGACTGAAGTATCAGCATTATCACCAAGGGTTGCATTCTTGGATCATCAAAGACTGATTCTCAATGTTGACAATAGTGCTTTGAAGCAAAGAATTGCAGCTTTGGCTCAAGACAAGATTTTCAAAGATGGTAAGACTTGGTTTTTTCTTTCTTCAATTATAATTTACTAGTGCTATAATATGTGTTAAGAATTCATCTCAATTGGTTTAATATATTTAGGCAACACAATAAATGTTACTTACCATTTTTCTCCTCAATCATGATATATTAGTTTGCTAGTTTAAGGAATTATTAGTTAATTATCTTTAAATTATTTCAAATAAACCTTTGTTTGCTTTGATAATTAGAATCCCCCTCCCCTTTAATAGAATGGTAGAATAAATTATAATATTAAGCAATAGTTGTATACATGCCATAACAGTCTATGGCATATTTTATTTTCATATACATGCCAAATTTCCTATTTTTTTTTCTTTGTTAATTATTGTGTAGGACATTTTAATTCCTTTTTTTAAGTGAAATTATTTTTGGGTTTTTTTATATGTTTATTTTTATTAGACTTTCAGTAAATGATTCTATACATTATGAAGCAGTAAAATTTACCTATTATTGCAACATTTATTTTTCAGCTCATCAAGAAGCACTGAAGAAGGAAATTGAAAGGCTAAGGCAAGTGTACCAGCAACAACAAAGCCTCAAGGAAATGAACAGCAACAATAGCAACAACCACCATGCACCACCACAACAACAACCATCACAGCCGCAGCCAACGAAGAAAGAAGAACAACTATAAGTTGTTCAGAGAAATAGAGAGAGCTAGAGACGGCAGTGAGAAGGTCTTGGTGCAAAAAATAAAAATAAAAATAAAAATAAAAATGCAATAAAGCTATCTAACAAATGTGGGGGGGGGGGTTGGGGGGCTATTTTTTTCATGTTATGTGTTTCCCAGTTGCTGTTTTTTATTAGTGTAGGGTCCCCCTGAAGACAAAAATTTGAAGGGCCAAAGAGAAGGGAACATGTGGGTTGCTAAGATTAGGAGGGTGACAATTTAATTCTTTTTTCATTTTTTTTTCTCTTTTAAAAATTGATTAATTAGTTTTATCGTGTGGGTTTTATTTTGGGAATTTGGTCTTTTTTCCTTGATGAAAATAATTTAACCTTTCTTTCCTTTAAAATTTTTTGTAATTAAATTTGGAGGGCAAAAAAAAAAAAGGGGGGTGGGGATTTAAATGTGTGGGGTTTGTGTTGGGAGGGATGAAATTGAAAAAGAGAGAGTATTGTCAGAGACAATGGTGGTTATGTCTGATTTGTTTGTCAAAGAAGAAGAAAAAATAATTGTTGGTTTCTTCTTTATTTTTATTATTTTTAATCACATTCAGGGTTTAATATTAATTGGTGTGGAAATATGGAAATGATAAAGTAGATGCAAAGGCAAAGGGTAATTGTCTTTTGTTTTTGTTTTTTAAACCCAACCCACTTATGATTGGCTTAATAAGTCTCTTTCCTTGAGCCCCTTTTTGTCTTTATTCTTAATCTTTATATTCTCTACTTACAACTATGGTTGAAGACATGTATGATGTTTAGAGGGCTTAAACTAATGGATTGGTTCTTTTTCAAACTTGTCTATTTATTGAGATGAATGAAACTTGTTAGAAATTTGAGATTTATGTTCACTTGAAACAAGGATTCATTTTAGAAGTAGAATAATTGAAAGCTTAAATACAATTTTTTTATCAGATTCCTGAAAGGAAGAAAATGGTTGAGAAGGAGTGATTCTCATTTTGTGTTTCATTTATTAGAGAAGTAAATGGTATAGGCAGTGTTGTGGTGAAAGGTTGATATGTTGATTCCAATGGTGGAAATGTTGTGAGGTTTTTCTTACTATTATTTGGTAGATTAAAAAACAAGACTTGTGGTGGTTCTTGGTCTGGTAGAAGTTTACCCGACCTATGTTTAAATTTTGAGGATGAAATTATTAGGAGTGATAATCATGAACTCCGAACATAAATTAGATAATCCGTATCAACTATCCCAAAAAGAAAAATAATAAGCTCGAAAACCAAATCAGCATATAGAGTATTTCTTCAACATTGTTAACATTCGTTGGGCCAGCTTCTGATTTAAGCCCAATGATCAATGTCTTCTGTCACTGAGAAAATGGCCCTAGAACCATGAGGCCCGGTCCAATAAAATTAAGGTAACGTTTAGTATTTTTTTTCATAATTTAAATGGTTTGAAATATGAATTCTTAGGAATATGATTTATAGATGGAGTTGGATTCGTGTATGGTATTAATATCATACATGGTTATCTAAATTCAATTTGATCTGGTCGGGCTTGATCCTTTTAATACCCTGATAGAATCTACTTATAAAATATATACTCGATATATAAATATCAAATATCCATTAAAACCCAACTATAAAAAATATGTAAAAAAAATTAAATACTCGATATATAATTTGGTTCGATTTAATTAATTTTTATACTTAATTCAATTTATTATATAAATTCAAACTGAACGAATACACAAAATAAAATATAATTATTAGTCTCGCTAATTTTTTTATTAAATTTATTGATTTTAAAAATTAAAAAAAATTCATTCAATAGTTATCGGGTAATAAAAGAAATATTTTAACCATTTTAACATTTAAACTTACAATTTTAAAATCCAACAAAAATAAAAAAAAATCAATCAAAATTTAGTATATTAAAATATTAAATGAAAAAGAAAAGTACATATATTTCTAGTCTCATTTAGTGTCAATACATGCGCTGCTATGACATTTAAATCGTGTCTGCCTATTTTAAGGTCTAATTAGTAATGCCGCGTAGTGCCGACGTCCCCCAAACCTTTTTTAAACCAAATCATATTAATCGTCTTTAGGTCACTTTATATATTTATATGAAATATTTTTAATTTATATAAAATCCATTGTGTATAATTTAGATGAGGAGATTAAATAAATTTTATTGTATTTAATCTTCAAAAGCATATTGCAAATAAATATCAAATTAATGAGTAATGTTATTCCATATGTAAAATGTTTGTGTTTTTTCAAAATTATTTTCTGAAAAATATAGAAATGGCTTCTGCTTTGTCAATTCTCGTGTTTTACTTTTTCTTAAAGGACAGGTTTTGAAGTTTGAAGTGGCAGTTGGAGACTTGGAAATGTGAGGGAGCAACCCACCACTATTTCCTTCCAATGGTTGAAGCCCACAAAGTGAACTTTTTTTTTTCTTTTTTAATTATTAGTTGCAATTGAAATTTTTTTAAAAAAATTTCACCCACAATCCCCACCTACCCATATCGTCTAATCTTTTTTTCTTTTTTCCTTTTTTTAAGGATGTTTGCTTGATTTGTTTTTTTTTTTTGTTTCACTTCTTTTGCGAGATTAATTGACAATAAATTTTAAATGTCTCTCTTGTTAAAAAAATGAAAAAAAATGCTTTTTGTATCTTGTAATTTTTAAATTCCTGAACAAAATTTATAAGATAATATTTAAAATATTAAGAAAAATACCAGAAGTAACTAGAGAGTTTAGTATTTTAAATATATTCTGATCATTACTTATTATAAAATTCTTGATTGAGTTGTAGTTAGAGGTTAATCCTCTACCCTATTGAGGGAAAAAAATAATATTTTATTTTTATGAATGATAGTTAATGTTATTATGATCGTATTTTAATATTTTCATACTTTTATATAATTTTTAAATAAAAGAATTAAAAACCACATAACTGCAAGCTGAATATGTGTTTAATAAAATTTATTTTTATTTTTGATGTAAATTAGCTGGCTCTCCTTATCGCCTTTTGTCGCGCTCCGCTTTGTCAGTTGCAAAACCAAGATTCCCTCCCTCCAGATAAGTAGTCTCCCCTATTCTTATTCCTTCTCTAGCAAGGAGATGTGCTTAACCATTTGCTTACCTTGATACATGTTCAAAATTACATCTATCGAACCTGTTACTTAGTTCCTTCAAATCCTTGATATAGGCTCTTATAGTAGATCTATCCTCTTATTCTATTTGCAATTTTCGAATAATCGAACGGGCATCCCCTACAATTACCACTCTTCAAAATCCTAGATTATGTCTCATTTGCACTACTTAGAAACAACCAATGCTTCAACTGCAAAAGGGAAAAGTATGTATTTATTAAGTCTGATTCTTGAACCCAAAACTTGTCCATCTGAATTCCTACATACCAAACTCGAACATAATTCTTTTGTGTGATTCTAGAAAGTTGCATCAAAATTTATTTTAATAGAATCTGGATTTGGTGGGCACCATATTTCCGCCATAATCTTTTGACAGGGTAAATGTCTATTATCATTTATTTCCTTGCTATATGCTCGTATGAAATAAGTTGATTCATACAAAGATTTTCTTAATCCTCTAATGCACCTTTTTATTTCTTGTTGTCTATAGGACCCAAAGAGCATAAAAAACCTTCCTAGGCTTGCGTGTTAAAATGGTAGAAATAATACCCATTAACCAATCTCTAAAACCAAACTATGGTCTTTCCTGATTCCAGATTTTTTCTAACTGTTGTCATATATCTTTTACAGCGATGCAGTATTGAAAAACATGCTCTGCCGTTTCGATTCCATCTGAGCATCGAGGGCAGACTACTGAACTCCGAAGCCTTCTATAATGAAGATTGGTGTGTGTTGGAATGCAATTATTAAAGAACCTTCATATTGTAATCTTTATTTTAGATGGCAAGTTTGTTTGCCAGAGTTTCTTATAAAATATGGTGTAATCATTATTGTAGGCCTAGGCTCAAGTGTATCCCCTCCATGTAATAAGTATTTGTAACTACTCCTCACTATATACTTACCAGTCACCTCATTCTTCCAAACCATCCTATCTTACTAAGGGTGCCGGGATAGCAGAAAAAAAGGATGCACTTAGCCTTTTCCGAGGAGAAATATCTAGTAATAAGATCTTCTTTCCAACATCTTTATCTTTGATCGATTAGGTCTAAAACTTCATTTAGTTAACTATTCCTAAAACTATTGCGCACTTTAAAATTCACAAATCTTAGTAGCCACACATCATCCCAAACTGAGATGTTGGTCCTTGCTCCCACTTGCCAACACATACCCTCTTGCAACACTCATTTGATGGCCCAAATACTCTTCCAAGTATAAGATGGATTGTTTCCTAAAGTCAGTGTAACGCCCCAAAATTCTCATTTCTACTTTTGTGAAATTGTGACACAAACTGTGTATCTGCTTCAGTGGTTAAGTGTTTTAGGTGTGTGTGTGAAGTCCTAAGTTCAAGCCTTATCTTTGGTAAATTTTGGTATTTTTCTGACTTAGCCCTATCCTTGCTCAGTGGGCTTATATTTAATTATCTGTAAATTCATATCATAATGAGCTTACTACTTCAAGTGGTAAGGGTGTTGGTGTGATGGAGGTCCTCTATTTAAATCCCTGCGTGAGCGTGGGTATTAGTTTTGCGCAGTTGTCTGACAAAGTTTCAGTGAAGCTGAAATACTGAGGTGGTTGTGAGTAAGTAGGGTTAGTGGGAGGAAAATTAGGATGGTTACGGGATTGCTGATTCTGTTCAGTTTGATTTCTTTTTCCAAAATTTCCCAAAACTGACATTTTTCTCTCTACTGCTCTTCTCTTTCTACGTTCTTATTTTTTCGGCTTCCTCTCTATTTTTTCAAATCGTTCTTTTTCTAATTAATTGTTGGGTCTTGAAGTTTTTGTGGCTCTTTTCTGTTCTGTACTGCTCGCGTTTTAACTCAGTAAGTTGGGTAAGGTAATCATGCTTCACTTGTTAAAATATGTTATTAATAGGTATCGTTTTGACGTTAGGGGAGGATTCAGGGACTGGAAATCACTTGACGGGAACTTGGTAGTGTGGAATCGCCATCGTTAGGTCAAAGGTAAAGATTTTTTAATGGATAAAGGTTTGTCTATCTCGTTAAAGTTCTGATTAAATGTTAATTTAAGTGACTGATTAGGGTTTTAATTTATCAATTTTAGGTTCCAGGTGACTCAGGAGTGTTTTCGCTGTCAAACAGTACCAGTTGTGTACCCAAAATGCAGAAAAACAAGATTTAGTGAAAGCCGGAAAACCCTTCTGTCGACGCCACACGACAGTGTGATAGGTTGTGTAGTAGGTCGTGTGTGACGACACAACTGTGTGATCGATGAAGGCCAGGCCGTGCATAAGACATGGTCGTGTGATGACCAGAGTGTGGGCGTGTGAGCCACACGGGCTAGGCCAGATTGGGCGTGTAGGCCACACGGGCACGCCACATGGGTGTGTGATAACTGGGCCAGGCTATGTGATCTACACGGGAAAGGCCAATTTGGGCGTGTTGGCCCATTATACTGAGATTTTCCGTAAGGTCGCATAGGTCGTCCTAATTGACCGTAGGCCTATCGTAGAGTTGGTAAAAGATTACTAAACCCTAAACCTATGTGTTCTATTAAACTAATGTACTGTTTTGAGCATGCCTATGTTTGTATACCTGTTATCTGTAATGAAAGCATGTTAAGCATGATTTATCTGTTAACACTGTATGCATGATCTGTTACTGTGATTGGGGTGGGATGATATATATATTGGAAGAAGTATTCTGAAAGGTAAATTATGCCTAATATTTGGCATCACAGCTATATTATATATGATATGTGTCGCATCGTACAACATGGTGTATAGGGCTGAATAGGTGTTTTAAACCCCATATGGTGTGTAGGGATGGTTGAAGATGGTGTGTAGAGGATGGAGATAGGACTCTGTTATCTGATTTGTATATATGTAACTGAGATGGGCTCAGGATCGATTCTGTATCTGTATTTGATATGGGCCCAGGCCCGAATATGAATCATTCTGATTTGTGAGATGTTGTATGTTCACATGTTTAATTCTGTTGGGTTACACACTGAATTTACTAAACTCACTCATTTTTTGTTTGTCTGTACAGGTAACCCACAGCCTTAGGCGGGATCGATGCAACAGAGGACTCGACGATGACCATCTATTTTACTATTTTATTTTTTGGGGGTTATTAAGTTTTGACATTGAAGTTGTATTTCTCTAGGATTTTGGACTCTTTTAAAATTTTAACGTTGGTTTTGGGGTTTTGGATTTGCTTTATTATAATTGTAATGGTTTTCTAAAATCTTGAACGGATTTTCTGGACACAACGTTCTCACAAGCTTCCCGCTACAAACACGTTTCATCTCTAAATGATTAAATGAAAGAAAGATTTGAAATTAATAATAACTCTAAAGGCTAATAACGGGAAAGGTTTTAACTTAACGACAATGGTTTTTCAACCCATTACATGTGACACTTTCGGATTCGGCCATAACGTCTAGGCTGGGTTTGGGGTGTTACAGTCAATCTTATAAAGGCAATTTTTGGGTAGAAATTAACCTTTAACATGCACACTAATAGAGAATTCGGGTAATTAACCAAATGCCATCATTGCTTCGCAAGTAAAGCAACATTAAACTTTGCTAAATTCCTATAACCTAAGATAAATGTCAGATCTGATGGGCCAGTTAGAGTGGAGGCCCCTGTTGCTACTACTGGGATTCTGCCTTGTTGAGATTGTGGTAGGCACCATCCGGGCGAGTGTTCCTAGAGGATTAGGGCCTGTTTGAGATGTGGGTCGTTAATGCACCGTATTCGAGAGTGTCCACTGAGGGCTGATCATGTGCAAGCTCCGGCACCAGTTTCTGCGCAGCCGCAGAGAGTAGTTCAGCAGCCACCTAAGGGCCGTGGTCAGGCTAGGGGTGATAATGGTTTGGGCCGAGAACAAAGAGCACCGGGCAGAGGTGCTAGTTAGATTGAGGCGAGATAACCTGTTTTGGTGTAAGCTGCACGTCGCCGAAGGGACAGAGATGCTCCTGACGTCATCACCGATACGTTTTTTATATTTGATATACCTTACTTGGCTTTGATAGACATAGGGTCTACTTACTCATACATAGCTAGTTCAGTATCTGAAACTTTGAGAATTTCTGCGGAGAGCACTATTAGTGAGGTTACTGTATTGAGTCTGTTGGGACAATCTGTTCGGGTTAGTAAATTCTAGAGGGATGTACTCTTAGTGGTGCAAGGAAATGTTTTTCTGGCGGATTTGATGCAGCTTCCGTTTGGGGAGTTCGACGTAATTCTAGGAATGGACTGGTTAGTCAAGCACCGGGTTAGTCTAGGTTGTGCGACTAAGAGGGTTGTTCTAAGAACTGAGGAAGATGAAGAGGTGGTTGTAATCGGAAAGCGTCAGAATTGTCTTTCGCATGTGATCTCTGCACTAGTAGCGGATGTGAGACGTACTTAGCCTATATAAGTGTTTTGGATTCTAGGGACTCTTCTGTTGGTAACATCAAAATAGTAAAGGACTTTTCGGACGTCTTTTCTGAGGAGTTATCGGGATTGCCTCTAAACCGAGAGGTTGAGTTTAGGATCGAGCTTTTTCCGGGTACAGCTCCTGTGTCTATCGCTCCTTATTGAATGGCACCGAAATAGCTTACGAAAAACTTAAGGTTCAACTGCAGGAGTTGTTAGATCGTGGCTTTATTCATCCGAGTGTGTCTCCGTGGGGAGCATCAGTACTGTTTGTTAAGAAGGATGGGACGATGAGGATGTGCATAGACTATCGGCAGTTGAACAAGCTTACTATTAAGAATAAGTATCCACTTCCGAGAATCGACGACTTATTTGATCAATTCCAACGGGCTTTTGTGTTTTTTAAGATCGATCTCTGTTCAGGGTATCATCAGTTGAAGGTTAAGGAGGTGGATGTGCATTAGACGACATTTATGACTCGTTATGGACATTACGTGTTCCTAATTATGCCTTTTGGGTTAACGAATGCACCGACTGCATTCATGGATTTGATGAATCGAGGTTTTCAGCCCTATCTGGTTCAATTCGCCGTTGTCTTCATTGACGACATTTTGGTATACTCTAATATTGAGGATGAGCATCTTAGAGTAGTGCTTCAGATTCTGCGTGCGAAGCAGCTTTACGCTAAATTCAACAAGTGTGAGTTCTGGCTACGTGAAGTGACTTTTCTAGGACACATAGTTTCTGCTGAGAGGATTTGAGTCAATTCTAGAAAGATTAAGGTTGTGCTGGATTGGAAACAACTTAAGAATGTATCAGATTGGAAACAACTTAAGAATGTATCAGAGATCCGTAGCTTTCTGGGTTTGGCGAGATATTATCGCCGTTTTGTTGAGGGGTTCTCTTTGATTGTAGCTCCTCTTACTAAGTTTCTACGAAATGATGTTTATTTTATCTGGACTGATGCACAGTAAGAGAGCTTTGAGAAGCTCAAGTATGTTCTAACTCAAGCTCCTGTTCTGATACAACCTGAATCTTGAAAGAAGTTTGTAGTATACAGTGATGTGTCGCACGTTAGTTTGGGTTGCGTTCTGATGCAGGATAGTAAGGTTGTGGCTTATGCGTCATGTCAGCTTAAGGCACACGAGGGGAACTGTCCGACGCATGATCTTAAGTTGGTTGTAGTGGTCTTCGAGTTGAAAATATGGAGACATTATCTTTATGGTAAGAGATATATCATCTACACCTATTATAAGAGTCTCAAGTATCTCTTTACTTAGAAGAAGTTGAACCTTAGACAGCGTAGATGGATTGATCTACTCAAGGATTACGACTACACGATAGAGTATTATCCTGGTAAGGCCTATATGGTGGCCGATGCTTTAAGTCGTAGGGCGATGTCTGACTTGAGGGTGATGTTTGCACGCCTTAGTTTGTTTGATGATGGTAGTCTGTTGGCCGAGTTGCAAGTTAAGCCGAATTGGATTGAGCAGATTCGGGTTAAGTAGTTAGGGGATGATTATCTGAACTTGAGGTTTCGACAGATTGAGAGTGGTACTACTGCCGATTTTGGGTTAAATAGTGATGGTGTGTTGTATTTCTGATGACAAATTTGTGTGCCGAATGATTCTGATCCGAGGCAGTCTATTCTGATGGAGGCGCATAGTAGCCCTTATGCTATGCATCTTGGCGGTAATAAGATGTATCGAGATCTCCGTAAACTGTACTGGTGGCCGGGGTTGAAGCGTGAGGTTATCGATTTTGTAGTACACTGTTTGACTTGTCATCAGGTTAAGGCTGAGCATCAGTTACCTTCAGGTTTGCTACAACTAGTCAAGATTCCTTTATGGAAATGGGAACTAGTGACTATGGACTTCGCTAGTGGGTTACACTTGACACCACTAAGAAGGATTCTGTTTGGGTCATCGTGGATCGATTGACCAAGTCTGCTCACTTCATTCCGGTTCGAACTGATTATTCTTTGCAGAACTAGCAAAGGTGTACACTTTCAAGATAGTTAGACTACATGGGGTACCTGTGTCGATTATTTCTGACAGAGATCCTCGTTTTACATCTCGGTTCTGGAAGAGGTTACATGAAGCTCTAGGGTCATGATTGGACTTTAGTACTACGTTCCACCCTCAGACTGATGGTCAATTCGAGTGGGTGATTCAGATACTGGATGATATGCTTCAAAGTTGCGTGATTGACGTCCGAGGTAGTTGGGAGGATTATCTACCTCTAGCTAAGTTCGCCTACAACAACATTTTCCAAGCTAGTATTCAGATTGCACCTCACGAAGCTCTATATGGTCGTAAGTGTCGCACTCTTTTGTGTTGGACTGAGTTAGGCAAACATCGAGTTTTGGGTCCTGAGTTGGTTTTTGAGATTGAGGATAAGGTTCGACTGATTCAGGATCGTTTGAAGGCGGCTTCTGATGGAAAAAAGTCATATGCGAATCTGAAGAGGCGAAAGATAGAGTATTTTATAGGAGACTTCGTGTTTCTCAAGGTTTCTCCATGGGAAAAAGTTTTTAGGTTCGATCGTAAAGGCAAGCTGAGCCCTAAGTTTATTGGACCGTATCGGATTCTGAAGCATGTAGGACATGTTGCTTATCAGTTGGAGCTACCTCCAGTGTTGGACAGTATCCATGATGTTTTCCATGTCTCGATGTTGAGATGATATAGGTCTGATCCATCTCACATTGTCTCTGTTGAAGAGATCGAGGTTAGACCAGATTTGACTTTTAAGGAGGAGCCTGTTCAGATTCTAAAACGACACGTTAAGGTTCTGATAAGAAAGCCCATTCTTTTAGTGAATGTTTTGTGGCAAAATCATAGCACTGAGGAGGCCACATGGGAACCTGAGGACTCGATACGTCAGCCGTATCCTCATCTATTTTGATCAGGTAAATTTCGAGGTCGAAATTACTTTTAGGGGGTAGAGTTGTAACGCCCCAAAATTCTTATTTCTACTTTTGTGAAATTGTGACACAACTGTGTATCTGCTTCAGTAGTTAAGTGTTCTAGGTGTGTATGTGTGTGAGGTCTTAAATTTAAGCCTTATCTTTAGTAAATTTTGGTATTTTTCTGACTTATCCCTATCCTTGCTCAGTGGGCATATATTTAATTATCTGTAAATTCATATCAAAATGAGCTTGCTAGTTCAAGTGGTAAGGGTGTTGGTGTGATAGGGGTCAAGTGTTTGAATCCCTGCGTAAGCGTGGTTATTATTTTTGCACAGTCGTCTGACAGAGTTTCAATGGAGCTGAAATACTGAGGTGGTTGTGAGTAAGTGGGGTTAGTGGGAAGAAAATTAGGGTGGTTACGGGATTGCTGATTCTGTTCAGTTTGATTTCTTTTTCCAAAATTTCCCAAAGCTAACGTTTTTCTCTCTACAACTCTTCTCTTTTTGCGTTCTTGTTTATTTTCATCTTCCTCTGTGCTTTTTCGAACCGTTCTTTTTCCAATTAATCGTTGGGTCTTGAGGTTTTTGTGGCTCTTCTGTTCTGCACTGCTCGCGTTTTATCTCGGTAAATTGGGTAAGGTAATCATGCTTCGCTTGTTAAAATACGTTATTAATAGGTATCGTTTTGACGCTAGGAGAGGGTTCAGGGACTCGAAATCGCTTGTCGATGACTTGGTAGTGTGGAATCGCCATCGTTCGGTCGATGGTATGGATTTTTAATGGATAAATATTTGTCTGTCTCATTAAATTTTCAATTAAGTGTCGATTTAAGTGACTGATTGGGGTTTTAATTGATTAATTTTAGGTCCAGGTTGACTTGGGAGTGTTTTCGCTGCGAAACAGTACCAGGTGTGTACCCGAAAACAGAAAAATTAGATTCGGTGAAAGCCGAAAAACCCCTCTGTCGACGCCACACGGTCGTGTGGTAGGTCGTGTGTGATAACACGGCCGTGTGATCGACGACGCACACGGCCGTGTAGTGGCCAGAGTGTGGCCGTGTGAGCCACATGGGCTAGGCTAGATAGGGCGTGTTGGCCCACACGGTCACACCACACGGGTGTGTGATAACTGGGTCAGGTCGTGTGATCCACACGGGTAAGGTCAATATAGGTGTGTGGGCCACATGGGCGCGTGGACCCATTATACTGAGATTTTTCGTAGGGTCGCACGGGTCATCCTAATCGACTGTAAGCCTATCGTAGGGTCGGTAAAGGCTTACTAAACCTTAAACTTATGTGTTCTCTTAAACTGATGTACTGTTATGAGTATGCTTATGTTTGTATACTTTTTATCTGTAATGAAAGAATGTTAAGCATGATTTATCCTTTAACTCTGTATGCATGATTTGTTACTGTGATTGGGGTGGGATGATATATATATTGGAGGAAATGTTCTGAAAGGCAGATTATGCCTAATATCTTGCAGCACAGCTGCATTATATCTGATATGTGCCACATTGGTAATGTAACACCCCCTACCCGTATCTGTTGTCGGAATAGAGTAGGAGGTATTACCAGAGTTTACTGAACATTTTCGAATAATTCTGAGTCATTTATTGTTCATATTCTGAAAATAATCATAACGTCCCTCTATTGGGCCCTCAAAGCCCAAAACATACATTAGGAGCCAACCGGAATTAAATCGGGATCATAGGGAATTTTTCGCAAAATCCTAAAACTTTCCTACATTGGTTAACGTACTTTAATATTAACAAACTTATTTTCTCGACATGTCTCGCTTCAATTTATTGCTTGTCCTAATACACATAATTTTCCTGTATCAACGTATCAAAGATAGTATTATATTTACATGTCATGATACATATCATTCTCTTATTGTTTCTTCATAAATATAAATTGTTCAATTTTTTATGACAATATTTCAAGTACCATCATTTTCATGAGTTTAGTGTATATTTATTCCAGTAGCAGTTCATAATCTTGAATATGCATAATTATCAGGCAAATTTCACATACATGTATTTTCCATGCCATATTTCAAGGTATCAAATAATTATCATTTCTATGTCTTTCAAGTTTAATTTCATGATTTCAAGTACTTGTCATTTTCTATATTTATCCCGTTGAATTTCTCAGAATTTCGATGGATTTTCTAGTAGTACACTTATAGTGTACAAATCCAGGTCCGTCAATTCATGTTCATGTGCGCACATTTCCATTTCAGAGAGCACACTCCCGCGAACCTCATCCTTACAGCGGGATTACCAGTCCAGGCTAAATCCCCTGTAAGAGAGCACACTCCCGCGAACCTCATCCTTACAGCGGGATTACCAGTCCAGGCTAAATCCCCTGTAATATAAACTCATAGAGTATTGTCGGGATTACCAGTCCAGGCTAAATCCCCTGCAACGACAATTACTCTAATGAGCTTGGATCTGAATTACCAGTCCAGGCTAAATTCAGACCCCAATTCGGATTACCCGTCCGGGCTAAATCCATTTTCCACATATTCTTCGGGAGGGCTATATCAGGATCACCCGTCCGGGCTAGATCCTTTTCACACATATTCTTCGGGAGGGCTATATCGGGATAGGATCACCCGTCCGGGCTAGATCCTTTTTACCGTCAATTCCTTTTCAGCGATCCATCGAATTTTCCTTTCATTCAACCGGGATTTCTTCCCCTTTTTGTCAAATATATCAATGTTTCATCAATTTTCATACAATGAACATTCAAATTATATTCACATCAATAACGTAAATTTCAAGCATTTAAGAATATAATTCAAGTTACATAAACTTACTTCGTTGCTTGCTCATGTTTATAGTTTCACTAATTCGATGTCTTCTCTTTTCCATGTTCAAATCTCGTATTTGAGTTATCCGGATAAATTTGATAATCATTTTCATTCATTTCATATTCTGATACATTCAATTAATGCTCTAGGCAAAATTACCATTTTGCCCCTAAACTTTTAATTAATGATGATTTCATCCTTAGATTCAGAAAAATAAAATTCTTGTAATTTAATCCTTGTTCCAAGCCTAATTATTCTCATATATATCGACAACAGCCCATGAATTCTATGAAATATCAGAATTTTCCATAATTTCAACACTTTTCAATTAATCCCTAAAACATATTTTCACCCTATCTTGATCTAAATTAATAATTTCATTCAATTTTATAATTTAAATAATAAAATAATCCATTTCATGCAATTTGGTCATTTTTGACATTTTTACAAAATTGCCCATAAAGTTTTACTTTTATTCAATTTAGTCCCTGAGCCTAGAACATGCTAGCTAAATACTCATATATATTTCCTCCTCCTCCTCTCCATTCCACATCCTTAATGTATATAACATGCTATAAGTAACATTATCAATAATTTCATTAATTACTCATAAGTATATTCAAAACTGTTCATTTGAGTTATAGTCACTAAATTATTTATTTCCAGAGCTACAGAACTCCAAATGAAGAACTGTTAATTTTTACTGAAACTAGACTCGCATATCTTCTTCCCATAAAATTTTCAAAATTTTTGATTTAGCCAATTAGTACAGTTTATTCTTTAAAGTCACCCCTGTTCTGCTGTCTGGCAGTTCCGACCCTTCTTCACTAAAAATTAATTATATTTTTATATAGAATTCATATGATGTTATAGTTTATTTATTCTAAAACTAGACTCATTAAGGAATCTAACCATATAAATTATGTTCCCAAATTATTTTTATACAATTTTTGATGATTTTTCCAAGTCAGAATAGGGGATCTCGAAATCACTCTGAACCAATCTTACCAAAATCTAAATATCTCAGAATACAGAATTCCTTTGCTTTACATGTTTCTTTCATATGAAAATAGACTCAATAAGATTTAATTCTATATCTCACTCAACTTCTAATTCAATTTCTAAAATTTTTGGTGATTTTTCAAAATTAGACTACTGCTGCTGTCCAAAACTGTTTTAATGCAAAATGTTAATTATCAAGTTTATAACACCTTTATTTCCTTTCTCTACAACATTTCCCATTACTTTCTCTTATTTTCCTTCACTAACATATCAAGAACATAAAACTTTATATAAGAAAACTCTACATTAACATCATTTCCATGCTTTTTCCACAATATCAAACTTAAAAATATATTGAAAACATGATGTTCTTACCTTGTTTTATAGATTTCAATCTTTAACTTGATTTTCTCTCTCCTCCAGCTTCTATTTCTTGAATCAAACTTGATATTCTTGCTCCCTATAGTCTCCTTGTCATCTTTCTCTCTTGATGGCTATGGAAATTCTTTTGAATTCTAAGTGAAAATGGTGGATTTTTGGTGAAAGGACTAATTTGTAAAGAAAGCAAAACTTTCTTTTCTTTCTCTTCTTCTCACGTTGGTTTGCATGGGAAAGAGATGATAATAATTCATCATCTTTCCTTCCTTATATACTACATAAATAATAATAAAATAATGATAAATAATAAAATATCTTATCAAAATAAAATAATATTTATCTAATTAAATAATTATAAAATATCATCACTATCATCATTACTTTCTAGATTTCTCTCTCTTCCAATTGACCATTTTGCCCTTTGTGATCTTTTAAAATTCCATCCTTGAATCATCACATAATTTGGTAAAATTATGATTTAGTCCCTCATAATTCTTTACCTATTCAATTTGGTCCTAATTCATCCATTTCCCTTAGTTTCTAGATTATTCCACCCCTAAAATATTGCACTATTGGTCCTTTAACTTTTTCATACTTACACTTTAACCCCTCAAATTTTGAGTATTTACACTTGGGCAACAATACTTTTCTCACTTTACAATTTAGTCCTTTCTTGAATTAATAATGTAATATATCATAATATACTTCCGAATATTGACATAATCCAAATTTTTCTTTTTTTCGCTTTATTTCCTTATTATATCAAAGATAATATCTTACTGTAAAATTTTTTTTTGGGGTATTACAGGTAAAGCGTGGTGTGTAGGGCTGGGTAGGTGTTTTAAACCCCACATGGTGTGTAAGGATGGTCGGAGATGGTGTGTAGAGGATGGGGATAGGACTTTGTTATCTGATTTGCATATCTATATCTAATATGGGCTTAGGCTAGATTCTGTATCTGTATTTGATATAGGCCCAGGCCCAAATATGAATCCGTCTGATTTGTGATATGTTGTATGTGCACATGCTTAATTCTGTTGGGTTACATACTGTGTTTACGTAAACTCACCCCTTTTCAGTTTGTCTGTACAGGTAACTCATAGCCTTAGGCGGATCGGTGCAGCGGAGGACTCGACGGTGACCATCAATTTTACTGTTTTATTTTTGGGGGGGGGGTTATTAAGTTTTGGCATTGCAGTTGTATTTCTTTGGGATTCTGGACTCTTTTAAAATTTTGACGTTGGTTTTGGTTTTGGTTTTACTTAGTTATAACTGTAATGGTTTTTTAAAATCTTTAACTAATTTTCTGGACACATAGGCTAGATAATAAATCCCTTTAATTATTAGGCTAGATAATAAAAAGATAGTTAATACTAGTACTCTTGGTCTTTGAGGATACGATATTCCGGACTCCCCACAACTATACTACTGTTCGATAAGGTACGCTTGCCTTTGTCGAAAAAATAGTTAGTTTCGAGCTCCATCAAGTTTTTTGCGACATTTTCGGGGACTAAGATATTAGGAAAACTAAATTTTTATTACTTTAGCCATTCTTACTTTTAATTGCAATTTATTTTTTTATTTTTAGTTCACTAACTTTTCTTTTTCTTTGTTTCTGGCAGGTAATTCTAGTTTATGACTAGAAGGAACCCATCAGGACCTTTGGTTTTTGACAATGATATAGAAGATACAGTTCACAGAAACTGAAAAGAAATAAGGCGAAGCCTACAATACATAGAAGAAGAGCAAGAGGATGAAACCAATACTACCGAATACTTGGCTGATAATAATCCGTTACCTCCTGTGGTTGCCGCAAATCTGGTGAATCAAAATCATGCTCCTCGTACTATGTATGATTATGCTAAACCTAATTTAACAGGAACTGAGTCAAGTATTGTTAGATCTGCTATCGCTGCAAATAATTTTGAACTGAAATATAACACTATTTAGATGATTCAACAGTTTGTTCAGTTTGATGGTTTACAGGATGAAGATCCCAACAATCACTTAGCAAATTTCCTAGAATTATGCGATACCTTCAAAATCAATGGCGTTTCTGATGATGCCATTTGCCTTCGGTTTTTTCCCTTTTCATTGAGGAACAAAGCTAAACAGTGGTTGAACTCGTTACCACGAGGATCAATCACTACATGGGAACAAATGACCGAAAAATTTTATTTAAATATTTTCCGCCAGCTAAAACGGCTAAGTTAAGGAATGATATCTCTTCTTTTGTGCAGATGGATTTAGAGACACTTTATGATGCATGGGAGAGATATAAGGATCTACTAAGGAGATGCCCTCACCATGGGTTACCCTTGTGACTACAGGTTCAAATCTTTTACAACGGTATGAACCCCTCAACTAGGCAGTTGATTGATTCAGCCGCCGGTGGAACCCTGAATAACAAGACTCCTGAAGCATCTTATGAGTTTATAGAGGAGATGGTACTGAATAACTATCAGTGACAAGTTATGAGAACAAAGCCGACAAAGGCCGCTAGTGTTTTCAACCTCGACGCAGTAACCATGCTATCAAATCAGGTAGAGATGTTAAATAAAAAGATTGATGGTTTGTATGGCTCTTCGTTAGTACATCCAGTGATGCAGTGTGATACGAATGGAGGAGGAATGAACAACATAGAATATCCTTCATACAACCCTGGCATAGAAAGCGAACAGATAAACTATATGGGTAATAATTCTAGACCTCAGAATAACCTTTATAGTAACACTTACAATCCAGGTTGAAGGAACCATCCCAACTTCTAATGGGGTGGCCAAGGAAATCAGAGACAACAACCCCTCCCAGGCTTTCAATAGTAACCCTACCCACAAGAGAAGAAGCCGAACCTTGAAGAGATGCTAACAAAATTCATTGCGGTGTCAGAAACTCGTTTCTAAAACACCGAAACAATACTTAAAAATCAACAACCATCGATTCAAGGGATCGAAAACCAATTAGGACAGCTTGCTAAACTGATCTCTGAACGACCACAAGGTAGCTTGCCAAGCAACACTGAATCAAACCCAAAGGAGCAACTTCATGTCGTTATCGCTCATGATAGTGAAGGGTTAGATGAACCAAAATTGAGGCAAGAGAATATGGTTGAGGAAGGTAAGGTTGAGGTAAGCAATGATAAACCAAAACCGGTAATTACAGCGTACCAACCTCGTGTGCCATACCCCAATGCGATGAAGAAATACCACACATATGACCAATTCGGTAAATTTCTTAAACTTCTAAAGAAATTACATATTAACTTACCATTTCTTGAAGCTCTTTTGCAGATGCCAGATTCAAGGAAATTTTTAAAAGAGCTTTTGACAAACAAAAGGAAGTTAGATGAGGCATCGCATGTGGAGCTAAATGCAAAGTGCTCAGCAATTCTACAAAATAAACTACCACGAAAGTTAAAAGATCCAGTGAGTTTTACAATTCCATGCTTAATTGGTAGTTTAACTGTTGATAATGCTTTAGCTGACTTAGGGGCAAGCATAAATGTTATGCCTTATAAAATGTTTGAATAGCTCGGTTTAGGGAAATCCAAACAAACTAGGATAAGCATTCAATTAGTTGATAAAACTTTTAGAATTCCTAAAGGTATAATCTAAGATGTACTAGTAAAAATTGATAAATTCATATTCCCAATAGACTTCGTTGTTTTTAGACATGGATGAAGACAATAATCTTCCTTTAATTTTAGGAAGACAATTTTTAGCAACTGCTAGAACTAAAATTGATGTTGGTACAGGTGAACTCAAGCTTTGTGTAGGTGACGAAACGATTACTCTTCAGGCTCTTAACTCGGCTAGGACATCGAGTAATTCAGGTGACAACATAAATTCTATTAATGACCATTTGGTTCTACCTTCGTTACAGGAAACACCACGAAATTACACATCTGAACCATATACTAGACCTCGCGCCAACAAGGAAATAACTCATGAGGAACGAAAGCTTCAAATCGATGAACTAGACGAGTGGAAGCCATATGTCAAGAAGAAACCAAGAACACACGAAGCAAAACCGAGGCAACCCCATGTCAAACTTAAAGATGAGACATACCAATTTTAGATTAGGGATAAGGTATTGTTGGATACGATAGACCCTTGAATCGCCATTTCAAACCTTGATACTAATGAAGAGATCCCTTTCACGGTACTGAATGTCTTCCCATATGGAACAGTCGAGGTAAGTAATCCTATATTCGACACTTTTAAGGTAAACACCACTCGACTCAAACTATATAGTGATCATGAAATTGATAGCAAGAGAAAGGAGTGTCAACTCCTCGACCCACCATGAGATATGCAAATGAGAGGTAAGTCTAGCTTAAGACTTTAAACGAGCGCTTCTCGGGTTAATAAAACGCAAATTTCCCTACCACAAGGCCTTGCACATGGGCGTGGTCGTGGCCACCATGAGATATGCAAATGAGAGGTAAGTCTAGCTTAAGACTTTAAACGAGCGCTTCTCGGGTTAATAAAACGCAAATTTCCCTACCACAAGGCCTTGCACATGGGCGTGGTCGTGGCCATGTGGATACCACGAGTAAATACATCGGCGTAGACAAGAATTTTTTCCCAAACACAGGCTGCGATAAAATGCCACGGCCGTGCGATTCGGCCGTGGTCGACACTGAGAAAGCGACATGCCCGTGTCCCTAGGCCGTAGTCGACACTGATTTTTTAACATGGGCATGACAACCTCTACACAGGCGTGAGAGAAACGAACAAAGCACCACACGGCCGTGCGATACGATCGTGTGACCTAACACGCCCTTGGCACACGGGCGTGAGAAGCCACGAGATCCCTATTTCCTATTTAAAACCCCTATCTTCTCACATTCTCCCCAAATTTTTTTTCAACCACCACACCCATCTTCCATTCTATTACCGTTATCCTTCCATTTTTCCTTTCCCCTTTCCCTCATTCTTTCTTTACACCACCATTCCCATATCGAAGAAACGAAAGGACCTTAGCACAGTCTCCCCATGCGAGACCGATCTACATGAGTTCATGTCGGCCTCTTCATTTATCCGACAGGCCAAGGACATTTGAGTCCATTTAATTTTTCTTTTTCTTTTCTATTCTCCTTTATTTTCTTTCCTTTTATCTTTTTGTCTTTAATTTATATTATTATATTTTAATTTCTTTGATTTAGGTTCAAAAGACTGTTAGGGAATCACCACACCACGACCCTAGTAACCACCACCACCTTCATCTATGCCTAACTTACCGTTTCTTTTCCTTGACTCCATCTAAAGTTCAAGAAGTTCACTTCTCTCCCTATCTTATGATTTTATATATTGTAGATATCTATCTTTGTACATTGAGGACAATGTACGTCTTAAGTGTGGGGAGGTGTCAACAATACTGAATTATATATTGTTCTTAAGTAACTTTCTCATATTTACTATTAGAATGAAACGTCTATTGATTTATGATTTTTATTAATATGTTTCGAATTAAGTCATAGGTAATTGTGCATTGATGACTTAAACTTTAAGATATTAGAGAATCAAGCATGATATGTCTATTTTCAGAATTGAAAATTTTTTATTAGGTTGTTTCCCTAATCTTAAATATTACTTTGAAATTTGATATTTACAAAGGTTGACATCAAAAAGCATAATTTTTGTGAGATTTCGAGCCTTTTAAGAGCATATATTTTTGTTGCTCACTTTATTGATTATGAGTGTGTCAACATTGATTTGTTATTCTAGAACTTGCTTCAATTATACATGTCGAGACCACACTTTTGATTTGAAATACTGAGATGATAAAGGCACCTAGGATTTAACCCACTCACTCCACAAGAAGCCTACCCTCATAATTAACCCATAGTGAACCCCTTTTTAGCCCAATAAACAATTTCTTTATTCACTAATTAATATTAACCTAAAACAAAATTTTTAATTTCCCTAATCTCTTGACGTCATTTTTGTCGAGAATTGATTTGATCAGTTGCCTAACTATGTTCTCTATTTCCGTTGTTAAATATTATCTTATTACTGTATATTCTTATTCTTAAAAAAAAAAGTTGAAAGAATATTCATCATTAGTTCTATGTTTTATGAGCTTAAACAATTAAATTCACATCTTTAGAAGAAGCTCGTGTTAATGATGTAATTATTAATTATTAGTTCAATTTTTCTAGTTAGGTAATTTGTCAATTCAATCTCAGTTCTAACCTTCCAATTCAGCCTATACCTGCACCTTTAACCCAAGCCCCATTACAACCCTTTAAAGACCTTTTGATTTGTGTGTTATCTCATTTTATAGCGATGGAGATTTAATTTTTATGCAAGTCTATGGGATTAACTCTTCATGTTTGACTTTTGAGTGCTTAATTTAAACCTTAAACACCTTGAGTGATTTGAGTGAATCTTCAGTGAGGATGTCAATTCTTGTCGGTTTTGAATTAGAGGTAATTATTTAGGTAAGGGGAAACAGCTATAGTTTCGAGCTATAAAATTTATGACTTAGACTGTTTGAATCTTTATGACTCTTTTAGTTTAAATTATCAATGTATGAATTATCTATAAATTATGATGAAACATTATTGATAAGAATTATGAATTAAGAAAGTTAATTTTAATTGTAAGTTGAGGATTTTGCTTGATGACAAGCAAAGGTTTAAGTGTGGGGATATTTGATAAACCATAATTTACACATATTTTAACCCCATGCTTAGTTTAATTTTGAATGATTTTCCGTTGAATCTGATGAATTCGATGCTCTTAATCTCTTAATTTCATGTTTTATACTTAGGAGAGCCTAGGGAGTCGAAAAGAACGAGAAACGGGCCAAAAAAGGGGCAAAATGGGCCTACCTAGGAAATCAACACGGCCTGGACCATTGGACACAGCCGTGTGTTTCGAGCAAGGATCAACCATGGCCTGGACTATCGACTACGAACGTGTAACACGGCCATGTGCTGCGAGCAGAATCGACCACGACCTGGGCTATTGACCGCGGGCATGTCCCTGCCGAAATAAGGATGAACACTATTCGAAATAGGATACTTGTGGGCCAAGTAAGGCATCTCAAAGCCTATATAAACACCCTAGGAGGCAACCTAAAAGGGGAGGTCGACAGGACGTTGAATAGACGCCGAGTAGAATGAGAAAATACTCCAAGACAGCCATAGGGAACAGTTTAGGAGAAGGATCTCCATTAAGACGGAGGATCTCCCATCAAGTTCTTTAGAAGTTTTTGGGTTTTCTTATGTTTTATACTCAGGAGAGCTTAGGGAGTCGAAAAGAACGAGAAACGGGCCAAAAAAGGGACAAGATAGGCTTACACGGCCTGGACTACTACACACGGGTGGACCGCACAGCCGTGTGTGGCAAGCCGGATCGAACACGGCCTGGGCTATCGACCACGGGCTTGTCACACGGGTGTGTCCCTGCTGAAACTAGGATGAATTTCATTCAGAATAGGATACTTGTGGGCCAAGTAAGGCATCTCAAAGCCTATATAAACACCCTAGGGGGAAACCTAAAAGGAGAGGTCGACAGGACGTCGAATAGACGCCGAGTAAAAGGAGAAAATACTCTAAGACAGCCGTTGGGAACTGCTTAGGAGAAGGATCTCCATCAAGACTGAGGATCTCCCATCAAGTTCTTTAGGAGTTTTTAGGTTTTCTTATGTTTTGTTGTTTTTCCTCTTTTATGATGTTTCCCTCTTTTAGTATGAACTAAATTCCCCAAATACCTAAGGGAATGAAACCTAAGACGAATCTTATTATTATTTGATTTATGAGATAAATACTTGTGCTTATTCTTAATTGTGAGTTCTTATTCTTGTTTTGATAATTCAGGTTATTGATTCAAGTCGAATGTGCTTATTAAGTGGAGTAAAAGTCCATGTTTAAGAGTAGATCAACACAATTAAGTGGAGTTGATTGCAACCCTAGAAATAGGGCGACGAAAATTTGTCGGATTAGGGTCAAACCTAATAAGAGAATCCATAGATCGAGTTAATGCGACAATAGGGGTTTTAATTAGAAAGGGATTTCAATTAATCAACCTAGAGTCAGTTGTTAGTAGCCTCGAAAGAGGTATTAATATAATTTAGGGATTTCTACAGATTAAGCCAAGTGAGTAAATAGCATGAATCAAAAGTAATAAGTGAAGTCTAGGTGGATTCTTCCTTAGGTATTGCCTATCTCATATAAGTTCTCCAAAAGTATTTTCCCAATTTGCTTTCTGTCGCTTTCATAGTTAATTAAATTAGTTAGTTTTAGATTAAAAATAAATCCCCCTAATTATTAGGCTAAATAATAAAAAGATAGTTAATACTAGTACTCTTGGTCCTTGAGGATACGATATTCCGGACTCACCACAGCTATACTACTATTCGATAGGTGCGCTTGCCTTTGTCGAAATAATAGTTAGTTTCAAGCTCCATCAACGTTCTTACAAGCTTCCGCTACAAGCACGTTTCATCTCTAAAGGCTAATAATGAGAAATGTTTTAACTTAACGACAATAGTTTTTCAACCCATTACATGTGACACTTCCAAATTCGGCCATAACGTCTAGGCCGGGTTTGGGGTGCTACAGTCAATCTTATAAAGGCAGTTTTTGGGTAAAAATTTACCTTTAACATGCGCGCCAATAGAGAATTCAGGTAATTAACCAAATGCCATAATTACTTCGCAAGTAAAGCAACATTAAACTTCGCTAAATTCCTATAACCTAACTCCCCATCCTCTTTTAACTCACATAGGTTCTTCCATTCACACCAGTGTATGCCCCTTTTTCCTTTAAAGTTTTGCCACCAAAATCTACTTATAAGTGTTCTATTTCTGTACAAAGAGAAGCAGGCATTAAGAAACATGACATTGAATAGGTTGGTATGGCTTGCAACACAATTTTAATGAACACCTCTTTTCCACCTTGAGAGAGGGGCTTAGCACAACAACTATTAATTCTTTTAAGCAATCTATCTTTCAACACTTAAAAAGCAATTTTCTTTTTCCTACCAACCATGTTCGGAAGCCTAAGATACTTTTTTGGGTTTGATGAGAATCGAACCTTCAATTTTTGTGACACTAAATATCTGACATTTTTAGTAACATTTCTAGTAACATTTCAACTGAAAAAAAAAAAGGGATTTATCACAATTAACGCACTGTCTAGAACATACCTCGTATTCTTTTAGAACCTCCTGCAAAACACTAACACTTCCCTCAGTTGTTTCATCAAAAATGATAGAATTGTCTGCAAAAAGTAGGTAAATAACTTCTGGACCTCTCCGACATACTTTTGCACCCCTTACTAGACCTTTCTCCCTTGCCAAACGCATCAGTGATGAAAGTCTTTCACAACAAATCAAGAAGAGGTAAAGGTTGAGCGGATCCCCCTTTCAAAGACCTCTTTCCGGTTTAAATGAATCACCTCTCTCGCAGTTTATTGAAATTGAATAAGACACTGTGATAACACATTGTATGATTAAATTTTATTGTTAATTCATTTTAGTTTTTTTTTTTTTTTTTTGTAAATGGTAACATTAGACAAAATTTAACCTACTAGCAATAATTAAGTTGAAACAAAAACCAATCTTTTATATAAGTAATAACTTTTTTTAATAAACATCAACAATTGAAAAGACCAAGTGATTAAGATGTTTTCTTTAATGTTTGTATTATATTTTACATTATAATTATATTTAAGGTGTTATATTTTTTTATGAATTTTAGCATGCTAATAATTAATGTTACATAAATTTTATTGCATTCATGGTATCATATCATGTTTTTATTTTGTAAATTCTATACTATTTTATTTTTTATTAAAATTTTATGTTGTTTCCAATTATTATTTATAGGCTTAAGGGTGCAAAAGGTCCTCAAACTTTTTTTAGAAAAAGTAATTAAGCATTTTTTTTCTTTTTTTGCACTCATTTAGGTACTTAAACTTTTAAAATGTATCAAAAAAACCCTCAAACCTTAAAAAAAAAAAGAAAAAAGCATAATCTCCCTAATAAAATTATTAGGGCCAATAATATCATGTAATCATTTAAAATTATCAAACCAATAAAACATAATATTCAAAAAATTTTGAATTTATATCAGCTTCAACATTGATTGGGTTAACCGGGGCATAATCTCCCTAAAAAAATTAGGATTAAGATTCATATAGTAAATTAAAAATGAATAATATTCTTAGCCAAATAATCATTATGGACCCCTAAAAAGATGAAAAAGACATTGAAGAAAGGGGACTCATAATGGAACATATTTTAAAAGGAATATCTCACTAAAAGTTTGTCATACTCTTCATCATTTTAAAAGTGGAAGCAAAAAAAGTAAAAAAAGAAAAACACAAACCTAAAACATTTTTTTATTTTTAAATTTAAATATTAAATCTGTTAGATGTGAATATTAAAAGCAGTTGTGTAATTTCAATGAATTAAATTAGAAATCAAATCACATTTAAATTAAATTAAATAAATTTGTTTTTAAGTTTTTGGGTCCTTATGTCATTTTAGAACTCGTTTTTGTTAAGTTTTTGTTTTATCATCATCATTGACACATGACACACCTGTATATTGTATAAAAGAAAATTTGATCATTTTGATTTTCTTTTAGGTTGCTTAGGTAATCAATGTGGTATCATACATCCGATCATCTTTCGAGTCGAGTGTAAGGTTATATAAAAGGTCTTTGAGACTTGATCTTGAAAATAATTTTAGATAGAGTTTGATCTAAGCGTCTTTGGGATTTGTTTTTGAATGGATGATTCCGCTTCAAGGTCATTTTAGACTTGATATTGAAGAATAGGTCTAGTCTTTATGTTGATTGAACAAGATTGAGAAACAACTTTCTATGGAACTAATGTTGTATTTTTTTTCTCGAATTTCTTTGAATTCTTCAAAGATTTCTTGAACTTTTGGAGAAAGCTTTTAACCTTCAGAATCGTCTTTTCAAGCTTTGATTTCTAAACTTTTGATCTTTTGAACTTTTGAAGTTGTGTTGAATGGCTTAGAAGTGATTCCTTCTTAAAATGTCAATCAACCTAGCAAAAGAGTTTTTGTAGAACATAGCTTCTTCATTTGAGTGTTTTAAAGAGTTAAATATTTTTTATTTATTAATCTCATATTAATTTAAATTAGTTAGAGAAAAACTAAGCCTAAACTAGCTAATGTGGCCTTTTTCTCTCTAACATAATATTGGCTGATATATCAACTATTCTGACACAATTCTTGTGCCAAAAATACATTTGAACAAACCTTCAATGATTGGTGCTTTGGGTGAACAAAGACTACATTTTCATCAATTTTTGTCCTATCACGAAATCAATACCGCAATACCAAGTAAGAGGATATCACGATATCTCAGAAAGTTTCGAACTGGGGGGGCTTCTTGGCAGGTGGATATCACGATACCCAAAGTGGATATCACGATACAACTGAAGGGTGGTCTCCAATCTTGGATCTGTTGGAGGTATCGCGATTTCAAGGTTTGGAAATTGCTATACCCTCTCCTTTAGTGCCGTTCTTACTCGATTTCAGTCTCCAACACATCCTTACATCACTCAACCATACGTTAGGGCCTTCAATGACACTATTGACCGAATTGGGTCTCAAAATGAATAAAAATAAAACATTTACACTTACTGAATTAAAACCTAAAAATTACGAAAAACTATAGAAAAACCACTACTTTACTTGAGAATAAACTATAGAAAAGCCACTACTTTACTTGAGAATAAGCTCCTTAAGTATATCGGAAAAGCCTAATTTGCCATATCAAATTACGACAGATCAACGATGAGCATGGGATTTGGTTTCTTCTAAGAATTAGGGCCCCTTTGGATGGGCAGTGTGTTTACCTATGATTAGTGTAAAAACAGCGGTGATGGTGATATTAGATACTGTAACGATACTGTAGCATGAGACAAAAAGAAAGCTAAATACATCGCACTAAAAGTAAATGCCCATCCAAAAGGGCCCTTAGTTCAATAGAGTGGTTCCTTCATGTTATAGTAACCGAAAAATCTTATTTTAACTATTCTTTTTTCAAGAATGAGCATTTAACTAAAAAAAAAAAAAACTACCTCTAGATTAGTTAATTGAAACAGTATTTGAGTTAGATTTATCTCTAAATTAGTTAATTGAAGCAGTATTTTAGTTAAGTTTAAGTTTGACGAGAATCATAGATGTCAAAACAAAATATATTTTATTATTAATAGATGAGATATTGTTATTTTAAGAAAATAAAAAGAATAAATTAATGTGATAATATATGATGTAATATTTAATTTATCTTGAATAAAAATATAAATATTTACTGAATTTCACATTTATAAGGTTTAAAATGAATGGACTCTTATCCAATCAAACAAAAATATGATTTTCATTTTATCCTTTCAATATATAAAAATAATTTCTATATCTTTTAATCTTAAAAATGACCACAATTTTTAAACGTCCAATATCACAGTGCCACTTCACCCTGTCCCATAACTAGATCAGACATTGACCTTTTTTTTGCCTTTTTATTTTCTTCCAGTTTTTCATATCTCCCATCTCTACATACTTAAATTGGAAGTTTCTACTTTTTGGGGGGTCAAAGCAAATTAAGAATGAAATTATTGTCCAAGATTGATATTTTTACAAATGGAGATTTAATTACTTACCATAAACTCCTCTTTTTCTGTACCAAGTTCACACTTTCTTGTCTAATCATCTTCACACACGGTTCAAACACTCCTTCACTTTCAATCCCTTTTTATTTCCATATAAATAATCGAAAATCCTTGTTTTGATTTTCATTTTTCAATGCCATAAAATTCCCACAAAGAAAATGACTTCCAAGCATTTCCTGTTCCTTTTTTTCTTCATCTTCTGTTTCTCATCGTTTCCATCTCACGCTCGCTTCATCACCGGCCGTCCATCCCCAACAGGTCTCGTTTCCGATGGGATTTCCACCGTCAAAAACCTACCTTACCTCCTCCTTAAACCGCCGGTTTCAGCTGAGGAGTCGTGCGAACAGTCGTATGGGTTCTTACCCTGCACCACGACAGTCCTGGGGAACATTTTTTTAATCATTGTTTATGGATACCTCATGTATTTGGCTGCTACGTACTTGTCCTATGGAAGTGAGCTTTTGCTTGAGATCCTCGGTCCCGGTATTGTTGGAGGATTGTTCTTGCCTATGCTTGGAGCTCTTCCCGATGCAATGCTTATTCTCGGTAAGTTATAAACTTTTCTTCCTTTTTTTTTTTCCCAGGAACTTATTATTATTATGTTGTTTGGTTGGCGAGAAAATGCGTTAATGCTCATTTTTCTTGAACATTTTTCTTGCACAAGGAAACTGAAGATTCAACTCATATATTAATGAGCATTAATGTGATGCAAAATTTAGCCTTCCATTTATGGAAAATGCCTAGGTTGGTTCAGTTAGTCAAGCACTCATTAATACGTGGTGAACATGGAATTTCACCAGTTTATTCGATTTAAAATTTTCGATTTAATTAGTTTAATCGATATTTTGCTCACCAGAACGAACAAGGCGCCTAAACTTTTTTGTTGTTGCTTTTTTTAGGTTCTTATTTGATTCGATTCTTTTGGGTGTAGTTATTTTGTTAGATAATTCGATCTCTTAAAATTCTTATATGAATCTGCTTTTTTATAGGAATATCCTGGATCCTTATGGCCTTTAATATTTTTTATTTTGCATTATATTATTTAGGAATTTCTACTTTTGGACCATGCATTTAAACTTTTTGCATATGGATCTGTGTTGGGTCAGAGTCAAACGTTGATGTTTAGTGGCCGCTGGCATTGCCAAATTGCAAGGGTGGGGGGACCGACTCTTTTAAATTTTACTTTTTTATCATTAGTAAAAACAGTATATAAATTTTGGGGTTGGAGAGTTTTATTTGCAATGGTTTATTCAATATAATAGTTATTATGGAATTTATATGAACTAAGACTAAAATAAAAGTTATTTGGAAAATGTAAAATTCACCTGCAGTTCTTTTTTACTACAATCCTGCAGACACAATCGAGGATTCTCTGTTTAGAATGACTTATGATTGGTTTTTATGTCTTTTCTTCCAGTGTCCGGACTTTCCGGAACTGCCGAAACTGCTCAAAGCCAGGTCTCGGTCGGAATGGGGTTGCTAGCAGGGTCTACCGTCATGCTTCTCACGGTGATATGGGGATCCTGCATTATCGTCGGCAGGTGTGATCTTCATGATTCGGTTGCGATCGATGGAACAAACACGAAAGGTTTTAACTTAAAAGGTGCACAGCTCTGCTCAACATTGTTCTTAGCTAGTTAGTCCTATATGTGATGGTCTAGTGTTGTTTTATCATGCATATGCCATTTAACCGTAACTGAAAATTTTGCAGAGTCTGGTGTCAGTACCGATATTTGGACATGCTATGCTGCAAGAATAATGGCTATATCAGTTATCCCTTTTCTTATTGTTCAACTGCCACAAGCTTTAAGTTCGACTTCGGGACGACACCTAGCCGTTTTGATTGCGCTTATCATATCGCTCTTGATGTTGGTTTCTTATTGCGTTTATCAGGTAATATTATGTGCCAGAAAGGAATTCATTCCATCATCATATGTTCCAATGGTGGTCCTTATTTAGACATCATAATAAGTGATTTTGTTATTATGTGTATTTTTGCAGGTCTTTCAGCCTTGGATCCAGAGAAGACGACTCGCTTTCGCGAAGCACAAACATGTCATATCGGGAATTTTAAGGCACTTGAAAAAGCATGCTCTGGGAAGGCTTCTTACTGATGATGGTGAACCTGACACAGAGATCATAAGGAAGTGAGTTTCGAGTTTCACATTCGAGAAAAAACTTGCTTCTGCCATTATTTTGTACTTTAATGTTTAGGGCCTCGCTAAACAAAATCTTACAGGTTGTTCGAGACGATTGATGAGAATCATGATGGTGGTCTTTCTCCTTCCGAACTGAGAGCGTTGATTATAGGAATCCGATTTGAAGAGATCGACTTGGATCAGGACGATGCCGTGAGTAAAGTAATTGCTGATTTCGATACCTCCCGTGACAATCTTGTACAGGAGGATGAGTTTGTAGAAGGAATCACGAAATGGATTAACGAGGCAAAGCAAACCGGGGGTTCTTATCTCGAATCTAATGCTGGAACGTTTAAGTTTATAGACCATTTTCACCAGGTAAGTATATAGCATTGACAACTTCTTTAAGATCATAACTTATGCAAACCGACTTATTCGAGTAATTTTTGCAGCAAACGAAGAGAGAACATGCTCTGTTAGGATCGGAGGAACAAAGTGATGAGGTCGTCGAGAATGTTGAAAACCCTCGATGGATCTCGATCAAAGCAGTACTGATGTTATTGCTAGGTACCCTTATCGCAGCTGCCTTTGCAGATCCACTTGTAGACGCGGTCGATAACTTCTCCGAAGCGACAAGCATTCCATCTTTTTTCATCTCATTCATCGCATTGCCATTAGCTACCAATTCGAGTGAAGCCGTATCGGCTATCATCTTTGCCTCACGCAAGAAGCAGAGGACTGCATCTTTAACATTTTCCGAGGTTCGTTTCGTGTTACTCCACTTGTTTAAGTAAAAGTAACCAATCATATATTAACTGATCATCAACCATTGATGCAGCTTTATGGGGCGGTAACGATGAATAACGTCCTCTGCTTATCGGTTTTCCTGGCGCTCGTTTACGTAAGGGGACTAACATGGGATTTCTCGTCTGAGGTGTTGGTGATTCTTATCGTTTGCATCGTGATGGGCGCATTCGCCAGTTTCCGAACCACATTCCCGCTTTGGACATGTTCGGTTGCATACATCCTTTATCCGTTCTCGTTGGGGCTAGTATATGTTCTCGATTACGTCTTCGGCTGGTCGTAGGTTCATCCTTTAACCATGTTGTCTTTTCTTTAGACATTGCATATCAGAGGGACTGTTTCGGATTTTCATTTTGGTTATATGTTTGTTCCTTTCTTTTAGGCAATGTACACCTGTTTATGTAATAACCAATTCCCAAGTCGATCCGTTTGTGTAATATTTCCATTTTGTCTACTAAAAAATGGCCTAACTGTGGTTATAGTCCTTTTAGATACTAAAATTTGAGATTTTATCTTTCCATTTTAATTAATGTATTTTAATTCTCTATTTTTAATTAGTTGTCAAGCTGAAATTAGACGATTCGTAGTTAAGAGACTAAAGCTATTGATTACATCCAAAAAAAAAAATATATTAAGTGTATAAATAAATATCATTTGACTCGTGACTAGTCTTTAAATTTTATATGTTGTCGGTAACATAATTTAGCTAGTAATAAATAATAATGTCATTAAGTGTGGGTTTGAATGGAAGGTGGGGTGCGGTGCGGTACAGTACGTTTAGCTTACTTTTTGTATCACGTTACAATATTTAATCTCACTGCCACCACTGTTTTTTATACTAAATGCACCGCTCATCCAAACTCACCCTTAATTTTTTTTAATTTTTTTCACTCCTTCAAACTTACCCACTTCAACTATCGATTCTTAATGATAAAAAAAAAAAAAAAGAAAAGAAAGTATTCATGTAATTTCTCAAAACTTAAAATAAGAAATTCTCAAATTAAAAAAATTATCCATTTTTAATAAAAAAAATCATTATTCTTAAAGTAATATATATGATATTATTTGGACAAGTTATTGTATAAATAAATTATGACAGTATGGATGAAAAATTAAAAAATATATATTTATAAAAAGTAAATGTGAAATGTCATAAAACTTGATGAAATATATTTATTTACTATGTGAGTGAAAAATAAATTATTTAAAAATTATATTTAAACAAAAATTAATGAAATTTTAATTGAAATGATAATTATATATGATTGTTTAGATTTATTATATGTGCAAATTAGTTTTTTTCTATAGAAGTTATATAAAAAAGGTACAAAATAGCTTTTCTTAGAAAATATTTTTTTAATTTTATAGGCAATATGTGATCTTGTAGAGTTAATTGCACTAAACATATTTAAATTATCACTCTCATTTTAAATTGATCCTTAAACTTTAGAACATTTTAATTATATCTTTAAATTATTAATATTATATCAATAATGTCCTTCTATTATTAAAATTATTAATTTAACCATTAAATGAGACTTCAAATCTTATGTTTGATAATTTAAAATGAAAAAAAAAATAAAAAATAAACATGAAAATCTTGATTTGAAGTTTGAGATTTTTGATTTATAGAAATTATCATTCAATCTTTTTCTTTTTGATTTTATTTTATTATTTCATTCATTTACCTACATTTTTTTAAATTGTGTGATATAAAATTTTATATATTGTTTAATGAAATAGTGTCAGAAATCTGCAACTTATATAGTGAGGGGTCAGATTCGGGGGACCCATCTTATAAAGCCTTATCAGATCTCCACAATCCCACATGCAAAAGTTTGTTACCAATCAAATTGCCTGACTCATTCACCCACCCAACCTTCAAACCTAATTCCAAATTCCAAATAAAATAAATTTAAATTCCTTTCAAATCCCTGTATCTTCTTTGTGTTTTTAAAAATTACATGCATCAAAATTTAAACCCTAAACTGAAAATTAAACCCAAATTTTTTATCATTCCATCGGGGGCTCAGTAATACAAAAGGGTAATGCTCTGCTCAACTAGAATGAAAAATGAGGTTCTTAATGTGTTCTTCATAAAAAAAAAAAAGGATTATTTCTTTTAAATGTATAATCTTTATAGCTTTAAATTGAGATCAACATGTCCAGCAACTTCTCCGCTTTTACAATTAGCCATTGTTACTGTATTTGCTCCCTCAATTTGCGCCATTGCCGGTGGAAAGAAGCTATAGTAAGGTCGATGTTGAGTGAACCCGCCACCACCTTGCTTCATAATTGAATCTCCAAAGCTTGCCTTCAAACACATTAAAATCGATCAAACAAGCGTAAATGTTAATGAAAATGGAGATGGTGCATGTTGTTTAATGAACTCACTTGATGGTAAACTAATGAGTCGAGGTCCGGCAACTCGTAAGAGATCGGATTTGATGGAGGGTGCTTGGATTTTGACGTTGAACACATTGATGTGGTTGCAGGAGGGCCTAATGTGAGGAAATCTCGGGTGAAAACGCCGTTCGAGGTCGAACACGAAGGCCTTTCCTTGGAACTGATGAAAACATAACACGAAAAAAGTCCGGGATTTGAATCTTGTACTTCAATGTTTGTAATGATTGATCATGGATATTAAAATCAAACCTGAAATTCGAGGCGTCGGGTTCGAAATTGAATGTGGTATCTTTGGTACTTGATGTAGTTTCAATTTGTCCATAGATGGAATGAACAATGGGAGGATATTTGGTGTGAAGAGGGGGGCCTGGAGCATTGTCTAGTGAGAAAGGATATGGTCTCTTCATGCCAATCACCTTAGAAACAAAAAGGCATGTTATAATCACAAAATAGCAAGGAAAACGTATATACACACTGGATCATATATATATATATATATATACCTTCTCCTCTTCAGGCAATAAAGGCGTATAATTTTTATAGTACTTTTGGTTTGAAGGGGGCTCCGTCTGAATATTCATTACAGATGTTGATGATGAAGTTCTTGATGACAAATTCATCTGCACAAAACAAAACAACAAAATTTAACCATTAATTCACCCTAAATTGTATTAATTACAATTTCTTACCATTGAAGGAGGAGGTTGATGTTGGTGAAAAGGTTTTCCCCTTTGCATCAAACTAGGCAAAGACCAAACAGGTTCAGATTCATAAGGCAAACTCAAATTGGTCCTAAAAATCCAACCAGGATCCAATCCAGGACAACCTGTTTCAATGTTGAACTCACAACAAGAACCCCAAAACTTATGTCCATTAACACTACTTGTCAATGGAACAGCAGCACTAGTGTTTCCATCAATGTTTTGAGGCCAAAAGAACGAAGTCGGAGGGGGTGAAACATCAGCAATTGAAGAAGAAGATGAGGAAGAAGAAGAAGAAGGGTGATTTGGGGGATGGAAACTCGGGATTAGTGGCAAAATCAAAGATGCTCCTGGATCTTTCTTTTGTTGTTCTTCTAATCTTATCTTTTCAAGCTGTGCCACACCAAGCCCTCTTTGGGGTACTTTTTTAGGCCTTTGCTTCTTAGAAGACCTACCAATAATATTGTTGTTTCCACCGCTGGTGTTACTATTGTTGCTACATCTATGGGTTTGATCTTCTGGTGCCATTGTTTTCCATAAAAAAAAAAAAAACTCAAAAAATTGAAGTTTTTAAGTTAAGAGAAAACACCCAAATCTTTAAAAAGATATCAGAAACAATATGGTAACAAATCCTAGCAACCCTGGTTAAGTTTCATGCATGATGAAAAGAGATTTAGAGAGAGATAAAGGAAGGGTAAAATCTTTGGGATCAAAATAATTAAGGAAAATCTAGAGAAAATTTACAAAGATGAAACAACAAAGTTTAGAAAAAGATACCCCAAATCTCGCAGATATTGGAAGTCAAGAGATCAAACAAACCCCTAAGCCTAGCCATTAGCCAAGTTTTAAGCTAATATTTATATATAGCTTGAAAAGAGAGTGGAAAGAGAAAGATCACTATATCTAAGAGGTTTCAGATTCTCTCTATTAAAAAGCCTACTTTGTCTGAGAGACAGATCAGATCATATCAATAAAAATTATATGTTATATATAATTTGTTTTTCAAAATTCAATGCAAATCTTTAGCTTACCATATATGAATATATATTCTTTTTTCTCTCATTTATCGCCCATATCCTCGCTCTAACTCTTCCTCTTTCCATTCTTAGACCCACTCTTTCAGCTTCTTTTATATTTTATATATCTCTAATTGTGCTTTCAAAATTCTAAAAGAAGCTAAGTTCCAAGGCTACTTGGCAATGCACCTTATAGTTTCGTTTCAGTTTTGGGTATCTCTTGCTTTGCAACGTTTTGACCTAATTCTGGGACCCTCACTTTTATTCCTTCACACATGCATGCATTTAATTTTCTTTTTATTTGGTATCCGCAATGTACTTTGAACTCGAGTAAGATCAACTATAAAATTATCTTAATAATATTTTCTTTATCTACAAAATTTAAACTCGAAATTTTAACTAAAGGATATCAAGCTTTTCACCACTTAATTTAATAAACGTTGTTATTAATGCATTTAAATTTTACTATACCTATAACATGTCTATAACCATATTTTAAATAATTCATGTTAATATAAAATTTGATATTAACTACTAACAAATCATATTATATAGATTTAGTGATTTTATACGTAAAATTATTATTTGTTACACCAATAGTGAAGCTATAAAATTCAAGTTAAAAAAACTATCATATGTCTTTACATTATATTTTAAAATAAATAAATAATACATGCAGACTTCCTAACTCTACTTTTAAACCTTTTAAATATATATTTTAGATTATAAATTTAGCATTTAATGTTTAATTTTTTTTTTATCAATTTGACTCTTATTTTTTTTAATTAAATTTGGCTCTAAACTTTTAAAAAGAGTCAAATTTTACTATCAACCTTTCAAAAAAAGCCGAATTATTTTTTTTTAACGGAAATAGTAACTAAATTTTTAAAATTTTAAATGTGGCAACCTCCCATGGTAATCCACGTGTAATTTATGATTTTTTCGAGTTTTTATGATTTTTTTAAAAATTCTTTCGTAGTTTGCATTTTTAAAATTTTTAATAATTTTTAAATTATTTATTGACGTGACATATAGTATAAATAGTGTCTGTTAGCATAAGATATATATGGACTGTCATGCCAGCATCATTGAAAATTAATGTTTTAGTTAGCATTTTTGATAAAAGAAAAATAATTTGACCCTTTTTGAAAGGTTAATAATAGTTAAAAAAATAAAGATTAAATTAATAAAATTAAAAACATTAAAAACTAAATTCACCATTATACCTACTTATATATATTTTTATATTATTTTTCATTTGTGTCTAATCCGAACATATTTTTCTGCCTTCCAACTACTTGCCCGCTTGGCTTTTACTTCATTTTGAGAGTTCGGCTGTCAAGATTTTTGTTTTGTTTTCAACCAATAATGCATTTCATAGTTGAATAATTGAATAATGAGTTAAGTTTGATCTCGTCACATGAATAAAAATTTATTATGGGTTGTTTTTTAATTAAATTAAATTAAGAAGAGATAAAATAATAATTTTTATAAAAATATCATATTTTTCTCTAATTAGTTTAAATTAATAAAAAATAAAAACGTTTAATCCTTATAAATCATTTAAATAATGATGTTGTATTCTATAGGAACTCTTCTCTTTGACTAATTGAAACTATAAAAGAGATCACCTATAAACCATTCAACACAACTTCACACGTTTATAAATTTAGAAATTGAAATCTAGAAATAAGATTTTGAATATCAAAAGCTTTCCCCAAAATCCCAACTCTCTAAAGAATTCAAAGAACTTGAAGAAATTTTGAAGAACACCACATTAATTCCAAAGAATGCTGATCTTCTATCTTGTTCAGGTTGGAATTGAAAAAACTGATATAAATCTTATTAAACTAGGATCTGTCATGTCAAATCATCAAGAATAAAATAAAATACGGAAGTGTACTTAAATCCATTGATATCTTGAGATCCCAAATTAACACACAAGTATTTTAGGAAAAGTGGCTCTCTCTCTTTTCTGAAGATGGGACGTCAAAAAAGTTATATGTATAATTTGGGGACCATAACCCTAATATATAACTTTTGCACATTAACCTGAATTTCTAATTAGCTCACTATTAATTAAAAATTAGTTACTAGAGTATTTACACATACTTGACCTATACTTTATTTAATAATTGAAGTCCAGTAAGCCTTAACCAAATTAGATCACTTTTAATTTGGGCTAACATTTAATGATAGTAAATAATAACTTGTAATTATTCTTATTATATATGTGATGTTCATATTTTTTCAACAATCACCTACTTGGACCCCCCCCACACATATACACCAATTACCTTAAAAATACATGTCATTATATAACCTTATGAGCTCAAAACTTTACTATCATATCCAAAAGGTATTTCAAACAATCTCGTCCATTGGTTATGTCAACATAGAACCAAGACGACTTTTATGAAATATATTATAAATAAATCCATCACTGATCACGTATACTAACACAACTAAATGGCATATATCAAGTATGGATGTGCAGCATGGAAATTACATGTAATGTGATCTAAACATGACTATCTTAGTGAGATCATACCTTACCAAAATCAAAGTCAGAATAAAACCAAATGAACCTTATTTCTGCAGAAAATCACCTTGAAAATATGTAAACTGAAATAACCAAAAATGTGTTTATAATAGAAAAGCATTTAAAAATACAAACTCCTACTAAAATTGAATATCCCCAAATGGCATTACACCCTTATGAACAATGTGCTTATAAAAATCTTAAGTGGTAGTCCCTTAGTAAGCAAATCCGCAATAATAGAGTTTATTCCAATATGCTTTTGTAACATCCCGGTTTTGGGCCTACTCGGAATAGTGGTGTGAGACCATAAATCCGAGGTCTATGTATGAGTTTTTGAGGTTTATGCTATGTTTTCATGTTAGTGTGAAAGTTTTATGAAGCAATTTTGTGAAATTGCGGTTGAATTGTCCAAAAGGACTAAATTGCAAAAGTTGCAAAATGTGAGATTCTAAAAGCTATTTGTGTGAAATTGCTTTAGAATATTAATTAGAGGTCTTTAAATAGTAATTTTACCAATTTCTAATTTTTGGACAAAATTGGGCATGAATGAGTTAAAATAGAAAGCTTATCAAAAAGGGCATTTTGGTCATTTGACAATTAAATGATTAAAAAGGGAGAAAAGATGACAAAAATTCATTCATCTTCTCCCCCGAGCTGCCGAAATTTGAAGGAAGCCATTGTTAGGGCTCTTCAACTTTTCAAGCTAGCTAGTAAGTGTATTCTAGCCCCGTTTTTGATATTCATTGTATTTTTGAAGTCCTTGTAGCATGAGTAAGCTATTTTTAGCCATTTTATAAGCTATGATGGATGTTCAAAAATGTGACCATGTATGACATGCATGTATTTTGATGTTTTATGGAAGATTATGAAAGCTTGATGTAGTAGGAACATCTTTTGTTAAGTGATTTTCCATGAAAATGCATGTAAGGACTAGTTTGTAAAAGTTTTAAGTTTGGTCATACATGTGTGATTTAGTGAGAATTTATAATTGCTTTAGTTGAGTAAGTGATTCGACTAAGCATGAAAGGCTAGAAAGTTAAATAAAAATCACTTTCCGAGCCTTGGGCCAAAAGTATAAATATGAGAAAGATTAGGGGCAAAAGAGTAATTTTTCAAAAGTATGAGATAAGAGTCAATTTAGTCAATGTGTATATTAATGAGTTGAATTATCATTATAGATCAAGAAAAACGAAGCCCGGATTGAAACCGAGGCAAAAGTAAGGTGGTGCACTAAATTGCACGTTTCTATACTTTTGAGTATCGAGATAAGTTTATGCATAAACAATGCATTCATACTTACAATTTGTTAATACTAGCTAGTGTGTAGCATGATTGAGAATGATTGAGAACCTATGTGGGATGAATGTGGTAGAATTTGTGAATGGATGTATGGTTAAGTAAGTAGATATGTGAATATGTAGTGAGAATGCTAAATGGTGTGCTAAGTGCGATACCATCCTAATGCATATTGACGATGAGCTGGCTATGTGCGATGCTATCGTTAGGTATATCGTCTAGTGGGCTATGTGCGAAACCACTATGAATACCTTTGTGGTAGGCTAAGTGCGATACTACCTTATTAATTGATTGTGATGGGCTAAGTGCGAAACCACCGAGAAATTAGCTGTATGGATTAGCTGTGTGGTTGTATAATTGAATTAATTAGCTGTGTGGATGAATTATCGAGAAATGATGTTGTGTTGTGTATTGTGTAAATGTGATATTGAATGCAGGGGTGCATTTCAAGGTTTATGAGTATATGATTCATGATGTGTTGGAAATATGGTACGGGATAGAAAGAGTAAGCATAGTTGAGTATTATATGTTAGTATAATGCTAATTGTTGTTTAGCTTATACTATGATGCTTAATTGTTTATGTGTAAACTTACTAAGCTCAAAGCTTACTCTTTTCTTTTCCCTTGTCTTATAGAGAAAAAGTGTTGAATCAGGATACGAGGATCAATTGGAAGACCGCCCACACTGTCAGCACACTCTGGTACATGAGACTCAATGTTTTGTATATGGTATGTATAGGGGCTAGACAAGTTAGTGAATTTTGTTGTAATTGGTTAAGATGTGTTGGTCTTTAAATGGATGATACATTTTGTATAATGCCATAGTTGTTGGCCACTCTATATTATATGAAAAGATGTAGTTATCTATGTGAGATTGCACTTCAATTTGAGTTGATTATAGATGTGTTGAATGAATGCATATTGTGTATGCTAGAGGGGTGAAAGGAACTTAGCACATAGCTTTGTTTTTGTCCATGTGGATAGACACACGGGCGTGTGTCTAGACCATGTGTGACACACGGTCATACCACGGGCGTGTGACTTGACCGTGTGTCCCTTGCATGTTAACATTTTAAGTCGAAATAGACCACGGACTAGCCACACGGGCGTGTGCATAGACCGTGTGAGTTTAGTCAGTGTTGGCCACGGGCTAGCCACACGGGCGTGTGACTAGACTTTGAGGCCGTGTGTATGTGGTCAGTATTCACCACAGTTGTGGAGCATGGGCGTGTGGGTCTATGCACGGGCGTGTCTCTTCTTGCATAGGCGTGTTAGCCCTGTACAAAAGAGAAAGTTTATGAGATTGAAAAAAAATTCTAATATAGTCTCGAGAGCCCTCGTGTGTATGAGGCCTCGTAACTCGAGATTGATGTTGTTGAGGTGACTTAAGAGAGTAGTCACAATGAGCCTAAGTGGTGATCAAGTGGTTTTATTACGGTAACGCCTCGAGCTTGGTTCTGGCGTAGAACTCGGGTAAGGGGTGTTACAGCTTTATAAACACCTGGCCACTCTAAACTCTTACTTTAACAATAAGGAATTTAAAGTCTATGTGAAATTTAAATTTTCTTCCACAGCTAGAGGTAGATTCCATCTGCAGGGTATTGTTGTGATCCATAGCTAAAGGTAGATTCCATATGTGGTACTTGTTGTGCATCTACAGCCGAAAGCAGATCCCATCTACAAGATTTCACTCTGTATCCACAACCATGTGACAGCTTTCATCTGCAAATACTGTTGTGTGGTCGCAACTTATGGCAATTGTCATCTTCGAATTAGTAGTGGTTAAACCACAAATCCGGTGTGTTGGTGGATGGAGTTCTGAGGAACTCCCATCGTGGTGTATAGCAATGGGATATGACCTTTTTTTGTTAAACCAGAACTGTATGGCATTAATGAAACTTGTGCATACAAAACTGAGAATTTCTAGGATGATACATATGTACATATGTACATTGTTGAATGATCTAAAATGTTGATATGTTGAAATTGTTATTATGAATTGTTTTATGATTAGAGTTTCTGTATGATAAATCATTGCACTAATTATTCCCGTGCTGAGTTGATCTGAAATAACGATATTCTGAGTTGTCATTTGATTGTTATTATTTTGAATTCTGAGATAATGAAGTGAAGTATTTTATATGAAGAACCATTAATCTGAAGTGCTTTGTGAATCTGTTTATTCTCGAAATTGTTGAATTCATGTGCCTTGTCTACGATTTGCACTATTTTTGCTTGTGGTGGAACTCACACTAAGCTTTCATAGCTCGGCCTCCTCTTATTTTTCCTTCTTTATAGATAACCCACAATGTTTGGACGTGGACTCGGCATTCGGAGGGTTTGGCTCGAATTATTAATTTTATATAAAAGTTTTTTAGACTTAGTATTTACAAATTTTGTTATTTGAAACTTTACCGTTTTATTTAAATTGTGGCATGGGACTTAGTTTCCAAATTTTACTTAGGTATGCATGACGCTTAATTCATTTAGGCTATTAAAATATGAATTTTTAATTTACTATGCATAGAAACATGTTTTCATTAAAATTACATTAGTATCACTTTTTCGCTGCTAACTTGTAAATGTGTTTTCTTAAGGAATTAAATTGAAAAATTACACAAGCTTTCAAAAGTAGACACCATTACAAGGATAAAGATTAAACTTAATCGGTTTTTTGTTAACCTGTAAGTTTTTCTAAATAAAGACTAAGTTTTTTCTAAGATTTATCAAATATTTTAATATGACCGATTCTTAAACTTTGGTAGTTCTGCTAGGCCATCTCAGTGGCCGATATAATCTCCCAAATTCAAGTTTAACATCTAGGTTGGGTTGAGGAGGTTATATTTGGTGGTAACGATCAATAAAACTATCTTTATTAATATATATTTAAGTTGAAAGTTTTTTACTTAAAGGAAATAGTTAAATATTTTTAATTTAATAAAAACATTATAGGTATGATCTACGTAAATAAAACAAAAAAATATAATTTTCAAACTATTATCTACAAAACTACTATAATTTTACATTAGTGTAAATACACTTAAACGCGTCATATCTTTAATTTTAAAAAATAGAGTTATTAATAATTGTATTAAAAATTAAATAGAAAACTTCATCAATAATTTAGATAACATCATTTGTCCTTGTATTAATTATAATCACAATTATGGAAAAACTTAAAACTCTTTGAAATCAAAAGAAGAAAAAAATGAAGATATTGATTACAGAATAAGCAAATTGTATCTTTAACTTTACAATTTGGCCCCACCTTAGCCAAAACAAATAATCTTTTTAGCTTTATTGTAAAGAAAGCAAAAATTATTTGTGTTCCAATTGCAAAGCCAATACATCCCTTAATTTCATGGATGACAACATGCTTCTTTGTCATATAACATGCCAAGATATTGTTAGATATGCAAAAATATAAGGTCCCCATTTAAGGCATCTATCACAAAGATTCTCTTTCACCATATATTTCATTCTCTTTTTTTTTTATTCTATTGTTTTTGCTTGCATGACCTATGTATTAGTTTTGGATATTTTCTGTAATTTATAGAAATTGGCAAGTGCGTGTGAATTGACATCAAAGTTTCAACAATAATTGAAGCTGTCTTGGCCCCTTTACCTTTAATTTACATTAATTTTGTGGGCCTAATAACAATTTTGTTGATTTTAATACAAAAATTAATTCAGCTGTTATTGTTTTTTTTTTAAAATTATATTAGTAGTCATCTAATTATAAAAAGTTATAAACTGGTCACTGAATTATTTAATTTTGTCTCTTTTGGTTACCGATTGAATAACAGTGGCAGCTTTTAAAATTGGCATAATAGTAATTTTAACCTTCAATATTTGTAGGTTATGTCAATTTAGTCTTGATTCTAAAAAAAATTAACCCTCAACATTTACGCATTGTGTAATTTGGTCTCTCTTTTTTTTTTTTTTACTTATAGCTTTGTCTTCTTTGTGACAATGAAGGTTAATTTTAAAAGAATGTGAAAAGATGAAAATTATTATCTAGGATTTTTGGGCGTTTTCATTTTCTTGTATATTTTTAATCAATTTTAGCTGATAATTTTTTTTGTACTTTTTAGGTGAAAAGGTCACAAAGAAAAACAAAACTACAAAAAATACCAAATTACACAACATATAAATGTTGAGGATAAGATTTTTTAGAATAAAGACTAAATTGACAATGTATAAATGTTGAGGGCTAAAGTTGCTATTATACCAATTATAAAAGTTAACAAAAAAGACAAAATTAAATAGTTAAGTAACCATTTTATAATTTTTAATAATTGAATTACAATAAAAATTTACTAATTAGTAGAGACTATAATGGAGTTTACCTTTTCTTTTTCCACTTGAGTGAATATTAATTTTCTTTTATAAAATTTTCATCAATTTCCGTTGTTGGTAAACAAAAATCATCATTAATCAATTTCACTATTAAATGTTGATAATGTGGCAAAGATTTTAACACATGGAAGTCCATTTATTTTGTTTTTATATGTTAGGTTAACAATTAATAAAAATAAAATAAAATATAAAAATTTTAAAATAAAAAATTATAAAATTTTCAAAAAAGAAAAAGTTAAAATAATTTGGAAAATAAAAAAGTCGAAGCAACCTTTAAAATATAAAAAAAAAGTTAAAGAAAATATAATATTTGAAAAAGTAATTTTTTCTTTTGTAATTTATCATTCATATGCACTAGGATTTGTGAGCCTATAGCTCTATACTAAAAACTTTTGTTGTATATAGATTATTTCTCGCATCGAATGTCTTGCATTCAGGTCAGATTTTCTTGAATTTTTTATTTTTTTTATAGATTTTTAGAATTTTTAGATATTATTATATATTTTAACTTTTAATAATAGTTTTTAATCCTGTCGAAGAAAAATAATTCATAATAATCCATGTAGACTGCCACACGACCAAAACAATTTGCCAGCATTTTACAATCAAATAGGTTAATGGCAACTTTATATCCTTTTGCCTATAATTAAAGAAAGAAAAGAAAAAGTATTAAGACATTGAAATATTTAGGGACATAATTATTTTGGTTTGATATTAATAGGGTTATCATACTTGTTATCACTTGTCCAAAATTCGAATTGGTTCGGATCAAATTTTGTCGAGCTCACACATCTAGCTCATATGGTAATAGGTATTCACAAAATTGGTACCTACATTTTCTTGCAAAGTCACATGTGAGATCATGTATGTGATCGTATAAATACATGTTTAATCTAGAGTAGGATATGTGTTGACGTGCATGAAACTTACCTAATATATTATATCAATGAACAATACACATATCATATAAATAGACCAATTTTACTATCTAAATGAAACAAAAAAGGGCACTCAACAAATATAAAAAAAAAAAAGAAGAAACTTTTATATAATTTAAATATAAATATATATATATATATATATATATATCTTATCATTTCCGGAATAATAATTTAGACCCATGCATGAGTAAGTGGTTTGGAAAATTTCAACCAACTTAGTGTGGCCTATGAATGTGGTTATCGAAGAGAATAAGGGAAAGGTACATGAATATCTTCTTATATATAAAGATGCGTGTGTCACATTTATTCCTAAATAAGAAGTATAAATTCAAATATATAATGGTTGATTTTGTGAGAAGTTAGTTATACATAGGTAAGCTTTAGTTGAATTTAGGGGACAAGTTGATGTAGTTAGTAACCGTGACGATTATATGTATAATATATGAGCATATACATATGTATATGTGTATGAAGATCAATGTCGCATGCCATGTTGACAAAGGTGACAAGACAGCGAATTGCTTTGGGTCTATTTAAATAATGTAAATTTTATCTGTTCCAGAATATACTTGTAAACAAAAATGTCATGATAGAGTTAGTGAATTGAATTAAAGTAGAAAATTTTCAATTATTTTTGGTGAATTTATGAGATTTTTTAATTTTCACATTAAGTAAATTAGTTTTTCTTAAAATAATTAGAGCACTTTAATTTCTATCAGTTTCGAAAGTGAGTAGTTAAGAATAATTAATCATAATGTCAATTCGGTCTTCATTTAACAAATTTAGCTCCTAAAATTTACACATTTTGTCAATTTAGTCATGGTTCAACAAATTTAGCACATAACATTTATACATTCTGTCAATACTTACACAGAATATATAGACATCAAAGACTAAATTTGTTATGATAAAACTAAAATTATGTATAATTGACGAAAATTATTAATATTGTGATTAATTATCCATAGTTGCTTATTTTTAAAATTAACATAGATTAAATTGCTCTAATTTATTTAAGAATGATCAATTTGCTCAATATCAAAATTAACAGGGACTAAAAAAAATGTTCTTACCTTAATTTATTTTTATAAATCTGATACTAGATTGGACAATCGAAAATTATATAAATCCTACTTTATTCAATAACATCCTTATTGAGAAACGTTAGTAACGGTTCAAAATATAAGGAAAAAAAGTGAAATAAGTTAAAAGAAATATTAGAAATAATCAAGTCAAAATTGTTTACCTAAAAAAATAAGACAACATCTTGTTTTCAAATTTCACAATTTCTTTTCACTTAGAATTTTTTTGGTATCTGAAAATTGTACCCAATTCTGATCAATGTAATGATGCAGTTTTTTAAGATTGTGCGACAACGTCATCTAAAATTTTATAAAAATTATAATTTTTTAAGCAATGACATTAGACAATAGCGGAGTATCACTTCATCATATGGACTAAAATTAAGGAAATTGCCAAGTTCTAAAACAATAAAAAGACCTTTCAAGTTCCTCTCAATTTTGGGATTGAGCAAAGTTGTCTCTCTTATAAAAATATTAGAGCAATGTAATCTCTGTCAATTTCAAAAGTGAGAAACTAAGGACAATTAATCACAATGTTAATATTTTCCATCAATTGTACATGATTTTGATTGGTATAATATTTTCCATCAATAGTTACTCACTTTCAAAATTGATAGGAATTAAATTACTTCAATATTTTTTTTGAGAGAGACCAATTTACTTAATTTTGAAATTGAAGGAACTAGAGAGATGCATTTACCTTCCAAGACTAATGTGTTAAAAAAAAAATTCAGGATTAAATTAGAAAATTTTGCCAAATATAAAGAGTAAATGTTGTTTTTTCCTTGTTCATTGCCATCTCTCATTGTTTCGCTAGAGGGCATTGAGGCTTCATCAAAGGAGGGCCAATCTTATCTACTTTTCACACCTAAACTCATTATCATTAATTATCAAACCAAATATCCAAAGACAAAATTATCTGGTGATAGACGGTGGAGTTTAATCCATTTATTGTTTTAAAAGATTTTTTTTTATTTTTAATATGGTATTCAGTATTTTGTAAATAAAATTAAAAAATTTCACATTAACGGATTAAATTATCTTAATTCGATTGACATAAGCATTGTTATCAAATATAGGAAGATATGGATTCAAGTACGTTAAAACGCATAATCATTCTATTTATGAATTGAAAAAGACTGCAAATAATTTTAAATATTATATAAAAAAATATAATATTGTAAAAAAAATTCTATATCAAAATGATACGAAATATAAATGCTAAAATAGATTGAACTTGCTAAAAGAGTTGGTCACATTAGTGAAAAGACGTGAATGCTTTAAAAGTAAAATATGTAAAATTAAGAAAAAGTTTGAAAAGATATTTCATTGGAGTTGAAGTTGATGTAATGGTTATATAAGTTGAGGAATGATGGAGATGGGCTACTTTTTTTGAGCCTTGCAAGTTAAGATTACTCAAACTAGCTACTTTTCTTTGGTGCTTGGAAAAAGGGGTTGGAGCAAATTGGATTAAGTTCATTCAAAAGATTAAAGAAAATGATTCATATAATAAGGAAAAAGAAAAGAGAAAAGTTTGAAGTTGATGTAAATTTTATTGATGATTACCCAATTATGACTTAAATAACTATAGAATTTTATTAAATAAAAACCCCATAAGAAAAATGAAGTTATACTCCACAAAGTACTAATTTGCATATTCCTAAAGAGTTAAAAAAAATCCTCTCTCCATACCATCTTTCTTCCTCAGATTAAGTGAAGAGCTCAAACAATATAATCACAAAATTCAATGATATTTATATGTATATAACCTTGAGAAACTACTGTTAATTTTGATTTAAGTTACTAGATATAGACTGTTGATCCTCCAAAAGATCAAACAGCAATATCAATATGGTTGAGTTGTCATTACAAGAGAATGAAACCCTAACCATGAATGTACATTTCCTGTCTTTTATTTTTATTTTTATTTTGCTATTTATGCTTTTCTTGCATTGTACTAAAACATAATATTTCATCAAACACCTCCACCCCACAAATCTTTGCCAACTCCAATTTTGTCCCCCTTCTTCCTTGTCTGTTTGCTTCCATAATCTACTCTTGTTTGAGTTTATCTATTTATTTGTATTTTCATGCTGCAAACACTACTTTTCAGTCCTTAATAAATTGCTTCAAATGACATCTGCTTGGTTTATTTGCTTCAGTTGATTCACTCATTTCGAGCTCTGTAAATATTGGTAAGCCTCATGATTGTTCAACCTAGATTTTGATATATCTCTAATCACCCTGGAATGATATTTCTATGTGCCTGCAGGTTTATTATAAGCATCTTGGTGATCATCCATGGGTTCAGGAAACTGGCTTAGATCAGTCATTTGTTTAAAGAAATATAAACCAAACAGATCCAAACAAGCAAAGGTAGTACATGTGTTTTGCAATGACGCATTAATCCAACATGCTCGTGTTAGACACTGCATATCACTAATATGGTCACAGACCCCATCAATACAGGTACACTCGAGTAATGAAAAATCAAATGGTGATGAAAGGGTAGAAGAACATGAGGGTCCTGAAGTGGCAGCGGCTGGGAGTTCACAAAGCAGTCCTGGAATTGCCGTTGAACAAAGAGCGGCTGCTAAAATTCAGAAGGCATTTCGGTCTTACAGGGTATTTTTAATTTTTTGCCAAATTCCAATTTCATACATATTTCCAAGTGGAGTTACCTTTTAAGAGATCAAAAATGCTAATTTTTTCCTTAATTGAACATTTGGGGTGGTTTTGCATATAAATGTATAAATTGCAAATTAGATCATATTTAGTAAAAGTATTATGGAAGTTCTTTTTTCTAAAAGTTAGATTGCATTTTGTCCTTTTTACTTAAAAAATGAACAAATTAGTCTCTCTGCATTAGATTAAAGAGCAAATTAATCTTTTTTTTTTTTTAAGTTTCATCCATTTCTATTGTTAAAAACTAATATAGTTGACATATAACTAGACAGTTACAAGCGGCTTGCCATGTGTATCTCATTTTGATCTATAAAAACTATATTTTTAATAGTAAAAATAGATGAAATTCTTAATAGGACTAATTTACTCTTGAATCTACTTTACTTATTTTTTAAGTAAAAAAAAAAATAAATACAGTATAACTGCCTCCATATATCATATTCATGCATTTGTAAGTAGTGTTGGGTAGGTCATAGGGAATGATTCAATATATATTAGGTTGGCACAAAAACAATAATGATAATTTACTAAAGCATAGCCCCATTTGTGGGCAACGCACAATAATAAACGTCAATAGCTTTTGGTTCAGAGATATATATATATATTTTAAAAAAATGAATTTGGAAATCATATATATATAGATCCATAAGTTATATGTGTGGTGCATTTATGTTTTTCTTTATTTAATTTTATAGTTTTTTAAAGATAATTTTATAGTTAAATTTAATATTTTTAAATTTTTTCTTAATTTAAAAATATATTTTGAATTTAAAATTTAAAAAATTACTTATTTGAAAAAAATACACTATAAAAATCAAAAACATTTTCTGAGCCACATTAAGTAAACTAAAAAAATATTTTAACTTCTTAAAATTATAATTTAAAAATAAAATAAAAAAATTTAATATTTAAAAATAATAATTTAAAAATAAAATAGAGTTAAATTATATTTAACAGTTTAAAATCATATTAAAAAAAAATTTAAGATATTGTTAATAGATTAAAATGTTTACTTTTACTTGATTTTTTTGTCATTTGTTTACTTGATTGGAATTTTTTACACTAATAATTTCAAAAATTAAAATATGCTGAAAATTTTCAGGGCATAGATTTTAAAGTTAATTTTAATAAATTTAAATATTTCAACTAATAATAGACATAAACTATTTTCATCCAAAATAATGGGCAAAGATTCTTTTCTGCCCTCGAGCCTAATTTAAACAATTTTTTTATTTTTTATTTGAAATTTAATTGTTAAATATCCAAATATTACTATAAATTATATATTTTTATTATTTTAAATAAATAAATTTTAAAATATATATAAATTTTGATTTAATGTGCATTTTAATACATTAACTTTGATTTGGTGCAATTATACACATAAAACTTTGATTGTGGTTCAAATGCATACATAAAATTTTAATTTCGATTCAATCATACATTTTTAAAGAAACAAATACATTAGTTTATTTTTATAATAGATAAATATAATTATTTGTGTATGTAATATATAAATATAAAATGGTGTTATATCAATAATTATGATAATAATTTGTGAGAATTTGATCAAATCAAAATTTCATATATAAAATTACACAAAATCAAAGTTCATGTATAAAATTACTCATTAGACCAAAATTTATGTATAATTTTGAGATTTATCCCTTTTTACAATAGTGATATGAGTTATTCAAATGGTTAGGCGGTGTCGAGCCCAAGCCCGAACTGAGAATTTTTTTTATATTAAGGCTTCAACTGGTTCATGAACAAGCCTATTTATAAAATATTACAATTTTAAATACAAACTTCTGGTTAGAGTTTTTTTTTTTTTCACTTTTCAAAATCATTTTATATACGAAATGTTGAAAAATTTGTAAAAAAATAAATATAATATATTTTTAATAAATACACACAATCAATTTGTTTGATGCACGGATTTTTTCAAATTTTATTGTGATTAGAGAATTAAAAATGTTTTAAAACTTTTAAGTATTAATACAAACACACATACATTGTTATTATACAAATTTAAAGGGAATGAAAATACGTATTTTACAATTTTCTTTATAATGAAGATAGCTTTATTAATTGTGTATGATTGTGTTAAATACGGTAAACTTTTTGTTTTTAATATGTTTTGGGACCGATTTGAATTTTTAAATTTCTTTCACAATTTAACTTTTTAAAGAATTTTTTTACTAATAAATAATAAGTAGATTTTATATAATTCATGCTAAATGATTTTTTTATTCTAATTGTGATTCATGGATTTTATATTAACATTTATGCAAATAATATAGTTAGTATATTACAAATAATTAGATTCCACTAACACATTTTTATCTATGTTTAATTTAGAAAATTATATATATATATATATATATATATATAATTTAAGAAAATATTTTATCAAATAAAATATTAAATTACAAAACATATTAAAAATTATAAAATGATTTAAATTTATTTATAATGTTAATCATAAAGTAAATTTATACAAAATTTTAAAATAATTTTAATATATTCTAATTAATACATACAACTAAACCCGTGCATCGCCAGATAAGAAAACTAGTTTATCATATAAAAGATAGCGAAAACATGTATGAAAACTTTGAAATGGCTCTTTGAGTTTCAAAATACTTCCTTTTTAGTTATATTTAAAGTGGGTCTTTTAAATTAAGTTTTAAATAAGTCTTTAAGAGTTTTTATAAAATTTTAAATATTTTTATAATATTTATAAGTTTTTATTAATTTTATAAGTTTATATTAATTTTAATAATTCTTTTGATATTTTAATAATTTTTATATTTTTCTGATTTATTTTTATGGGAAAATATTAGATTAAACTGGAAGTTACCACGTGTCACATTTTGATTGGCCCGTCAAATTTTATAATGGTCAATGACAAAAACCGTTAATGAAGGGGCTTAATTAATTTTTTTATTAATGGAAAAAATTTAATTGAATGCGAATTTAATACAAAGGGTTAGTTAATATTTTAGCATTTTTTAAGAGATTTTTAGACATATAAGTCAAATAATTTAATATTTTTACTTGATACACATAATTAAATTCGTGCACGAGTATACAAACTAATCTTAATATTGAATACCTGGTACTAGTACTCGGGTGTGAGTAACATAATTTACTTATAAAGATTTTGTATTACAATTTATTTTGCAGGCAAGAAAAGCAGTCCGCCGGCTGAGAGATGCGGGGAGATTCAAGAACATATTGATACAGGGACATACAGTGAAGAAACAAACAACAAGCACGCTAAGCTATTTACATTCATGGTGCAATGTCCAGTCTCAAATCCGAGCTCGGAGAATATGTATGGTTACAGAAGGCAGGCTTAAGCAAAAGAAAATGGAAAACCAGATGAAGCTTGAGGCTAAACTCCATGATCTGGAGGTATTAATAATCACTGTTGCCTACTTTGCTTTATTAACTTTTAATTGCCTAAGAAACTAGTGGTATTAGTTAGGCATCCATCTTTCTACATTAATTGAGGGCTAAGACTTAAGCCTTGCAGATTAGGCATTAATGTAAGAGTAACCCTTACCTTTTGTTTGGTAAGCAAGAAAAGAAAACGAAAATGCTGATATCTATGAATCAAAGTATCATGCTTTGGTGTTTAACAGGTAGAATGGTGTGGTGGGTCTGAAACTATGGAGGAAATTCTTTCCAGAATTCAACAGAGAGAAGAGGCAGCGGTTAAACGCGAACGAGCCATGGCATATGCCTTCTCCCATCAGGTTACAAACTTCGGGTTCATTAATCACTTTTAAGAAATAACATTACGCTCTGCAACCTTTCTCTTCTATTTCGTGACCGATCGTAGTGAATTTGCAGTGGAGGGCAAATGCGAGCCAATATCTTGGACAAGCATCCTATGGTGCAGGCAAGGAGAACTGGGGTTGGAGCTGGATAGAGAGATGGATAGCAGCAAGGCCATGGGAAGTGAGGATTCATTCTCAGCCTATTCACCCAAAGAAAACTCATGGCAGGCAGGCAAGCAAATCGGAGAAAGAGATGAAAGTTTCGGCCTCGGTGAAACCCTGTTTGCCAAATGGGAAAGTTGCTCCCAAAGCTAAAAACGGTGCCCCATCCGATGGCTGAAATCAATGATATTTCATGGAGCTTAGTCAATGATGGATGAAAGCTTTTTTTTTTTTTCTTAGCTATTTTTGGAGTGATTCAATACGATTTTTTTTGTCTTGGTACTTTGTGTGGATTTGCAACGGCATTGTATACAATAACAAACAGGGTTTTTTGCACCATGAAATTCAAGAGTGAAATACTGAAGTGACTAAATCATTTGGATTAAACCCGGGTTCAAAATCTCCACTTTAATTCACAAACGACCCTGTGTGTGTTACATTGATCCTAAGGTTAAAAGCACAAAACCCCGAAAATTTGCATTTCTCAAATAACTCAATGCACAACTTCAACCAAGCTGAAAGAAAAGCAACCATAATAGGTAGCCAATTCTTTGAACTTTCATCTTATTATTATTTTTTGGAAAGTCGCATAATGCTCCAATTCATTACTCCGTTATGCATTAATTATCATACAGATAAATATTATTCATTTTTGCATTGCATTATGCAATTATGCATATCATAGGTAAGCCCTCCCTCCCCCAACTACATGCCAACAAGAAGCTCAGCAATCCAACCACCTCTCCACCTCAATTTATATCAGGTATGGTCTGAAAAATCCCAACTTTAAACATTCCACTACATAAAATAATCCTATAATATATTATAAAATCATATCTAAAAAAAATGACTGTACTTTTGTTGGTGTTAATAATCATTCATCTAAAATACCAACAACCAAACCGCAAAAATCAATAGAAGCCAAAGTATATTGGTCATCATATTTTTATGCTAATAAAAGAAAATAAGAATTTCCAGCTAGACTGAAGAGATAATTATATATTAGGCACTGAGATTTACAGGGAGTACGGGACCATTTACAGATGGGCAAACACCAAAATTTTGGTGGCATGCATCTATTATCTTCCATCCTTACAGTGCATTCTACTATTCTTCCATAATTGAGCTTTTCTTTATATTCATCCCCATTCCCCCCTCTTTCCTGGTTAAGATGGACTCCATTTATAGCCCCACTTGCTCTATTTGCTAACATGCTCATTGATTAGGTGTCCTCTACAACCTGGTCTCAGTCCTAATGTATGCATCATGGCATTATTCGGACCAACCCCATCTTTCATATTAAAGAATCTAGTAGCTGAATTTATACAAAGTCCAATAGGGCTTATGTGAATTCTGCTAATTTTAGCAATTGGAGATTGTCTAGGATGGTGATTAGTTGATTATTCTTTTGTTCCAGAATCGGGGTTTTGATTTCTATCCTTGTTTGGCCTTCTCTATTGCTATCAAGAGCTTTCAATTATTCTAACCAAGGCATCCTAAAACAATCCACTATTTAGTGAAATGACACTAAAGAAAAAGAGTTATAAGGGGAAGTTAAACATTGTTTTCAACCAGGGAGATGCTGACAGTGGAATCATCTACGACCCTATTGCATCCAAAGATCCTACTGTTTACAGAAAATGATTTCTCTTTCAATGCCCCCAAAACTCGAAGCATCAATCTGTTTTATACAAAAGCGATAAGGCATCAACAGGAAGAGTTCACTTTCATCTACATGAGAAATTGACAATTTCTAAAGAGAGGAAAAGAGTCTAGATTGCTTCTCTAGTTCTGTATCAGGTCGAAGGACTTTTTGGATATTAGCTGATCCGAGGTTACCTTATTTCATGAAAATATTCAAAAGAATGAGAGACTGTGCTAAACTAAGTCGGTCCTAATTGAGGGAAAAATCAAATCAGCATTAGAACAAACTAGGTTCCCATCTCAGTAGTAACTCTAGGAAACAGTAGCAAACATTGATTGGTAACATGAAAAACATGAAGTCCAACAGGAAAAAGAAACCATTGTTAAGCTCTAAGAGCTCACTCAAATATAAATTTAAGCTACAACACAATCAACTGATAGAAACTAAACAAACCGGGGATTGAAAAACCTGAAATCCACCCAGATTTCTTCTTCCCACGGTATAGGCCATTGATTCAAAGTTGACCAAAATCTTCCCTCGAACTAGTCTTTGATTCTTGGATCCATCATAGTATAGTTATCTTCTCGTCCAGTTCACAGTCAACAATCAACTAGTGCTGAAAGACCAATCAGGCAATCACTTAAAACAAGTAAAGAAAAGCTTGTAAGAGCAAAATATGGCAGGAATTTGGACTGTAATACCTGATAGAGGGGAAAGACTTTCGCCTTTTCTCCGATTCACTCGATCAATGGTGAGAATCAGATGAAGCAGAGGACAGCTTATTGGCAATGCTGTCGTGCTCATCTTCTTCGCCCTGAATTCGTGCTGGAACGCGAAACCCAGAGAATACACTAGGTGTGGTGAATCCAATGCCAGATAAAGCAGCGTGATGATGGATGTTTTCTGTGATTTGATGGTGGTGATGTTGTTGATGATGATGGTGTTGGTGTTGGTCGGTTGTGGAAATTGGCTGGTCTATCCAAGCACGAACCAAGGGCGTGTTACTGGACTGAAGGGGTCCCCTCTGAGAAAACAATTGGCTGTTTTGGCCAAAAGCCGGTGGCAGTGACTGCGGTGGAGGAGTGCCAAAGATAAATCCCCCTCCTACACCGCTACCGCCGCCAGCACCACCGCCACCGCTACTATCAGCAGCAGCACCGCTATTATTCCAGGCAAACAATCTCTGGAACCTTCCAATCTCCGCTGGGTGTTGGTGGTGATGTTCCCACCCAGCAGAAGACCCATCGAAACCAGCTAATGGGCTGGCCCCAGAGAATAAAACAGGTTCACTGTGGTGTGCCTGAGCTGTAGCAGCTTGGGCGTGGTGGTGCAAAAGAATCGGCTCCGGAAACGATTGAAGTGAAAGCCGAAGATCTTGACTGTGGCTGCTGGTCCTCGACAACAAATCCGGCGGATAATTCTGGAACTGTATGGAAGAAGACGGCGTCTCACTTGAAGCTCCCAATGGGAAAAAAGACTTAATTGTATCCGCTATCTCATCAGAAACTAAAGAAGGTGGAAGAAAACCCGAATTATTATTGGGGTTATCTCCCATTTCTTGTTGCTGAAGACTTTGAACTTCGTTCCCCATTATTGTAGCCGTTCTTCTCCGAGTACCCGACCCAGCAGCAAGGTTTTCCACCAGGTTTCCACTATGGTTGATGTGGAACTGATACGGCTTATCATTGTCGGTTGCAGTTGTCGCGTTTTGGTCTTCTTGGTTACTAGTTTTAGCGATCGAAGTGGTTGTATTCAAAGTTTCAGGGTTCCAAGGAGGTAGTTCAGCGAGCTCGTCAATGGCAGGTTTGGCTTTTTTGATAAGCCAATCCACAGCTTTGCTAGGACGGTCGTAGCCAAGTCGGTCCTGGACGTCGTAGAACTGGATGGCGGTGTGAGCTGAGAGACGAACACGTCGGTCTCGAGGACCTTTGGCAGTACAAACTTTGCTGTGACGGTCTTTCCTTCCAGTTGACCGAACAATGTGACCTCCTTGGACCTCAACGATCTCCCCTCCAGAGTGCCTTATCCCCAATCTTGACGATGTTGCAGCTTGGTGGTGGCTATCTCCCATTTTTCTTGCATGTTGGGTTGATTTGGAACCAAAAGTTGAAGTAGAAGCCGACGGCAGATAAGAGCGTTTCTTGGGTGGTTGTGGGTACTCTTGCTGTTGTTGTTGCCCTTGCTGCTCTCGTAGTACTTGAGTTTCCAGGCTTGCATACAACTGTTGCCCTCGCTGTTGTTGATGATGGAGAAACAAGATTTGCTGTTGGTTCCTCGCAATTTCTTCTTCTTCTCCTCCTTCAAAATGAGATGGATTCTGATGTTGCTGCTGCTGCTGCTGCTGATGATGATGCCTTTGAGGATCCAGAGTCAGGCCCTGGTGCTTTTGCTGTTCCAGCTTTTAATGGAGGATACCTTTTTTATGTTAGTGGGTTGTAGTTGTTGTTCTTTGCTTGCTAATATCCTCTCCCTGTATGAGCTACTGCCACCACACTGAAACCTGATACTGTGACCTCTCTCAAAAGCCACTGCCATTCAATGATTCTAATTCCATCATACCACACACACCAAACGGCCGGCCCCCCAACCCACCACCACCACCACTCTTCCCTAACCAAGCCTGCCAGATAAAAATAAACAAAAAAACCCCAGCCCCTATTATTCCCCCAGCCTAACCCATCTTTTTTTCTCCTTGTTTCTCTTTCAATTTTCTCTCTAAAAAACTCAGCTTTTGGCAATATAGGAGCTCTCTGTTATTTATGTACTATTCTATTCAGCAACGAAACGGGTTTTCAAACACTTAGCCACCAACCACCACCAACAACAAAAACAAAATTTTCTCTTCTCAACAAGGATTTTCTTGGGAAACTATACTAACTAGAAACTCTTTCATGACAAGCTACAACTAAACGAAAAGAGAGAAAAATTTGGTTTGTTTAGAAGAGCAAAATATATATAGGGCTTATAGCTTAATAGCTATAAGCTATAGTATAGGGAAGAGTAAAAACACTTTTACTTTGGCCTATAGAAACACCCTTGATGTTGATGATGATGCCACTGCTAAGGGTGGCAGTGTTTTTGGGGTCAGACAAAAGATTAAAGATCTCTGTTCATCTCATCACTGCATTTGCTGCTGTTTTATTTTGTACTTTAACCCTAAAACTACACAAATCTAAAACACCATTTTTTTCCACCTCTCTCCCCATTTCAACCAACCTAAAATCCACCCCTTTTTTCAACTTTTCTCATTTCCAGTATAAATTATATAACCCTTTTTCTTATTTTTTTACTAAGTATAGATAGATTTGATTTACATGACTTTTTAAATTTTCAACCTGTCTTAAAAATTGATAACCTAGTAAGTGGTAAGAAAGTAACAACCTTTTGAGTCTTTTTTTTTTTAACTTAGTTTCATAGCTAGAAGTTAAGAAGTGTTGGTTATAGTTGAAGGGATTTGTCTGGATGCTTTGTTTTGATTAGATCAGATGAATGAATAGATCCTTTCTTTATATGCCACCATCACAACTTTTGACAGTGACCCCAATTCACAGCTTTTTTAAAAAAAAAAATTTTATTTTTCTGCTTTATTTATTTATTCATTTTTCTTTATTGCTTCACTTAAAAGAAACAACATCATCTTCCCCACAAATTTCCCTTCTTCCAAACACCCTTTTTTGGGATTGTTGGATTACTCAACATAGCATCTCTTTTATTTTATTTATTTATTTATTTACATATTCTTGTTTTCACTGAGCAAATTGAAGGAAAGGTAGCAGCACTTGCCTTTCATTGTTTTGGAATTGGAATAGTTGTCCTTGTCCTCTTATATGCTTCTCTCAATTACTTACATACCCTTCATCATTTGTTTACTGTAAACTTTTAACATATTCATTTATGTAGGATTTAAATCACTTTTCGTTACTCAACTTTAATTTATTATAAAATGTTCATTAATTTATAATATTTTAATTATTAAATTGTTAATAAAATTTTTAAATTAAATTGCACATTTAATCCCTATACTCATTGCCTTCAACTTTTCTCGGAGTTCTGTTGTTGTCTTGCTCATTGGCAATGAGAAAAAACTTGGAGCTAATTGCAAGGGTTGAGTTACTTTATAAATGATAAGACCTAAGACAAAAGTGGAACTCAAAAAATAAAGGACTAGATGATGGGAATTGGCAAAAGGTAAGAGAATAAGATAATTTCTTTTATATAATATGAATATATTTTTAATTCTTTTAAAATTGTTTTGGATTCTAATTTTTAGAAATTGTATTTGAGTTTAATTTTATTGATTGGGCTTGAGAATTTTATTATAATTCATTTATGGTTTAAAATATAATAACATCAATCCTTTGCTTCTCAATTTTTTTGAAAAAAAATAAAGAATTAAATTGCTTTTAAAGAAAAAATATAGGGACTAAATGTGAAATTTGATCTAAATTTTTTGTCTAAAATGATTAATCAACATGTAGTTTACGGCTCAATTATCAAAATGTTACAAATCGATAACGTTAATAATCATTTTATAACAAATTAAAGTGTAATTCATCTTTTATAACAACAGTTTATTATGACAACTAAATTTTTTATATATTTTATTTTTATCTTCTATAACAACCTTTTTTTATGATAACAACAATCATAAACTATTAAGTGCACTCCTTATTAACTTCTTTATTACAACCCATTATCTTCATTTTTAATAAAATTAGTTATATTTCGTTAACATTATATTTCAATAAGATGTCTAAATTTTATATAAAAATATATTAATTATATTTTATTAAACAAAAATAATATTTAATTAATGAAACCATATTGTAAATTTTATTAAAGATATATTAAAATTTTAATATATTATAAATTTTTAATTTAAATATTTTAAAAATTCAAATATGAGGTTGAGAGAGATGGATGGATGGATGAATGAATGAGCACAAAAAAGGGTTAATATGAACAATTCGTTTAATTCACCTACTTATTTTAATCTCTTGTTTGTTTAATCCTTGTGAAATGGATTTGAAATTTTGATTTCTCAATCGTACGGAGCACAACATTCCTCTCCTTTTGTATTTCTTTAATAATATAAAACAAACAACGTGTTTCCTAGACAGGCGGCTATTACAATTACAGGTGATCTTTTTGTTCTTTTATTGCTACTTAATAAATAATTAACGGATGTTATCGATTGAGTTTTAGTTTAATCGGTATGAGTATTATTGTCAACATAAAAGAACGTGTGTTTGAATATATTGAAGTGCATTTTTTCTCTTTTTTATAAATTAAAAAAAATAAATATGATCAAAACTTATAATGAATAATTAACTGTCGGAACTTAACTTATGAGTTAAGATTTATATTATTAACAAATTAATTTATCTATTATCACTCAAAAATTTTTAATTATACAAATTTAACAAATTACATTATGTTTATATATTATTATTCTTTTAATCTTTTCTTAATCAACTTGAGACAGTGACATTTTTGACGTGTGTATAGGGAACTATAATTGAACTTAAACAAATATTAAGTCCCCATTAAGCACGAAATCTTTTTTTTTTACTGTTGATTTTTAAATTAATAATTAATTATTCATCGAATCTTTCCATTTTTGGAGATTATACCATTGTCAGCATAGAGATGAGCAACATTAGCATTCCAAAGGGAAAAAATTTTAATTAATTATATATGTCGAGAGATAGCATCATGTAAAAAAACCATGTGTAGGTACTTGCATATAATTAAAAAATTTAATGTGAAATTTAGTTAATAATGTTTACATATTTTATTAAAATAATTTTAATTTTAATTTTAACTTTTTTTTACCATTAATTTTTTTTCGAACTTAAACATATTTGATGGAAGTGTCGTTAAAAGGTTAACAGGGTGATGTGAAATTTCATATGCGAAATGAGATGTAATTTATTACTTAGATAACACAATAAAATAATTATATGTGAAAAATAATAAAATAAATAAATAATTCATGAAGTTAAAAAAATAAATTTTAATTTAAAGAAAATAAATGTAATTATTTAAGAAAAAAGTTTCAAAATGAATGCATACATTCAATTTTTTTTGTTTGATTTATTAATTCTCTTTTTGAAACCTTTCAGTAAAAAAATATATGCATTCATTTTGAAACCCTTTTTTTTAGATAGTCACGTTTATTTTCTTTAAATTAATAGTTATTTTTTAAAATTTCATATATGATTTATTTTATTATTTTTCACATGTAATTATCTTATTCAGTTACTTCAATAATAAATTATATCTCATTAAAAATATTCCACATTATCCCTATTAGTTTTTCTAACAATACTTTCATCAAATTTGTTAGAAAAAACAATTTGAAAAAAAATAAAGATTAATGGTAAAAAAAAAGCTCAAAAATATAATTAAGACCATTTTAACAAAACATATAAACGTTAGTGGCCAAATTTATTATTAATACTTAAAAAAAACAACAAATTGTCTATGGTTGAGAACAAGTTGGTTGAGTGTGGTTAAAGTTGATTTATTTATTTATTGATTGCATACATTTCTATAATAAAATCAAGGATCAAAAATATAAATTTTAAAGAAATTATAAGTAGACAATACATTTCAACAACTATAATTATAATAAATTATTATAGTACACGGTTTGATTGATAACAAAATTTTGGTTTATAATGTATTTATTATTTATAATAGTGCTTTTCTCTCTCTCTTTTTCTTTTATGAAAGAAAACAAAATTACAATTATGTATTTCTTTGGATCATTATTTTTAATAAAGATCTAAAAGGAATTATGTAATGCAAGCAAAATGAAGTGGGGAGGCTGAAGGTACAAGGATTAGGAAATACTAGCTGTCAGTTTTCGATTTACACTTTGTGGATAATTCTTATCTTTTTGTTTCATGCTTCTTCAAGTTCTTGAAAAACATGAAAAGAATACTGAATCTCTAGTGTAAGATTCAAAGCTATCTATTAATAACAACAAATTGGGAGCAAAATATGTAAAGATAAAAGGAAACGATGGATTGCGAGTATATTGGGAGTTGTTGGAGTTGTGTGACTTAAATCTCAATACTTGTTAAAGAAATAAAATAGAGAGGCAAAATAAAGGGATTTGTAGTTGCAAGCATATTGGGAGTTGTTAGAGTTGTGTGACTTGAATCTCGACACTTGTTAAATGAATAAAATAGAGAGGCAAAATAGGGGGATCTGTGGGGGCGAATAACCGAATGCCCAAGGCCATAGCCCGCCATAAATCCCCATTAAGCACTAAATTTGATTGGGGGTGCAACTGGGGGTCCACCTTCGCGGTATGGACCATGCCGTCCGTGATTTTTCCGATAAGAGTTTTCCACGTAAAAATTGTATATTTTTTTTTCTTTCTTATTGTTTTGTGATCATTCTTACCGCCATTATCGACGTATAATATAACATGAGTGAAGAGAGTTCATCAACCAGGGAAATATCTTATATATAATATGATAATGATGATTACGAAGATGTTTTCTAGTAGACAATTGATTATATGCAAAACAAACTAGTTGGATGGAAAACTCAGTTGTTGTCGCGAGGAAGATTAACATTGATCAAATCGACTTTATCCTATATCGCTATCTACTCCTTTACTTGTGTGAAAGCTCTAAAAGTAACAACAAACTAGATGGAGAAAATTTCTCAAGATTTTTGGTGGGGTCATCACAGTGAAGAGAGGAAACTATATATTTGTAGTTGGGGTCTATGCTTAAAATGAATGCATTTAATAAATTATGTTCTCTGTTGATACAATGTACAACAATGGAGGAAGGCAAGGAGGAACAGTGAGGAGGTTGAGATGGTACTGTAGAGGTCGATTCACCTAAAAAGATCGAGATCCTTTCCTTTCACCCATTTACATAGGAGGAGAATGCTCTTTTGATCAAAGTGGATGGTCGAGCAAAGTGTTGTTTTTGGCGGAGTCAATAAGAATGTCAACTCTACCTCTGATGTTGAGACATGTCCAAGTGGCGGAGGGATATAACAATACAACTAGATCAAATATTTTTAAGGGATGGCTAATCATATTACAAGATGGTCAAGATCCAAGCTACTTGAAAATTATAAAGATGACCAACTAATTAGAGCAATATTGTAACTACTAAAGTCCACCACAAAAGTTATACCACTCGTACAAACACCATCCTTGCTGTAGCAGGTCAAGAGAGGCCTAAAAATGTCAACACTCCTATTGTTGTTACCATTGTGGCATTTGTTTGCCACACAACTAATCTGTCACAATTCATTACGCCAAATTAAGGTCTTTTCGACACTTAACGAGCTTGTTTTATAGCATTTTTATATGTTTTTATTTTATTTCAGTTTTTTATTGCTTTGTGTTTAATTTATGCAAAAAAAGCATTTTTACACAATTTTGAGTTATGTAACGATCTAATGGGCCATTGTGGGCCTAGGGATGATCTAACCACTCTATCTAATGTGTAGGATATTGTCTTCAGGCTTAGAATGCGAAGGATGACTACAGCGTCATGACATTGGGGAATGGTGTCGCAACATCAAACTTCGAAGCCAAAACACCCAGAAAATGAAGGCAGTGTCGCGACATCGATCCTGTGGTGTTGCGACACCAAGTGACGAACTGGAACTTTAATGGATGTCTTATAACCGAGTTACGAAAATTTCAAGTGTAATTACATGAAAATATCAAGGAATTAAACCTTGATAATTCGTTGATATCAACAGTGTTTTTTCATGTTCGAATGATAAATGAGCTGCTATAATTATAGGTAAGGTGTTGTTTTCACCGAGATACCTATATTTCAAATGTGTCAGAAGTGGTTTCAGTTGCAAGTTGGGTGGCTTAATGATCGATGGAACCATCTTATCTAGTAAAGAACCCTTCACGTTTAATGGCTTCTTGCAATGCTTCCATCGGCCTATTTTGTAGATTCAGTCTAAATGATGTCTTGTCACCTCCTCTTTTATCTCTTCCTCCATCCTATCTTCCAGATCAAATGTATCTGAATTATCATCTACGGACTCCTCAGCACTCGACCCAACTTGTTCAATTCTTAAATTTTTCTCCTCTATTTCGAAACCAATTACTTTGTCCACTTTCATCGACATATCTATTAGTTTGTACTTGTGAATCTTTCTCCAATAGTGATCATTGCTATTTGTTTTTTTCCAACAACACAACTATTTCATGGGTTGATTTAGTCCAAACACTTCCTCCTGCAATAATGTCAAATTGGTGTCGACTTTCGTAATCTAAACCCCCATAAAAATGTTGTAGTTGAACCGCAATATCAACACCCCCTCCGAACACTTTCTGAAAAATCATTTTGACTCGGTTACATGCTTGTCCTAATGTTTTTACTGGGCTTTGTTTAAATTTCAACAATTCCTCGTATGTACTCAGAATGGTAGGCATAGGTATCAATCTTCGCAGAAATAATTGTACAAACTCTTCCCATGACGTTATAATGCCTAGTGGTAATGCCTCCAACCATTCCCTAACTTGACTTCTAAGTGCAAAAGGGATTAATAATAATTTAATGGCTTCATCAGAAACTTTTGAATATCCCACAGTATTGCAAATTTGTTCAAATCTTCTAAAAAATGCCACTGGATCCAAATCTACCTCGTCACTGTATTGAAGGTTCATTGACACCTAAGTTAGCAATGCAAGATTAATTTCAAAGGGAGTCCTATGTACGATAAGCTTTGCTATACTTGGTTGAATCCAGATCATGTCGAATATCGTCCGTCACAAGAGTCTAAATGGATTCACACGGCCTAAGTAGGCCTCGTGTGGTCCACACGGCCTAGCACACAACCATGTGGCTTAAAACAGTTAGTTACATGGTCTGCACATGGCTTACAACCTATCACACGGGCTAGACACATGCTTGTGCCCCTGACTCGTGTGACCCTAAATCCAAAACAATAAATTACACGGCCTGGACACACGCCCATGTCCCTAGCCCGTGTGTCCTAAAATTCAAATAATGAGTAACGCGACCTGGACACACGCCTATGTCCCTAGCCCATGTACCTCCAATTCGAAAACAATGAATTACACTGCCTGACACATGATCGTATGGCGTCGAGAGCTATGTTTTTCGATGTTTGAAATTTGTAGAAATTTGAATTTTCGTTATATACTTGTTAGAGATTCGACGTAGAAGCAATGAAAAATGATCCAAGGTCCTAAAAACGACAATCAGAAGTTCAATTAATGGCAAAAATGAAATAGTTCACACAAACAACAGTCAACCAACTATGTCAAAACTTCGACGCAAACCCCCAACTCAAAAACAACCATTACCTTCGCATGATACAACAATTCACGAACCCAAGGTGTTTGGGGAACGGTTTTCCTCGAGACCTTCTCCTAACGAACACCAATTGAACATTTAGACAGAGAATTCGAGCAATTTAATCAAAACTTCAATTTTTGATCGAAAGTGAATAACAACGACGTTAGCAGAAATTTAACATCAGAACTTACAGAAATAACTTTCAGTCCAAGAACAACGGAAGCCAAAACTTTCCCGACCATAACAGTAAAAATTTATTAGGCAGAATTCAAGAATCTATATGGTAAAGAGAAAAGAAGAAAAAGAAAAGAGAAAGAACAAAAAGAAGGTAACAAGAGAGGGAAGAAGGAATGCACGTTTAAAATAAAAATAAAACATATATTTCAAAGCAAAACTAAACTAATTCTGCTGAGTAGTAAAAACATATCTCCGCTTCGCTTACGCAGAGACTCGAACCCCTAACCACCAACACATAATCATAGCACAACGCCATAAGTACAAAAGCTTGATATGTCATGATAATTGTATGAACTGTTATAATAATTGGATGCCTCATTGACTAGTTGTATGTTTATTTTGCTTAGATCACACTGACCCCCTAGGTGGCTCCTAATAGATAACCCGTAAGATTAGGATCAAGCTCGGCTTATGGAGTTCTTATCTTGGAATTTCAATTAATACAATATTTTCAAACTTACTTTATTTATTTTGGTTTTAACTTTGGGACCGTAAATTCTGTTAACATGGATTGTGACATGGGTTGTTTTACTTGGATTTTGCATGCATGAAATTTTGGTTAAAAATCGATCAAGTCTAATAACCGACTTAATGCGGCCTAAAACACAGATTTTTATACAAAAATCAAATGCAACACTTTTTCCGCTGCATAACGATAAAACAAAGTTTTTAAAATGTTTGTTGGCAAAATCAATTGGGTTTTTTTTTTCAAATGACACAACCTTCTAATAAATTGAACTTAAATTATAGATGTCCTAACAATCCGATGTTTTTAACAAACCTAATGCAACTGTGCTAAGTTTTTCGAAAATTTATCAAAATATCGATTTCTAAACCGAACGTTGTTACTTGGCCATTTCGGCGGCTAATGTAACCTTCAAGATTCGACCATAACGTCTAGGTTGGGTTTGAGAGGTACAATAACATTTTTTTATGTTTTATTTTACTCTTTGTAATAACTTTTCATCTATAACAATAATATCCATAAAAGATGAAGTACATTTTTTTACTAAATTAAGCCTATATATGAACCTCTTATCTAATATTTTAGTAAAATTAATTCTATTTGTAATTGAAATAAAAATAATATATTTTAATTAAGATATTATTTCAAAAAAATATTTAAAATTCATATAAAATATACTAATAACATTTTATTAAATAAAAATAATATTTAATAAATAGAATTATTTTTAATAATATTAATAATATTTTATTAATTGAAAATAAAATTTAATAAATAGAATTATATTCACAAATTTTGTTAAAGATATGATCTAAATCTCACTGATATTATAATTTTAAAATTTTAAAAAATCAAATATAATCAAAATCTTGAATGTTATTACAAGTGTTTTAAATTTTGCTATAGATATATAACAGTCAATCTCTAAATCTAAATATATAAATATAATATTCTCAGCTCCTAAGTGAGTAAATAAGGGTAAATAAGTAAAAACGAAGCTTTGATTTTGAGTATTATTATTTAAGTAAATAGGATTAATTGGATATAATATTTATTTTTGAAGTTTTAAGTATAATAAAAGTTTTTTTTAATGATTTAAACCTTGGTTACCCTTAAATATAATGCTCATCAACTAGAATCATCAGTTTCCTTTTCGTTCGTAGGTATTTTCCGTAATAATTTTTGTTTTCTAAGTAACTTTTTAGTTCAACTTTACCATTTACAATTTCTGTTGATGCCAAATGCAAAGGTTTCAACTCCAAAATATATATATTTTTTATTAAATATAGAAGTAAATAAATATTTTTAATTTTTACAAAATTTTATCTGATTGAACTATTCATGTATATTACTTTTAGAGTTACCGGTCATCCATATATATATATATATGCATATTGCAAAATTGGTGACACAATAAATTAAGCCTTCTGCAGTGCCTTGAGAGAATTTTCCCGTCAAGTTAATTGTGGTGGTGTTCTTAGAGACGAATCAAGTAAGAGGATTGCTTTATTCTCCAAACCTCTTTATTAGCTCGGCTTAATGTCATTAGATTTGCATTGGAGATCTTTATCAAGACCAAGTGCTTGAATTCTCATAATTTAATTGTTGAGTCAGACTCCAATGTTATTGTTTCATGGTGTTTTGAATCACTTTCTCAACTTTGGAAATACGAAAGTTACTAAATATTGTATTACAGTGATTCCTAATGTCAAAATTACTCATGTTTTGTGGGAAGCTAGTAGTTAGACAGATTCTTTGGATAGGCAGGCATAAATAAAAACATTATGTTCATGGTCTGAGATTGAATGTTATTATCGTGTATTCTTGTAGTTACAGACAATATTTTATCTTTTTTATTTTAATAAATTTTCTTGATTGAGAAAAAAATAAAATAAATTATGTTTTTAAATTTTTGTCCAATCTATATAATATTTATAAATTTTAAATTTAATAAAAAAATGATAGATTGACATCAATGGTGCTTGATATATTTTGGATTTACTATTTCAAGGAATAAATAATTTTTATTAATGCATAAAACAAATATAATATTCTATTGACGTGATTTATTATTTATTATAAAATAATAGTAGTAATATTAAATTGGTACACAAAATTTTATTCCATATCAAATACGATATATTATGTATCTGTAATTAAATGAAAAATAAATTTTATTTAACTAATTGGTTTAAATTTTTAATTTAATTATTTGGTCCACACTTACTTTTTTTTTTGTTTTATTGTGTATTTATTTGGTCTTTACCAAATTATTAAATAGGTTTAATTTATGTATTATCCATTGAATTTTAGATGAAATTAGAATTAAAAATAATATTTACTAAAATAAAAATCTATTATTTTAAAATTATCTACCTCTACATAACATTTACTTAATAAATAATTGATTGGACCAATTTAAATAGTTTGAAAGGTATTATAATTAAGTTACGAAAAATTACTTATTTTTTGTTGTTACAATTTAATACGAAAATTTTTTGCATTTTAATGGTGAGAATTTTTTTATTTTATTTTTTTATTCTCACAATACTAAGAGTACAAATTTTTATCAATAAATCTAAACTCCTAAATTATAAATCTTAAAAAATAAAAATAATAAAATTTAATATAGAGGGGCTGTATTCCTACTAACATTTTAAATTATAAATGAAGATGTTACAAAAGAATGGACTGTAATTAATGCTAAAAGAAATGGTATTTAACCCCTCCCAATTAAAAACAGCATCGCACATTAATCATACAGTTTGCCTTATATGGTAAAATTTCCTACCATATCATATCATATCTTTGAATAGTTATTTATTTTTTTAAAAAAAAATTTAAAATTTCTGATGTTTCAACCATTCTGTGTAAAATATATATTTTTTGAAAGGTAAATTTATTAATTTATTCAATGAATGAAATTATATAATTTAGAGAAAAAAAATAGCATACATTCTTCATAGATGGTGAAAAATAAGCTCCATCAATACAACAAATATATTAGCCTTAGCATCAATAGAACATTATGGCACGTTGATAATTGACTTTGTCATAACTCAAGCACGACATATCTGGAGTGATTGCAAACACTTAATAAGAAAATCAACCTCAAATGGTCCAAAGCAGCAAGCAAAAATCGACAAAAGAATCGAGCATTCACCATACTAGAGAGGACAACAACAAAATCATCCCTAAAATCACTTATAATAAGATTACATGCATAAGCAAGACTAAAAAACGTGCTACAAGAGCAAATAAAAACCTTTAAAATTGAAGACTTATTAAACAATGGAAAAACAAACAAAAAAATATATAAAACTTAAGACAACATGGGTCCAAATCGACACATGAAATCATTTATTATCCTAAAATACTCTCAATACAGAAACATATTAAGAAGTTGACGAAAAGCCACCCACTTTCTAAGAAAAACTACTGGTGGCTGGTGGAGTTTTAACAAACGACAAGCAACGTCATCTGTCCATCACAATTTGTGAAGATAACAAAGATACCCAGAAAATAGATTCGCAAACTGAAAAGAGAGAAGACATGTGTAGTGGATGAGAAGAAGGAAGAAAGAAAGGGTTGATGGGAGAGGAAAATGGTGGGTGATAGCTAACCCAAAGGCTGGCACCACCGCTGGGTAAAACAAAAGATAATAAGCAAATGGCTTGGAGAAAAAAAAAAGATTATTTTGTTTTGTTATTTGACAAATTTTCCTAAAATCATTTTCTAAAAGTTGTTTTTAGTGAAATGAATATGACATAAATATATTTGTTACAAAATATTATAGTACACTTTCTTTTTAACAATAAAAAATTAATTTATAATAAGATAATATTTTTGTAATAATTAATACCATATATAAACTTAATAATAAATAATGCCCAATTAAAACTTAATTTAAATTACATATATTACATATATGATATTGCATATTGACATACTAGAGTTGAAAGGGATAAATGAAGCTAAGCATTGTTTAAACAAATATTTATATTTGTATAATTAAAATATTCATATTTTATACTAGGTTAAAATATGTCATAAGTCCATGTACTCTTCATAAATTTGGAATTTAGCCCCTATACTTTTATTTTTAGGAATTTAGTCCTTCTACTTTTAAAATTTTAAAATTCAAGTCCAACTGTTAACACTATTAATTATTTTATTAAATAAAGGTTCATTACAATGCCATTTTTTAGTTACATATCTATCAAGCGAGTATTTTTATTTAAAAATGTCAAATCAACAAAATTGACAAAAAATGCAACAGTGTTAACAATTGGACCTGAATTTTGAAATTTAAAAAACAGAGGGACTAAATTACTGAAAATAAAAGCATAATGACTAAATTTCAAATTTATGAATGGAATTATGACATAATTTAGCATTTATACTAAAAAGTTATTATTAATATATTTATATTTTTAATATATTTATCATTAAAATATTAATATAAATAATTTTCACAAATATATGAAGAATATTATTTAAAAATTGAAATTATTATTAAAATAAAATTTTAATATTAATTAATTATTGAAATAATTCATTGTATTAACAATTTATTATATTATTAAATATGTATGTTTAATAATATTAAAATTATCATATTTGATATTAATATTTTAATATTTTAAATATTTTTAAAATTAAAAATAAAAAATATTATTAATATAATATTATTAGGTTGGATTCAAGTTAATTTTTATATTAACTTTTTTTTAGTCTCTTTATTAATTGTTTTTTAGTGATTTTTCTTTCATTTACACCAAATACAAATCCAACTGGATTTTTGAAAAAAAATACAAAGGAAAAACATTTGTAACATTATGCAAAAACTAAGGAGTTTATTCCCAAATTATTGCTAAGTCCAGCTATCATCATCTATATGGCTCCTTGATCAATTTAATAGTATTGAACGAAAATGATGCAAGTTGCATGATACTGGAGGTCAGAGCTTTTCCATTCAATCTACTTATATTCCACTGGACTACTTGCTACTAGCTTGCCTCACTCCTCTACTGGTTGCAAAGCTTGAGAAACTCTTGCCAAATCCTCCCGGAGTAGCTACATTCAAAGAATACATGGTTTTTGGTCTTTTGTTCAATCTTGCAAAACTTGCATCTTCCATCAATTCTCATATCTCTTGAGATCAATTTTTGCGGGCAGCTTTGAGAAATGCCATACAAGCTACTATCGAGTGTTTAGGAATGTAATGAGGAAAACAAATCAGTCAATCCCACCCCACTTTCTCATGCTTGCTCCTTAGACCATTCCATGCTCTTGTTACCTAGTATTTATTTCCAAATTGGCATGCCATTCTAATGGCTTTGAATTGTTGAGTAAGATTCCTCGTTTGCATTAACTTCCACGTCCAACTACTTTCTTGTGTAATGGATACCTGCCATAGATTGTTATCCTTAAGAACATAAGCATGTATCTAAGCAAACCATAAATAATTTGCCCGAGTATGTGCTCTATTTATTTTATTTATTAAGATATGCAATTCAAGAATATGTGAGCTAACTTTATGATTCCTTTGTATCCTTATATAAAAAATAATTGATTTAATGAGATTTTGGCAGATCAACATGGATTGAAGTTTGCTTAGTGAAGTTGGATTCATGCTCTAAATATGAAAGGCTTGTCCAATCTTGATAGAGGTTTTATTGTTGAGGCAATTATGAAAGAAGTGCCTAGAGTAGTGCCGTGACTAGTGCCCACTATAGTTTGGCACTGCTCAACCTTTGTCAACAAATCTTAGGTTCCTGACCGTTGCTAATTATGTGGACATGTGTAAGTCTATCTATGATATCCAAACCTATTATAGGAACATATCTTGAACACTGGTTTGGATTAAATCAAGCAAATTTACTTTCCTTTTTGAGGAGATTGGATTGAATCAGGTAACTTAGTAATAGATCCTAAAGATTTGAAAACTTATCTTAAACTTATTAAAGATATATTATAGGTTGATTATCTAGCAATTTTGATGGGAAGATTGATGGTAATCGATCTTTATGTTAACAAGTCTTAAAACTCTTATATATTGAAAGGTTTGTGTAGGTAAATGGTGTGGAGAATTTTAGCACTTATTTTTCAGAGTGTATTTTGTAAGTAATCAAGTGAATCCCTTCGTTTTATTCTAAGTTTTTAGAGAGAAAACTTAGAAAAGAGTGATCTTATATCTTAGGTATAAAAATGAGGTTGCTAATATGGTGAATTTTAGGGCTTGTAATCACTTTGATAAGTATCAAAAGTAACATATTTTAATCTCGTTCTTAGTGCATTTTTGGGCGATTATGTGGTATTAATTATGAATTATATACTCCTAATCTTTTATATTCATGTTTTGATGCTTAGTATGGGCACTTGGGAGAAATAAGAGTGAAAAACGGTGGAAATTAAAACATTGGAGTATTCCAAAAGCTGTACACATGTAGCAAATTTTCACATAGGCAATCCACACAGCCTGTAACACCCTAGACCCGGCCTAGACGAAAAGACTAAGTTTAGAATGTCACGATGTCTCACCAGACCATAGTCATACTTAAAGCAAGTCCTTCACTATAGTTAGGTTATAAAACATTCAATATCCAAAACATAGTTAAATCCTAAAAGTTTTGAGATACGAAATCAAAGTTATAGATTTACACACATATAATTATAGTAAGTCTTACAGATGACCGAGTCCCCCGTCCGCTGACCGTTAGTCTTGAGAGTTCCCTGAAATTCATACGAATAGTTAGAGCATTGCAACATAGAATGAAACATAATTGAACTATTCTATGTATAAGTACTAGGATAATATTGAGTGTCCAGATACAATCTGGCATCAACATTCACGTGATGACCTAAAACAGATTCAGACACAAGATAGTCCAGAAATGTAGCAGATAGTTACAGATGCACGTATAACACAAACGCATTAACAAATACATATATCATGTTGATACAGATACAGATGCAAGTTCCCTAGTCCAACCGCTACACACCATCTCCACCTTCCCTCCCCCTTACACACCAATAGGTATATAATACCCGTCCATCCCTACACACCTCATAGTGCCGGTATGACACGTTGCAGTATTTACAGTCTCACTGCCAAATTAACATAATATATGGGTGGTTTAACCACCAATTCAATACTGAATACTTCCTTCACTTCATAACCTCCCCATATGCAGTTTCGGAACATATATCAGTCACACATATATATAACACGATTGCAAAAATAGTTACACATTTTAATATAACAAAATGTCGATATCAGTAACGTCTATCTCATTCTAATTTCCAGGATCAAATAACATTTATGATAAATAAATTCATACAACTCAGCTCAACTCATACGACGGCTTACCCTGCTTTGCACGTCAATTACCACACTAATAGGGATTCAAAATTCAGGCTCACACGCCCACACGGCCTGTGTGCTTTGCCCGTGTGTCTCAAATATAAACTCAGTGAGTTACACAGCCTGGACACAAGCTCGTATGTCTCACCCGCGTGACTCTAATATGAATTCAATGAGTTACACGTCCTGGACATGCGCCAGTGTGGTTTGCCCTTATGTCCACAAATTCAAAGTCAGGGAGGTACATGGCCAGCACACATGCCCGTGTGACCACTCGTGTGCCGTCGACAGTCCGAATTTTGGCAAAGCAAAAACACAAAAAAAGAAGAGTTTTGGTACCCACCTGATGAAGATTGAACGTAGGAGCAATAGAAACACTCCGAAACCTAAAAACAATGAACACTTGTCTAGTTACACAACTTAATCAAACTTACAAGGCCAATTAAAAAATTAACCAAACATGTCAAAATCTCAACGTAAACCCCAACTCAAACAACCGTTACCTTCGCTCGATACAACAAATTCACGAACCTAAGGCGTCTGGGGAACAATTTTCCTCGAAACCTTCTCCTAATGAACATAAATTGAACGTTTAGATAAAGAAATCAAGCAATATACTCAAGGAACCTACTTTGACCGAAAACAAACGACAACAAATGTTAGCAAAATTTAAAATCGAAACTTACCGAATTGACTTTCAGTGAAAGAACAGCAAAAACAAAACTCTTACAACTACAATAGAAAATTTGACAGGCAGAATTTGAGAATTCAGCGACGAAATTGAGAAGAAAAATAAAAGAAAAGCAAAGAAAAGAATGAGAGAAGGAGACAGTTACGTTCACAAAAAAAAATGATTATTTAAAAGTCAACTAACTAATCTAGTAAAATAACAAAAACATATTCCCACTTCGCTTACGTGAAGATTTGAACACGAGACTAGAGAATAGGTAGATGCATAACCAGTGAACCAGTAGGCTCATTCTTGACACAAAAAGGCACAAAATTAAACTTAAGGAAGGAACCTAGGTTAAGGTTCCAATAAAAAATTAAAAATTCCAAAATTAACGTGACTCGAACCTTCGATCACAAGTAAGTAAACAGAATACACAACCACAGAAGGAGACACATATCCATTGACACAACTTAACATCAAAACTCAAATTTTGAGGCATTACATAGTTGTGTGTCCAGGGTGTGTTGATCTCAGGAACTGTGTGCGTTGACAGCTGAAAGTTACAATTTTTAGGGTTTTTAGAACTTTAAGAGGATATAAATAAGAAAATAAAAGGGAAAAAAGGTAGTCACCAATGGAGAGCACGAAATTACCTTGAGAACACCATTGAAGCCAGTTTCCAAACAATTTTCCACCAAGATTCAAGAGTCCAAGTTGATTTTCAAAGGAATTATCATAGATTTCTTTCATTCTAGTGGTTATATTGTATTTTTGGTGTTTACTCTTGCCATTATGAACTAAATCTCTTAATACCTAGGGGAGATGAATCTTAGGATGGATTCTAGTGTTTGATTTCTATGTTTTATGTAATAAAACCTTAGTCTCTTTGTTTTCAATTATGAATGCTTTATTATTCTTGGGTTAACAATTCTAGAGTGTTAATTCATATTTGATGTGCATAATTTTGAGCTTGAATAGATCTTTCCTGTGATTAGATATTGCATAATTGAATGGAGTTACATGCAATCCTACAAAATAGAACGACATAAATCTACTAGTGTAAGGCCCCAAATTTTTGGGCCTAGAAGAATTAGGCTTTGGGCTTTGGGTCTCAGAAAATTTTTAAGTGAGCGAGAAAGTGACAATTGGCATATGGGCCTTGAGGGTTAATGAACTTGAAGTGTCTAGGGGTGTTGGAGAAGTGCTGGGTTTGAACTTTGAGGAGAATGAATTTTAATTAATTATTAAATGAACCAGGGCGGTGAGTAGTTGGGCTTTTAAATAAAAATTTGGAAAAATGGCATCAAAGAGCCTTGTGGTGGAGTGGCTCAGTGACGCCACTTAGGGTATAGGAAGGTGGCGTTATGGGCTAGCAAGGAGATCCTAGGTTTGAATTCTAGCCTAGTATTTTTTAGGGGTTTAATTTTGGCCTTCTAGATGGTTGGAAGTGGTGTGATGATAGACTCTAAGGAGAGTGATCAGAAGAGAAAATTTAGGAAAAGGATTGGGGAGTTATCGTGGAGAAAAATTAGGAGATGAGATATGTGGAAGAGGTTGAGCCGAATTGGGAATTTGAGGATAGGAAATTCGACTATAGGCTATAAATAGGTGTTGATTTTGGGGTTCTAGGCTAATGCCAAAATTATTTTTCCCTTTAGCCGAATTTCTCATTTTTGAGTTGTCAAAACACTTTTTCTCTCTAAGTACTCAGAAGCCGAATTCCTGCTTTGCTTGCCGATCTTCCATACTTTTTCTTCTCAAATTCTCTTTTGATACACCCTTGGTTTTAGCCGATTCCTTCTTCTCTCCTTCTTCCTATTTGAGCCGAATAACCCCTTTCACTATACTAATCTCAAAAGCCGAATACATCTTGGGTAAGTATTCTCAATTATGGTTTAGCTGTTGGCCGAATGGTCATAGATAGGGAAAGAGGGACTTGTGTTGGATACAAGTCACCTATTATTCTGTTTTTAATTATTAAGAATGATGCATATTTAGGAGATACGCGTGATTAGTGATCAAAGAAGGGCTAATAAGGCTTGGTGTTTCAGGTAAGGTTAAGGTGAGACTTCGGCTTTTGGTAAAGTATTTGATAAGTATTTGTGATTAATTTTTGAGTGATATCGTTTGTAGGATCGTGGCTAAGGAGATCACAACGCATTTTGTTATCAGGTGTGTACATACACTACACACACATTAGATCGGCAAATCCCGAAATGCTGAAAAGCAGAAACGCCGAAAATTTTGGCTACGGTAGTCTTGCAAGTGCGCGAACACTCGTAAGGGAAAATCGATGCGTTATCAGAGGCCCCATGAGCAGTCTCATGGACTTGGGCCGTGTTTTGGCCTATCGGGCCAGAATGGGCAAAATGGGCTTGATGGGCCGTAGGATCAAAATAGGTGAATTTGATGGTTTGGTAATAAGTGATGAACTAGTCATGCTGGTTACATGTCTTGGAATTGATTTGGGCCAGATGGGCCCTATGAATGTGATTGGGCCAAATGGGCCATATGATTGTGATTTGGGCCTAGTGGGCCATACGAATGAGATTGGGCCTGGTGGGCCATATAAACGCATGTGAATTTGTTTGGGCTTTGTAAGGGGTCTTGGGCTTAGTATTTGGTAAATTGCTTAACCTTACATAAAACTTTAATAATTTATTAAGTGCGACTGTGAACAAGTCATAAGGTTTAGGTGCGGCAACGGGCATATGCATGTCTAGGATTGGATCTAGAGAGAGCTTGGTACTTATGTGGTCTTAATGACCTACCTCCTCTTCTCTGGAATCCTACCTGGTGCGTAGTGTCTGTTCACTTTAGCCGCGAGGACTTGTTGACAGGCCAAGGTTCGTAATTAAGACCCATACTGTTAAGAGTTACTGAAATACCCTTGTAGGATAGAATTACCGAAATACCCTTGATGGTGAAATGATTAAAATACCCCTATGTGTTGAAGGTAAGATTTATGGATGTTACATGCACATTTGCTGCATTCATATGATATTCTGTTTAGGTTGCATATGGGTGGGAATTATGGAACGGAGGAAGTATATGAGGATCGCATGGTTGCTTGACAATTGTGAATCCACCGATGGCTTTTTAAGCCCATTATATGATTAGCAGATTTGCTGCAATGTTTGGTAGTATCGCAACCGGGCTACCCTTAATGTGTATCGGATGGGTGAGTCGATTTAGAAATCCTCACAGATGTGTTTCGGTGGGACGGAGATGATGTGTACCGGATGGATTATTTGGGGAGGGTTTGCACAGCATTGCATGTATGATATTGTTATGTTAATAATATGATATGTATGCTATTTGTTTGACGAGGGTCGTAAACACTGAGTTTTCAAAAACTCACTCCCTCTTTTATTTTTCTTAGGTGATCCTCAGTAGGCGGTTCGACGGATGGAGGGACTCAGAGGTGACCAACTAGCAAGATGATTAGACTTGCTTGTCTTAATATCTAAATTCTAGATTTTAAGTTATTTTATTTCGGATTGTAATTATTCCATTACTTCCACTTTGCATTGTAATTTTGAAACGGAACCTGGATTTATTTCTTTTAAGCGAATTTCAAGTTTTTTTGAAAATAATTATGTTTTAAGAATGAGTTTCCGCTGTCAAAGGAAATTTGTTTTTACATAGTAACAAGGAAATGGTTGTTGGCTACACCTCGTTTTGAAAGAAAAATGGATTTTACTTAGCTTTTCTCTAGAAGGGTTTTCAATGAAAACAAGGTTTTCGCTAAAACACTTTAATGTGACACACCGGATTCGGGCCTAACTTCTAGGCTGGGTCTAGGGTGTTACAACTAGATTAGAGTCAAATCTAACAGTGGCATCCATAGAGCAAATTAATGCAATAATAGGTGTTTTAATTAGAAATAAATTTTAATTAATCAACCTAGAGTTAGTTGCTCTTATGCTTGAAAGAGATATTAGTATAAATTAGAGATTTCTACGGATCAAAGAGCTAATATAATAAATTGCATAAATTAGATTGAGAATTATAGATGAAATCTGGGTGGATTCTTACCTAGGAATTCTTTTGTCATTTGATTGATACTTGATTATTTTTGTGTTTCATTTTTTATTAGTTAGTTTAGTGGACATCATTTGATTGAAATCTAAGTGCATTTGCCTTAGTCAATTTATTAGTTAGTTTAGTAGACATCACACTTGTTATACAAAATGTTAAGATAGTGAATTATCTCTCTGGGTAAGGCCCCTAAGGCATATCAAAATCGAACTACATACACATATCATTATGTTCATTTTGTTCTTCACCAGTGCCTGAAGCAATTGACACTGCTTGTAGCACTACTCAGTTTACTTGTAATTATTGCTTGAATTCTTTCAAAATTGAATCAAAATAATAATTTATATGCAATATTAAACAATTAATTCATCAAATAACTAAACATAATATAAATGATTAAAAAATGAGAGAAAAAACAATAGCAAATACAATATGATAAAAAAATGCCAATATTAATATATATGAATTATTATTCCATATATAAAATATTATATTACTCATTTAGAAAAACATTATATATTGTTTAAAAGAAAACAAACTATAATATTTTAAACAAAAAATAATTCAAATTTTCTCTTTCCGTTTCCTCCTTTTTCTTCTTTCCTCCCTACACGTCACTGAAAAAAGCCAGGTGTCAAAAGCTCAAAACCTCACATTTCTTAAGTAATTTAAATTTTCAAGATTATATCTGCTAATTGAAAAAAAAAGTATACCCACAAATACTAATTTCGTATTTTATAAAAAATACTTCATAGATTCCGTTATACTATACGTCAGATAAATGATAATAAGAATGATCGTAAAGTAATAAGAAAGAAAAATAAGAACATGTAGATTTTATGTGAAAAACTCTTTTTGGAAAAACCACGGGTAGAGGAGGAGAAATTAACTAATGTTGAAAAACAACAATACAAGAAATTTTCGACTGCACATATTTTAAGGGTTAAACAACTCTATTATAATTAATATCTAATAGAAGAAATATAGTTCTATACAAATTCAACTTTTGCGACATGGTCCGTACTGCAAGGGCTTTGTCCCCACATCCCTGGTCGCACTTCCAGTCGAGTTTTGTGATAGATTGGGATCTGTGGCGAGCTACGGTATCAGGCCCTTTCTATTTTATTTCTTTAACAAGTAAGTTGCACCTCAAACTTTTTAGACCGAATCAAACGGAAAGCGAGTCACACAATTCTAACAGACACCCTTCAAAATTTAAATTTGTATTGAATTTTAGATCTAATCTAATTTTAGATTGGTGCAAAAACATTGCAATTAAAAAAATAATAACATAGAAAAAGAAGGGAGAAGAGGAAATACTCCATTTAATTAGAAAAAAAACATAAACATCATTTGTTTCAACGGTTCAATTTGAATGATTAGGACGTTGAATAATTTTATAAATTTAGATTTGACTTGACTTAGAATAAATTTTCCCAATAATTTGAAAGTAATAATTGATTTAAATATATTAATAATGTTTAAAATAGTTAAATATGAATTAAAATGTAAAAAAGAAAATCATTAAATTGGTGTCATATTTGGTTAAAAATTAAAATAAACATTTGTCTTGCTTTATTCATCCTTTAGGAATATGACAAGAAATGTGAGAAGTTTTGTGCGACTCTGCTATGTGTAGTCTCTTTCACTTATTCGCCGCCCATTTATCTTTTACAAATAACAGCGACAACTCCTTACCAATTTATCTGTATTTGCACTAATTTCTTTTTATTTGCCTTTTCCATTTACTTTATAACACAACACATTACTTGGATTTATAACTAATCAATCAAATATATATATAATATATATATCTTTTACCAGAATACTTCTTGTTATTAATTATATTACTAAATTAATTTTAAATAATAATTTATTAGTATTATATTAATGTAAAATTAATTAATTAGTCACATCTTTTAAAAGTTCTACTAAAAAGCAGCATAATATATTATTAATTATTAAAATTATAAATGTATAAAATCATGGAATAGAATTGGATAAATTAAAAATAATAAAATACAAATTTTCAATTAAATAAATTTATTTTATTTTAAATACGAAAATAATTAATAATGTTAAATCAATTTTTATAATTAATAAAAATTAAATGTGTGTGATTAACATTATTATATATATATATATAAATGATATCCGGATATTGGTAATTTAGTATATACTCTATAAATTTATTTATTAATAATGTTTTCATTATCAATGTAATAGTTATCATCACTTGATCAGACTTAAAGAAGACACGTAACAATTTTTTGAGGTTATTTATAGAATTAAAAAAGTACATTATCAGTGTATCAAATATTAACCTTTAAATTAATGATTCTTTGTAGGTGAAGTTTTTACTCACATTCAAATGACAAGTTATTTTTATCTAATTACCTTAAATTATACCATCGGTTATTTCTCCTTTTTGATTACTTTTAAAATTTTATTTTATTCTCTCAATTATTTTTCAAAATTAATGGACTTTTATTACAAATTAGACAGGTTCTTATTTAATTAGAAAATATATATTTTTGAAAATTTTAAAACTATATTATATAGTAAATTTACAAATTAAACATGTAAAATCATGTAGAATGCATATTACGTGTTGAAATATTTGAAGTTGTCGCAGTGTGCCAAAAGAAGTGCCACTTCCTTCACCATTGCAACAAAACAACAACTTACCTCTTTTGAAAGATTGACAAATTATTGAACTGAACCTTTGAGCTATGCTGATATTGTGGAATTCAAGCCCATAAATAAAGATCAATCAACTTAGAGAAACATATCAAGAAGATTGGATCGAATGAGATCATATATATCAAATCCCTTGGATCAAGGAAGTTGTGTAATGGCCTAAATTCAAGGTTATCGGAATAATGGTTTCGCAACCATAAATCCGATTTAAATAGAAATTTATTTCAATATATTTGCATGAATATTTATATGATAGGAAATTTTTATAAATATTTATAAAATGTTAGTAATGTGGTATTAAATTTACGTTAGAAAATTTTATCGTTTGGGTAGGAAATTAAATGAAAAGGACTAGATTGAAATGAAAGTAAAAGTTAAATTATAGATTAAAAGAAATTATGAAGGACCAAAATGGCAATTATACCATTTTGTAAAGTTAAGGCGGTTTAAGTATGAAAATATGAGATTTTTTTTAAGTATATTATTATATTATATTATTATATATATATATATATAAACAAACTAAAAGAAACAAAAGCATAAAACAAAAAAGAAGAACAGAGGCAAACGTGAAGGAAAGAAAGAAAAAGAGAAAAGAGAGAAGAAAAGGGAAAATTAAAGTTTGAAGCTTGGAGTTTAATTTGATTCGGAAAACTCAAATACGAAGCTAGATCGAGGAAAGGAAAAAGTCTCGGATTAGTAGATTTTGTGTACGAACAAGTATCGAGGTAAGTTCGTGTAACTTGAATTATATTCTTAAATGTTTGAAATGTATGTTATTGATATGAATATGATTTGAATGTCCATTGTATGAAATTTGATGAAACATTGATATATTTGATAAAAAGGGGAAAGAAATCCCGGTTGAATAAAAGGAAAATTCGATGGATCTCTGAAAAGGAATTGACGGTGAAAAGGGATCTAGCCCGGACGGGTGATCCTATCTTGATATAGCCCTCCCGAAGAATATGTGGAAAATGGATTTAGCCTGGACGGTTAATCCAAATTAGGGTCTGAATTTAGCCTGGACTGGTAATTCAGATCCAAGCTCATTAGAGTAATTGTCGTTGCAGGGGATTTAGCCTGGACTGGTAATCCCGACAATACTCTATGAGTTTATATTACAGGGGATTTAGCCTGGACTGGTAATCCCACTGTAAAGATGAGGTTCGCGGGAGTGTGCTCTTTGAAATGAAAATGTGCGCACATGAATATGAATTGACGGACCCGGATTTGTACACTAAAGTGTACCTCTGAAAATCCATCGAAATTCCGAGTAATTCAACGGGATAAATATAAAAAGAAAATATTAAAGAAATGGAAGTCATGGTATTGATGAGCTCATCAATCATAATATATATTATTGATATATGGAAATTATTGGACTGACTTGAATGTTGAGTTTGTAAATGTTAGGGTAATAATGCATTGAATGGGTATACGAATGTTTATCGCTTGTATTGTAAATATTAGGTAAGTATAATTCTTGTTACATGGGCTTACTAAGCACAAAGTGCTTACCCTATTTCCTTTTTCCCTGTTTTGTAGTGTTAAGAGCTCGGAGGTCGGATCGGTGGGAGACTCATCACACTATCAACCCCAATATTTCGGTATTTAAAGAAACTTTAGTTTGGAAATGAATGGCATGTATAAGCTAATAAAATAAATGTTAATATGAAATGAATGTAAGGTCAGCCATTGGTATGGCTTATGTGTTAAAGTTATCTTATAAATATGCATGAATTATTTTGAAAATATGTTGAATTGGAATGGTCTCGGTTTAAAAAAAAATTCGTAAATTCTGATAATGCCTCGTACCTTATTCTGACAACGAATACGGGTAGGGGGTGTTATATTTGTTGGTATCAGAGCTACGGTTTAGCCGGTTCTAGGACCGATATAGCAAATACGGATTAGCTATACATGCCATTTAAATTATTTTTGATAGTGTGATATCTCCTGACCATTTAAATTGTGTTTTCTTATAGTAATGTCATCTGACCGAGCTCAATCTGAGGAAGCTGGGAGTCATGCTCCGGCTTCAGTACAAAGAGAAGAAACTAGCAGTAGAAGGCTCGGTATAGAGGGTCAAGGGGAGGAGGCAAAAATAGCCTTCTTTCAAATGATGAATGAATGGTTTACCCAGTACATAAGAACTAACCCTACAGTGCAGCAAACTCAAGCTCCCCCTCCTGTTCCTCCACCGGTTCCCGAGATTCCACAGGGTACAGGTACTGAATCTGTCAGAAAAGGAAAAGCTCCGGTCGATAAAATCCGAAAATATGGGGCCGAAGAATTTCGAGCAGCAGTTGATGATGATCCCGAAAGAGCTGAATTCTGGTTAGAAAATACTACTCGGGTTTTGGAGGAATTATCTTGCACGCCAGAAGAATGTTTGAAATGTGCTGTTTCACTGCTAAAAGACACAGCTTATCATTGGTGGAATATTAAAGCTTCAGTTGTTCCGAAAGAAGAAATTACATGGGAATTCTTCCAGACCGAGTTCAAAAAGAGATATATCGGCCAGAGATTCCTTGATCAGAAAAGAAAAGAATTTCTTGAGCTGAAACAGGGCAATAGATCAGTATCTGAGTATGAAAGAGAATTTGTTCGGTTGAGTAAATATGCTTGAGAATGGGTACAGTCGGAAGCTGAAATGTGCAAACGATTCGAAGAAGGGTTGAATGAAGAAATTAAGCTACTTGTTAGAATTCTTGAAATTCGAGAGTTTGCTACACTAGCAGAGCGAGCTTATAAAGCAGAAGAATGGAGCAAAGAAAAGAAACAGGCTGAGAGGGAAGCTCGAATTTTTAGTAAAAGACCAATGGGAAAATCTCAGTTTTCTGCTCCAAAGAAATTGAAGAAGTACCAGGATCGTTCTACCTCAACCACTGGGTATTCGGATAGAGTGCGAGGTTCACAGCCACTAATTCAAGACCTTCCACTCCATCAGTGACCAGTGTTGGCAGTGTTGGTACCCCTAAGCCGAGATGCCAGTATTGTAATAAAGCTCATTTTGGTGAATGTCGATTTAAGAGTGGGGCTTGTTACCGATGTGGTTCTTTTGACCATTTCCTCAGAGATTGTCCAGAAAGAAGTGAAAAAGAAGCTGAATATATATCGAAGCCAAGTAATCCATCTTTGAGGGGTAGACCATCTCGACCATCCGGTAATGTCAGTGGTAGCCGAGGAGCTACAAAAGATACTGCAAGTAGGCCTGAGACACGAGCGCCTTCTAGGACATATGTTATGCGTACCAGAGAAGATGCCTCAGCACCCGATGTTATTACTGGTACATTTTCTTTACTTGAAACTGATATTACTACATTAATTGATCCCGGTTCTACGTATTCATATATATGTGTAAAGCTTGCATGCGTTAAAGACTTATCTGTTGAATCTACTGAATTTGTGGTTAAAGTCTCGAACCCCTTTGGCCAATCTATTTTGGTGGATAAAATTTGTAAAAATTGTCCACTGATGGTAAGAGGTTATTGTTTCCTGGCTGATTTGATGTTACTGCCATTTGATGAGTTTGATGTGATATTGGGCATTGATTGGTTAACTCAGCACGATGCAGTAGTAAACTGTAAACAGAAATATATTGTGTTGAAGTGTCAGAATGGTGAATTACTTCGGGTTAAATCCGATCAGACAGAGGGATTATCTGATGTGATTTCAGTTATTACTGCTCAGAGGTATGTCAAAAAGGGGTATGATGCTTTTCTTGCTTATGTATTAGATACCAAGGTATCTGAGTCGAAGATTCAAGCAGTATCAGTGGTATGCGAATTTTCTGATGTGTTTCCAGAGGAGTTACCAGGGTTGCCACCAGAAAGAGAAGTGGAATTTTCTATAGATTTGATTTCGGGAACTACTCCGATTTCCATAGCTCCGTACCGAATGGCTCCTACAGAATTAAAGGAATTAAAGACATAGTTACAGGAACTTGTTGATAGAGGTTTTGTCCGACCGAGTCATTCACCTTGGGGTGCTCCGGTTCTGTTTGTGAAAAAGAAAGATGGGTCTTTGAGATTGTGTATTGACTATCGACAGCTCAATAAGGTAACTATAAAGAATAAGTATCCGTTGCCCCGGATTGATGATTTATTTGATCAGTTGAAAGGTGCTACTGTATTTTCAAAGATAGATCTCCGATCGGGCTACTATCAGTTACGAGTAAAGGAGTCGGATGTGCCAAAGACAGCTTTCAGAACCAGGTACGGGCATTATGAGTTTCTGGTTATGCCATTTGGGTTGACTAATGCACCTCCACTATTTATGGATCTGATGAATCGAATATTCAGACCGTACTTAGACAGATTTGTGGTAGTATTCATTGATGATATTTTGGTTTATTCTCGAGATGAAGAAGAACATACAGAACATTTGAGAATTGTGTTACAAATTTTGTGAGAGAAACAGTTATATGCTAAATTCAGTAAATGTGAATTTTGGCTTCGAGAAGTGGGTTTTCTTTGACATATTGTATCCGCTGAAGGCATCAGGGTAGATCCAAGTAAAATCTCAGCTATTGTCATTTGGAATCCACCGAAGACTGTATCTGAAGTTAGAAGTTTCTTGGGTTTAGCTGGTTATTATCGGAGATTTGTACAAGGATTCTCTATGATAGCTTCTCCGATGACTCGATTATTGCAGAAAGATGTAAAGTTCGAGTGGACTGATGAATGTCAGCAGAGTTTCAACCGATTAAAAGATCTACTAACGAAAGCACCAGTATTAGTGCAGCCTGAACCGGGTAAGGAATTTGTTATTTACAGTGATGCCTCATTAAATGGTTTAGGTTGTGTCTTGATGCAAGAAGGTAAAGTAATAGCCTATGCTTCAAGACAACTTAAACCACATGAAGAAATTATCCGGTACATGATCTTGAGTTAGCTGCTATTGTTTTGCATTGAAGATATGGCGGCATTATTTGTACGGTGAGAAATGTCATATTTATACTGATCATAAAAGCTTGAAATATTTGATGACACAGAAAGATTTGAATTTGAGACAGCGCAGGTGGCTTGAACTGATAAAGGACTATGATTTGATTATTGATTATCATCCGGGTAAGGCTAATGTTGTGGCTGATGCTTTGAGTCGAAAATCTCTGTTTGCTTTACGAGTTATGAATACCCGATTGTCACTGACTGATGATGGTTCAATCATAGCTGAATTGAGAGCTAAACCGACATTTCTACAGCAAATATGTGAAGCTCAGAAGAATGATGAGAAGTTACAGGTTAAACGGGCACAATGTGAGTGTAATGGCCTAAATTCAAGGTTATCGGAATAATGGTTTCGCAACCATAAATCCAATTTAAATAGAAATTTATTTCAAAATATTTGCATGAACATTTATATGATAGGAAATATTTTTATAAATATTTATAAAATGTTAGTAATGTGGTATTAAATTTTCGTTAGAAAATTTTATCGTTTGGGTAGGAAATTAAATGAAAGGACTAGATTGAAATGAAAGTAAAAGTTAAATTAGAGATTAAAAGAAATTTGAAGGATCAAAATGGCAATTATACCATTTTGTAAAGTTGAGGCGGTTAAGTATGAAAATCTGAGATTTTTTTTAAAAGTATATTATTATATTATTATATATTATTATATTATTATATTATTATATTATTATACTATATATATATACAAACAAACTAAAGGAAAAAGAGTTAGAAACAGAAAAGAAACAGAGAGTAAAGACGAAACAGAGAAAGAAAAAGAGAAAAGAAAGAAGAAAAAGGAAAAATAGAAAGTTTGAAGCTTGGAGTTTAATTTGATCCGGAAAACTCAAATACGAAGCTAGATCGAGGAAAGGAAAAAGTCCCGGATTAGTAGATTTTGTAAACGAACTAGTATCGAGGTAAGTTCGTGTAACTTGAATTATATTCTTAAATGATTGAAATGTATGTTATTGAGGTGAATATAAGTTGAATGTTCATTGTATGAAAATTGATGATACATTGATATATTTGATGAAAAGGAAAAAAAAAAATCCCGGTTGGATGAAAGGAAAATTCGATGGATCTCTGAAAAGGAATTGACGGTAAAAAGGATCTAGCCCGGACGGGTGATCCTATCCTGATATAGCCCTCCCGAAGAAGAATATGTGGAAAATGGATTTAGCCCGGACGGGTAATCCGAATTAGGGTCTGAATTTAGCCTGGACTGGTAATTCAGATCCAAGCTCATTAGAGTAATTGTCGTTGCAGGGGATTTAGCCTGGACTGGTAATCCCGACAATACTCTATGAGTTTATATTACAGGGGATTTAGCCTGGACTGGTAATCCCGCTGTAAAGATGAGGTTCGCGGGAGTGTGCTCTCTGAAATGAAAATGTGCGCACATGAATATGAATTGACGGACCCAAATTTGTACACTAAAGTGTACCTCTGAAAATCCATCGAAATTCTGAGTATTTCAACGGGATAAATATAAAAAGAAAATATTAAAGAAATGGAAATCATGGTATTGATGAGCTCATCAATCATAATATATATTATTGATATATGGAAATTATTGGACTGACTTGAATGTTGAGTTTGTAAATGTTAGGGTAATAATGCATTGAATGGGTATATGAATGTTTATCGCTTGTATTGTAAATTAGGTAAGTATAATTCTTGTTACATGGGCTTACTAAGCACAAAGTGCTTACCCTATTTCCTTTTTCCCTGTTTTGTAGTGTTAAGAGCTCGGAGGTCAGATCGGTGGGAGACTCATCACACTATCAACCCCAATATTTCGGTATTTAAAGAAACTTTAGTTTGGAAATGAATGGCATGTATAAGCTAATAAAATAAATGTTAATATGAAATGAATGTAAGGTCAGCCATTGGTATGGCTTATGTGTTAAAGTTATCTTATAAATATGCATGAATTATTTTGAAAATATGTTGAATTGGAATGGTCTCGGTTTAAAAAAAAATCGTAAATTCTGGTAATGCCTCGTACCTTATTCTGACAACGAATACGGGTAGGGGGTGTTACAGTGAGTCAGGTACTGATTCTGAATTTCAAGTTGGGATTGATGATTGTTTATTATTCAGAGGTAGGGTATGTGTACCCAAGAATTCAGAGCTCATACAGAAAATTTTACACGAGGCTCACAGTGGTACTATGTCTGTACATCCGGGAAGTAATAAAATGTATAATGATTTGAAGAAGATGTACTGGTGGCCAGGTATGAAATGTGATATTTCTGAGCTTTGTATCAAGATGTTTGATATGTCAATAGGTCAAAGCAGAACATCAGGTACCTTCGGGGTTACTTCAGCCAATTACTATACTGGAATGGAAATGGGAAAGAATCACTATGGATTTTGTATCGGGATTACCATTGTCTTCGAGGAAAAAAGATGCTATTTGGGTGATTGTTGACCGATTGACAAAGTCAGCACACTTTATTCCGGTACGTATAGATTATTCTTTAGATAAACTGGTTGAATTGTACATATCTGAGATTGCCAGGCTACATGGAGTGCCTGTCTCCATTTTATCAGATAGAGATCCCCGATTTACGTCTCGTTTCTGGGATAAATTGCAAGAAGCTTTGGGTACTCAGTTGTATTTCAGTACTGCATTTCATCATCAGACAGATGGCCAATCTGAGCGTGTAATTCAAGTATTGGAAGATATGCTCCGATGTTGTATACTAGAGTTTAAAGGTAATTGGGAGAGGTATCTACCTTTGATTGAATTTGCTTACAATAACAGTTATCAGTCCATTATTAAAATGGCTCCATATGAAGCTTTGTATGGTAGAAAATGTAGAACACCATTGTATTGGACAGAGCTCAGTGAAAAGAAGATACATGGGGTTGATTTAATCCGGGAAACAGAAGAAAAAGTGAAGGTTATTCGGGATAGTTTAAAAGCAGCTTCCGATCGCCAAAAATCATATGTCGATCTTAAACGAAAAAAAATTGAATTTCAGGTTGGTGACAAGGTATTCCTGAAAGTGTCTCCTTGGAAGAAAGTTCTCCGGTTTGGTCGAAAGGGTAAATTGAGTCTAAGATTTATCGGGCCATATGAGATCATAGAAAGAATTGGACCGGTCACTTATCGGTTGGCATTACCACCAGAACTTGATAGAATCCATAATGTTTTTCATGTGTCTATGCTACGACGATATTGGTCAGATCCTTCACATGTTATTTCTCCGATAGAAGTGGAGATTCAACCGGATATGAGTTACAGTGAAGAACCGATCAAGATATTGGCATGGGAAACAAAGAAGCTTAGAAATAAAAAAATAAATTTGGTGAAAGTATTGTGGCAAAAACACGGGATTGAGGAAGCGACATGGGAACCGGAGGAGGCAATGAGGAAACAATATCCAAACCTCTTTACTGGTAAGATTTTCGAGGACGAAAAATCCTTAAAATGGGGGGAGAGTTGTAATGGCCTAAATTCAAGGTTATCGGAATAATGGTTTCGCAACCATAAATCCGATTTAAATAGAAATTTATTTCAATATATTTGCATGAATATTTATATGATAGGAAATATTTTTATAAATATTTATAAAATGTTAGTAATGTGGTATTAAATTTTCGTTAGAAAATTTTATCGTTTGGGTAGGAAATTAAATGAAAAGGACTAGATTGAAATGAAAGTAAAAGTTAAATTATAGATTAAAAGAAATTATGAAGGACCAAAATGGCAATTATACCATTTTGTAAAGTTGAGGCGGTTTAAGTATGAAAATCTGAGATTTTTTTAAGTATATTATTATATATTATATTTTATATATATATATATAAACAAACTAAAAGAAACAAAGCATAAAACAAAAAAAGAAGAACAGAGAGCAAACGTGAAGGAAAGAAAGAAAAAGAGAAAAGAGAGAAGAAAAGGGAAAATTAAAGTTTGAAGCTTGGAGTTTAATTTGATTCGGAAAACTCAAATACGAAGCTAGATCGAGGAAAGGAAAAAGTCCCGGATTAGTAGATTTTGTGTACGAACAAGTATCGAGGTAAGTTCGTGTAACTTGAATTATATTCTTAAATGTTTGAAATGAAAATGTGCGCACATGAATATGAATTGACGGACTCGGATTTGTACACTAAAGTGTACCTCTGAAAATCCATCGAAATTCCGAGTAATTCAACGGGATAAATATAAAAAGAAAATATTAAAGAAATGGAAATCATGGTATTGATGAGCTCATCAATCATAATATATATTATTGATATATGGAAATTATTGGACTGACTTGAATGTTGAGTTTGTAAATGTTAGGGTAATAATGCATTGAATGGGTATATGAATGTTTATCGCTTGTATTGTAAATATTAGGTAAGTATAATTCTTGTTACATGGGCTTACTAAGCACAAAGTGCTTACCCTATTTCCTTTTTCCCTGTTTTGTAGTGTTAAGAGCTCGGAGGTCGGATCGGTGGGAGACTCATCACACTATCAACCCCAATATTTCGGTATTTAAAGAAACTTTAGTTTGGAAATGAATGGCATGTATAAGCTAATAAAATAAATGTTAATATGAAATGAATGTAAGGTCAGCCATTGGTATGGCTTATGTGTTAAAGTTATCTTATAAATATGCATGAATTATTTTGAAAATATGTTGAATTGGAATGGTCTCGGTTTAAAAAAAAATTGGTAAATTCTGGTAATGCCTCGTACCTTATTCTGACAACGAATACGGGTAGGGGGTGTTACAGTTGGATCGAATCGAACTTGAATACTTATCTATCAACAGTTCGTTTTACTTTGATCATTAATATTATACCGTATTTAGCTATTTTAGCTTTTGTTAGCAAGTCTCAAAAACCTTTTATAATTGAGAGACTTGCATAGGTTGATGTATTGATTTTAGAGAGCACTTATTTGTTCAATTAGGAACACTATTTTCTGAAAGTACATTTGTTATTGTAAAACCTTTGTGTGGTTAGTTTTACATGCTAAGTTCTTAGGAGAAAATTTAGTGGGGAGAGGTTTAGTCTTTAAGATATAAGAGTGAGGATTCTTCGTTGTGGTGTGTTAGAACTAGGATCATTGGTTGTATTTGACTCAAAAATAGTAGATTCATCTCATTGAGCTAGGCTCCTTAGGCATAGAGAAATCAAGCGGCTTAAACAACTTTGTTGTTTCCTTATTTTATTGTGCTTGTCATAGTTTTCGTAGAAGTGCACGCTTCTGTAGCCACTTTTTCTCATACTTTGTTACTTGCAGATTTAGCTACTTTAAGACTTAACAATTATTTTAGGTCAATAATTGGTATCAGAACCTTTCACTTAACATAACTAGTATAGGTTCTTGTTGTTGTTAACTACAAGTTATGAAAGAATCATCAACTACTAGTCCCCCAATGTTGGAGATTGGCTATTATGCTACTAGAAGGCTGACTTGAAAGCCTATATCAAATCCATTGATGAGAAGGCTTGATGCTTAATTATTACAGGATGAAAGGCTTATCTGATTGTCACTAAAGGTGGAAGAGTGGTTAAACTTAAAGTATAATGGACAACTGAAGAAGAACTACTTGTTAATGCTAACTCCAAAGCTTTGTACGCCATCTTCTATGGAGTAGATCTGCAAGAGTCCAAGAGAATTGCAAAGTGTACCGCTGCCAAAATAGCTTGGGATATTTTAAAGATTGCCTATGAAGAAACTACTATTGTGAAGCAGTAAAAAATGCATATGCTAAACCTCCAAATTTGAGAACTTAAGGATGCAAGTGTCAAAGACCGGAGGAGAATTCTACGCTAAACTCTACGATTTGTCAAATTAGACATTCGCACTAAAAGAAGAATATTGTAATACCAAACTGGTAAAGAAGGTGCTAAGATTTAAACTTGAGAGATTTTCCATTAACGTCATTGCTACTGAAGAGGCTAAAGACCTTGAAAGCCTAACTAATTAATGAACTCATTCATTCTCTGCAGACTTATGAAATGAATTTTGATGAGGTCAACGCAGTAGGACAAAGGGAGAGAGAAATATTGCTTTTTCGATAGGAGAATGATGGTCACTAAACTAACTATAATTACGACAAAGGCAAACGCACCTATCGAACAATGTATAGCTATAATGAGTAGGGAATATCGTATCCACGAGGACTAAAAGTACTAGTAGTTACCGTTTTTCTATTATTTAGTCGATAAATTGAAGTGATTGTTTTTATTCTAAAATTACTAATCTAATTTAACTATTAGCGCAACAGAAAATGAAATGGTAAAATAATCAAAGATAACCAAAGAAAAGGACAATACCCAGGGAAGAATCCACCTAGACTCCACCTATTATTCTGAATCTGAATTAAATGATTTATTCACTTGTGTCTTGATCCGTAGAAATCCCTAAATTATGTTAATATCTCTTTCGAGAGTAAGAAAAAAACTCTAGGTTGATTAATTGAAATCACTTTCTGATTAACACTCCTATTGTCACATTAACTCGATCTATGGACTCCCTATTAGATTTGACTCTAATTCGGTACATTTATGTTATCTTATTTCTAGGATTGCATGCAACTCCATTCAATTATGCTAGATCTACTCTTAAACAGGGACTTTTGCTCCACTGAAATAAGCACATTAAACAGGAATTAATATCTTGAAACTATTAAAACACGAAATAAGCATACATAATTGAGAACAAGAATCAAGTATTTATCATGTAAATCAGAAATCAAATAATAAGACTCATCATAGGTTTCATCTTCCCTAGGTATCTACGGAATTTAGTTCATAATCTGGAATGAAAGCATCTCAAAATTAGGATAACAACAAGACATAAAGAAACTCAATAAAACTTCTAAGGAAATTAAATGGATATCTTTAATTTTGAAGGAGATTTGCTTCTGAGTTGATTCCGATGGTGTTCTTCGAGTGATTTCTTCAATCTTCTCTGAGTGCTCCTTTAGATCTTCTTCTAATTGGTATTTATAGACTTTAGAATGCTCAGAAAGACTAAAAATTGGGTTTTTTCGCGTATTTGGGAAGCAGGGTACGATATCAACACGGGCTAGCACATAGGCGTGTGGCCAGCTCGTGTGGCTTACACGGGTGTGTGTCCAGCCCTTGTAGATCCTGAAAACATCTCTTTTTGTCAGATTTTGGCTTGTTTTTTGCTCATTTCACTCCCCTATGCTTACCTAAGTACAGAAACATGAATTTAAAGGATTAGGAGCATCAAATTCACTAATTTACATAGTAAATCATCCAAAAACGCATCAAGAATGAGATTAAAAATATGTTACTTTTATGGCTTATCAGAGAAGAAGTGACAACTTCATACAACATTGCGATTGAAGAACTTCGGGAGTAGATCCCGTTACTCATATAAAACTTTTACAAAGCTTTTAAGAAGAAACCAGAAAGAATAAAAAAGTTCAAATTCATCACAAATGCACCCAAAAACAATCATTAACGAATAAACTAAAAAAGTATATAAGAAGAAAGGCTATGAGTTCCAAGGATATGGTTATATCTAGCCTAAAGAATAAGAGGAAGGATGAGGAGGAGGAGTCATTGTGTGAGACTTGGAGTGATGAAGATTCATCCAACAACTTGAATTTAGATTAAGATCATCTTAAAAACCATGCGGCATTGCAGCAAATACTGTCAAAGGATCTGAGAGTGATTCAGGTTCTGATGAGGAATTCTTGAAATCATATAGGAACATGCTAGGAAGTGTTGTGCCAATTGAACAATTCTTTAAAAGAAGAAGTTGCTATCCTTGAAGGAGAAAAAGAAAGGCTTTAAGCCAATAGGTAACACTTGTGTTCATTGCTGGGGTTGCAATTACTTCTTTGTGTAAGAGTAGATTGGATTTAAACCAATAGGTAATCCAGACAATTGTTGAATAAAACCATTCACTAAATAAGGCTCTGTAGAGTAGGACTAGTGAATCCAAACCGCATTAACAAATATCGTGTGTTGATTTCTTTCCTTACTTTGCTTCTTGCCTTGTTTAAATTGCTCTGTTCACACATATATTCAAACATTTTTCTGAACACTTGCCTGAACATGTGTCTGAACACTTGCCTGAACATGTGTCTGAACATTGAATTGGGTAGAGAACAAATCGAGACTTATAAATGATTTTATCTTAATGGCCTCATAGAAATAAAATGGTCTCCGAAGGATCTCAATGTAACCCAATTTCTGTCATACAAGCATCCAAATCCATCCTAGCCACAGTGAGTGCCTTCGAAAATAAGGTGATCAAGGACAATTGGAAACTTAAAGAGTATTAAGCCATCCACAACACACTTCTAATGGATGTAATGATTTGTTTATCGGTTGTAAACGGCATAATTCAGTTATGGGAGTAACCTTACTATTGAAATCAATGGGTAATCACTCCTTGTGGATGGATAGTGAAGCCTTCAATAATGATTAGGGTTACCAGAAGGAAATTTATCACCTTAGGCTTTTGCCTGGGAAAACTTACAGTGTTTGGTGTGAGAAACTATATAGGTCCGAGCAGCTGAAGCATTGGGAGGCGTTTAGACAGGGAGAACATCCTTAGACCCTCCTACTTTAACATGTTTTACCAGTTTTTTCTGTGAGCTTTCTATCGAAAAAAATATATAGAATTTGAGATAAATGCAGGGTTTTTTATCAAAATAGCCAATTTTAAGCATGTTTTTAATGACCCACATAATCACCTCCACAACATCTTATAACTTGCATTTATCGGGTTTTTTTATCAAAATAGTATAGGAAAAAAAAAAGAACAGAAATGGGATGTGATCCAGATTAATTACCGAAATGGGGTGGCCAGGGTGGTCACGCCACTCCCATAGACGGCACCACCCTGGTGTCAGCACCTCCTGCAGCAAACAGCAGCAAAACCTGCAGGAAACAGCAGCAAAACAGTGTGAGGCATGCATGCAAACAGTGAAAACTGAACAATTGAATGGCAGAGGCGGCATCAGACCTGGAAAATGCACTGCCAGAGGCGGCACCAAGGTGGAGAATGGCCTCCCACAGGCGGCACCTACATGTCCGTTTGTCCTCTTCTGCAGCTGCTGGGGACCTTAAATGGTCCCCTCCCCTCGTCCCCCAACCCCCCATAAGGAGAAGCAGAAACAGAAGCAGAAGGACCACGCCGAAAGAAGAAAGAAAGAAGGAAGAAAGAAAAGAAGGAAGAAGAAGAAGAAAGAAGGAAGAAAGAAGAAGAAAAGATGGAAGAAGGGAAAAAAATTAGGAGAAAATTAGGTATAATTTTTTTAAAATAATGTTTGTTTTTTGATTTTTGATTTTTATAAAATTATTTTATTATATGTTAATTTTTATTTTATGACTTATTTGTTGTTAGTAGTTTATAATATAAGTAGTTTAAGTAGTTTAAGTAGTTTATAATAATTTTATTATATGTTAATTTTTATTTTATGACTTAGTTATAACTAACATTAGTAGTTTAAGTAGTAGTAGTTAGTAAGTTAGTTAAATATTATGATTGGTAGGTAGTTAGAATAGAAACCCTAAAAAAATATTTAATTATGTTAGTTAATAAATTATGTTAGTGTGTATTAATATGTTAGTTTTTAACTCTAACATTATTTTAGTTAGTATATTGTTATTAGTTAAAATTTAATAATTAATTTAGTTAGTATATATAAAACAATTATTATTATTGTTAGTGTAATATTGTCGTTAGTAAAAAATGGTAAATGTTATTTTATTTAGTATTATATTACTATTGTTAGTAATATATTATAGTTATTGTTAGTATAAAAAACATTAAAATAATACATAAAACATTATGTATAAAAATAAATAATATAAAATAATAAAAAACATTAAAATAATACATAAAACATTAGGTATAATACATAATATATTTGATTTATACACTAAAATGTGTCTGTAAATAATATATTTGAATTATTATGTACTAAAATAATATAAAATAAAACGGACAAAGGCTCGTAATATATAATAATTATGTACTAAATTATTATTTGTTAATCAATGGTTTTATTAGAAAAAGGTATACGTATACGTAATATTGTTATTAAGGAATCGTAAAAATTATTATTATTACTTTAGCTATGTTAATATAATATTATTATTAAGAAACCGTAAATATTATTATTAGTTATTATCACTATTTGTAAAAAACTCTAATTAATATTTGACTTAATACTATGATGCTTGTATAAATAATAAAATATTATATTTATTATGCGTCGTTTACATGATGTTCTTATTATATTATTAGTATTGGCATGTTATTTGTTACTAATTGAATAGATTTATTGTTTTTTATGTAGGTAAAAAATTGATTTGAGACGGAAATGGCTTCATTGATTAGTAAAGTTCCTCACATATGCGACGCTGCTAATAATATGGTAATGTATTGTTATTTATTAATCACAGGTTATATTAACAAAATAGCTACATAATAAATTATGTTATTATACATAAGTAGTAATCTTTTTATGATTTAACACTGTCAGGACTCGTACCGTGTATTACGGGGCCGGGTGAATGGCGTAAGAAATCCCCCGGATGAACGACTGATGCCATATATAGAGCAAGCTGGATTCGGGTCAGCAGCACTGATCCGGACGTTTGACTTGCGGTATGATTTAATATCCGCACTAGTCGAGCGTTGGCGCCCAGAGACCCACACTTTTCATTTTCCGTGTGGAGAGTGCACAGTTACTCTAGAGGATGTTGCACTGCAGCTTGGGCTCCCAATTGACGGGAGTCCCGTTACGGGCGTCAGTGCGGTAGCTGACCCGTTTACCCTCTGTCAGAGCCTACTAGGGCACTCGTACGGCAATAATGGAGAATATTTTACAGAATTAAAATTTACATGGCTGAGAGCGAGGTACGAACATATATCAGCTGATGCCACTGAAGGCGACTTGATGTGCGCTAGTCGAGCGTACATTATGCACATCATAGGGGGTATACTGATGCCCAGTGCAAACAATAATAAGGTTCATATTCAGTACCTACCCCTATTGGCTGATTTAAGCAATGCTCGCTCGTATAGTTGGGGCTCCGCAGTTCTTACGTGGTTGTACCGTGAGCTTTGTCGGACGACAGACCCAATGACCGGAGACATAGGCGGATGCCTTACACTATTGCAGTCCTGGGCTCTGTATCGGATGCCATTCTTGGCATCAGTTACCCACCAACCATACGTATATCCATTAGTGAATAGGTGATAAAATATAACTTGTTTTTAATTGAAATTTCTTTATATTGATACTATTTGACTTAATTTTTTTTTGTAGGTGGAGTATTTATCCGGGTATCGGGAGGTCGTACACTGTCCCGATATACCGGCTTATGATTGAACAACATGCCGGGGAAGGGGTAAGCGATTCCAATATTAGTTACGTAGTAGTTTGTATATCTTACGCACACTGTGTTTAATTTTAACAATGTTATTAATCGTGCAGTTTATATGGATGCCATACCGTAGACCGGAAATTGCAACCGTTATACCCCTGTCCTCCTATATCCACTCGTATATGTGGTGCACAAATGCACCAATTGTCTGTTTCCATGTAGTAGAGTGGTATCACGGGGACCGAGTGCTACGGCAATTTGGTTGCGTCCAATACATCCCGGAACCGCCGTGCCAGGTGGGAGAGGTTCATTGCAAAAATAAGAGAGGGAGACCAGACTTGGATTGGGGGGTTAGGCATGGTCAATTTATTGCGATGTGGAATGATCGCATGTCCCGAATGCCTCGGATGGATATGGCTTCCAGTCTTCAACCTCCATTAGAGTACATACAATGGTACTCTAGTATGGGGAAGTCATATATACTCGGAGGGCAGTCGACTGTAGTCCCCCCCACATGTGCAGCGGCATGAGGCATACGAGCCAGTGGCAGATATGGAGGCCGAGGCAGCTGCAGATCCTGATCCCGAGCCGGAGCCCTAGCCGGAGGCCGAACTGGAGCCCGAGCAATTACATTTACATTCGGATGCACATTCGTATCATCCATATGTGCCGGGCACTGACAACTTTCCGGGCTCGTCAAGAGGTGGATACCAGTACGGGGTTGATATATTCGGATCGTACACACCGCAGTACGGCACTCCCGGCTCGTATCCTGGGTCGTGTCCACTGCATCAGGGCACTCCTTCTGGCTCGAGTTCATCTATGCCCTTCGAGTGACATGATTTTTCGGCCATGTTTAGCACACCGCCATTTGGACCCCCACCGGAGACTGACGATGATGTTGGTCGTCGCAGGCACCGACGACGTGAACGTCGACCACCGCAGAAGTACACACCGAGGACTATACCATCGAACCATCAGTTTTAGGTGTTTCTTCCGGTCTTGATTTTCTTGTATTTTGTATTTGTAAATATTACGATGTTTATACTTTATTTGTATAAAATTAACTTGATTATTTATAGCTATGATTACTTAATATTGCTATGATTTTTGATGATTTGGAGCTTTAAAATTTCGTAACAAGATTTTAAGACATGACACCAACAGCTCACTGTACACCAACAGCTAAATTGATTTGTTTACTTTACACATGGGATCTAGTTGCAATTTAACCACATTTTCCTACTAGTGGACGTGATTTACAATGACTAGTGCTTATATTATATATTATATATATTGTATATTATTATTATTATTATTATTATTATTATTATTATTAGTTTGTGGGGTAATGATTAATACCACTAAACCCTAGTCCGGCGACGGATACGGGATAGGGGTGTTATATAATTTGTCGTTACCAAATTCTATACTCCACATTTCTAAAATTTTCTTTTTATCAAACCACACTAATACCAAAATCCATTTCCATATTCGAAACATACAACGAAAAAATAAATTCAAACATGGGCTAGTTAATATGCATGATAACAATCTCAAAAATGTTGAAATTAATGAAAACTAAGCTCAATTCCCTGTCGCTCGTGACGGTTGTCCAACATGATAGTTTTGCTGCGGGCATTTACTTCGATTATGACCACCTAACCTGTATATTCCACAGCGCTTACCGTCGGATTTCTCCCTAAAGTCCATTTCATTACGGATTCTGGATGATTGCGGACGGCCTCTCGGATTCCTGCGTAGCGCTCTGTCTGGGACAAGCTCGAAAGTCGTCCGAGGCATTTCCCATGTAGACAGGTCGGGCAAGACAGGGAACTCATTTTCCCAGACACGCAATGTACGCTCTAGCGTGTACACATCATCGACAAAATGTTCAACACTAAGGTTCGCTTTAGCACACGCTGCCACAACATGTGCACACGGATAATGAAGTGTTTGGAACCTCCTGCATTCGCATTGTCTGTTCCGAAGATCGACTCCATAAGACCTAGGTGGAAAACCGGGTCGACGACCGATAGACTCCATAACTCGAAAAGTTTCCATTTGTCGTGAATATATTTCTACAGTCATCGACCTTGCAATCCGGCGGTTTGCAATCAATGCATCTCTGACATCTTCCACAAACACGTGTCCCGTATCCATCTGGTTGACTTGTTGTTCACCCATTCTTGGCATCAAAGTTGCCAACCTGTAGAATGTAGCCGAGAAGACAGATGAAATCGGTAGATGTCGTGTTTTCAACAACACAACGTTGACCCCCTCCACCAAGTTTGTGGTCATTTGACCATAATGAAAGCCCTCGTCAAAACTTTGAGCCCATTGCGACGGCTCCATTGTACCCAACCACTCCCGAAAAGATTTGTTCGTTTGACCTTCCATGTCACTCTCAAGTTGAGTCATCATTTGGTGAAAAATATGTGGCTCTAACTCGTGCGCTGTACATGTTTTAAAAAATGTAAGTTACGGTAACTGGATAACTAAAAAATATTAAACTTATATTAAAAATATAAGGTTATCATTTACCTATTTTCACCACTTCTCTCTTCCAGTTTGGATTCTTATACTCTCGAAGAAAGTTAGCTGCAATGTGACGGATACAGTAAACGGATCTCCATGGCACACCGGAACGCCTAATTGCGGCAATTAGTCCTTTCCCTCTATCGGAGATGATGCAAATATTATCGTTGCTAATAACATACCTCTGCAGGTTGGTCAAGAAGAATTCCCAAGATTCCATATTCTCCTTATCTACTATTGCAAACGCTATTGGGAGCACGTTCCTATTGCCATCTTGAGCAACCGCAATAAGTAAGATCTGTGTATATTTTCCGTATAGCCATGTCCCATCCACCTGTACAAACGGCTTACAGTGTGGAAATGCCTGTATACATGGATCAAACGTCTAGAACATCTGATGAAAAATTCTTTTCCCCGGCTGTAATTGGTCATTTGGGCCGTAAAAAGGTCGTGTCTGTAACTCAATCACAGTTCCTGGTATGTACTCCCGCATAGCAGCTATCCATCCTTGTAGCTCGTTATACGATGAATCGTAATCCCCGTACAATTGTTCCATTGCCATCTGTTTAGCTATCTACGCCTTTCGATATGATACTCGATACTGGAATCGTGCTTGTATTTCAGCAATCAGTACCGAAACTTTAATAGTCGGCATGTCCTTCACCATTGGCATGATACATGTACATATAGTTTTGGAATCAAGTTTTCGATGATCTTCTGTCATACATGTCAATCTGCATGTGTGAGGCCTAACCAATTTTCTTATCTCCCACATCTGCGATTTTTGAATGAATGCAGCTCGTATCCGCCAATTGTAGCCTTCTGCTGCCTTCCAACACTCCGCAATATATACTGTCGATTTAGACTCTGCGACTTTGTAATCCACTGATATATCCATGCTATACCATTTAATAGCAAATACGCACTCTTCTTTACTTCTGAATCTCTGGCCTACGAATAACTCCTCATGATCGGAATTTACGGCGACCCGGTGAGCATGACATATTTCAGGGTACTCCGGAAACTCAGTTACACGCGCTGCGTCGGGGTGTATGAGCGACATGTGTGGCCCAGGATTATTGTGACAGACCAATTTTGACCCTAATCGGAACGGTGGTTTCGGGACCACGAATCCGAGCCCGAGAAATATTTTGGTGTTATATTCTATGTTTATTATATGTGAATTAATATGTGTGAAAATGTCGTAGAAAAATTTTATCGTTTAAGTGCTTAATTTGGTAAAGAGGATTTAATCGCGAAAAGCGTAAATGTTGCATGCTAAGGTGTAATGTACTAAATTGCTTGTGGCTTTTTAAGTGGGTGTCCTAAAAGGGCAATTAGCCCATTGACCATAGTGATGGACGGCAATGGGCCAAGTTATGCTAGATATATATGCTAGTTTAATTAAAATTTTATTTTATGCTTATGTTAGTACTTTTATAAAGAAATAAAGTTAGTGTAAATGTTAGATAAAACATAAAATAAGGCCACTATCTCCTTCATTCTCTCATGGCCGATTATTAGCAAATAAAAGGGGCAAATTGAATTGTTCTTGCAAGAATGGATTTGCATGTCAAATTTCCCTAAAAGCAAAGTAGAGGACGGTAAGCATGCTAATAAATTAGTAGTTTATATGTTATAATAATAAGTTAATAAGGTGAGCATGTTAATAAAATAAAGAAACATAAAACAACTAGGGGGTTCATCTTTATTCCTTTATTCTTTATTACCGAAAATTTGCTAAAGGAAAAAGAAGAGAAAAAGCTCTCTCATGTTCGGCTACTTCAAGCTAAAATAGGTATGTGTGTTTGATAATTTTGATAATTGATGGCATTTTGAAATGGTTATCAAGAGCTTTATATAGCCCACGTAAAAAAAAAAATGCGTTTTGGTTGTGATTTTTATGAAGTACCATGGAAGAAAGCTTGATGATTTAGTTGTTAAATGGTAAAATTTTGATGATAGGTGATAAAGTAGTAAATTTTGTTCTTGGACTTTTAGTGAAAATGAGGAAGTTAGAATTTAGATGTTAGAATAATTAGTTGGGGAATTAAAAAGAAAAAAAAAATAGTTTGTAAGGACTTGTATTAGCTAGGGATACATTCGGCTCTTGAGGAAGGAACTTAATTCCATGTAATTTGTGTTTTGTGCTTAAAAGACTTAATTGGAAGAGTTGTAAATGTCGGGGGGCAAAAAGGGTAAAATGTGCAATCAAGTATTCATGGATTTAATTGAGATGAAATGAAAATTTAGCTATTATATTTGGTTATAAATTATAAATTATATGATTTTGTTTTTAAATTTAATGAAAATGTGGTTATATTGGTTTAATTGAACCGAATTAGATCAAGAACAAAAGGAGAAGAATTTGGAGCGAGGAAAAGCTAAACTAAACGAATAGTTGGAGATTTCGAATCTATCGACTTCTAAGGTAAGTCCTTAAGCTATAGTATATTGAAGAATTATTTATAAATCAATTGTACGATAATGTTTGATAAATTTTAGTAGATATTCATGTCATAGCCGAATGTATATAAGCCTATTAGAATGGTTTTGATTGTTTGATGTAAATAAGCCAAAGTACTTTCATTATGTGATATAGTATAAAAGGTATTAGCGATGATTTATTACATTAATGTGTTTCGGGCTTTAAGCCTAGCAGGCCTAGTGCCGGTGATTTAATTCAGGCTTTAAGCCTAGCAGGCCTAGTGCCAGTGATTTAATTCGGGCTTTAAGCCTAGCAGGCCTCGTGCCGGTGTTACTTATCGGGCTTTTACGCCTAGCAGGCCTTGTGCCGGTGTTATTTATCGGGCTTTTATGCCTAGCAGGCTTGATGCCGGTGTTGTATTTCACAAACTAGAAACCGAAATTGTGTTCAAGTCGAATTAAAGCAAATTTATCGAGTTAACGGCTCAGGTGAGTATGTAAAGTAGGAATGAACTTCTTACTTAATTAAGATAAGGTAAACTAGTGATTCAGTGATTTATTACCAATGGTATGTGTTCTCGGTTTTATTGATGAATGATGTGGTATCGTGACTTTGGCCGTTTAATATGTAGATATAAGACTAGGTGTATTCGGCCACAAGGGTGGTTGTATAATTAATGACATGCTATAATAATTGATATCCAAGTATATGAATAATTGTACCTATGGTTATATGATGACACATTGGGTTTTAAAGATTGGATTATGAACAAATATTTTTGATCATAAATATGTGGGTAAGGAGAAATTTCCCTACAAATTCATACTTAGTTACATGGATATGAAATTGAAAGCTTGATAATGAATATGAGTACAAGCTTACAAGTTGAATTGTAGTAATTAAATTGTTGATGTTTGAATGTTATATTTTTTTTATGAAATTAGGACTTACTAAGCTAGCAAGCTTATCGTGTGAAATGTTTCCTCTGTTTTATAGATTAGGTAAAAGCTACAAGCTCGTCGGGATCGTTCGGGAAGTCGCCCACACTATCAATCTACATTTTGGTACTCTTTCATTTTGGTATTAAACGGAGGCATGTATAGGAAAGACTTGGTCTTGTTTTGATAAAATCTTAAGGTTCATGTATATAATAGCCATGCTAATATGGCTAAATTTTTAGTTAAGTATGTTGTTGTGTTTTTGATATGTATGTTGATTTATGATGGCAATGTTTATGCATTCTTAATCGAAGTTAAATCGTTTTTGTTAAAGAAATGTTTGTGTATGAAATGAATCTTTGAATTAGGAGTGTAGGTACGTTCGGTTAGAAACTAGTCTTTCATAAATTGCAACGAAACAGCTTGTAGTAGCAGCAGTGATGTGATTTAGAAAAATCACCAAAAATAGGGTATATTGAATTAGAAGGTGAATGAGATATGAAATTAAACCTTATTGTGTCTATTTTTACATGAAAGAAACAGAGTAGGCAAAGGTTTTATATATTATGAGATAATTAAGTTTTAGTGAGAATCGCTCTGAATGAATTCGTGAGTCACTGTTCTGTTTTGGAAAAATTGTCAAAAATTGTATATAAATAATTAAGAAGCATGGTTTATATGTGTAGAATCCTTAATGAGTCTATTTTTCATTGGTATAAACAAGAACATTATTGGAAATTTGTGAAATGAGATAACTGTAGTTTTGTAAAGACAGGTCAGAATTGTCAAGCAGTGTATTAAGGGTAACTTTGATGAATAAACTGTACTAATTGGCCACATGAAAAATTCTGAAAAAATTATGGTGAAAAGTAATATGAGTCTAGTTTCAAGGAAAATTTACAGATCTAAATTTTGAGTTTTGTAACTCGAGTTATGGTCGATTTAGTCAGCGTGGCGCAGTTGGACAGCTTTAAAATTTTATGCCCTGAGTTAATAGTCAAGTCTAGTAATGCCACGTACTCGATTCCGGCATGGGTTTCGGGTAAGGGGTGTTACATTTGATTGGTATCAGAGCTTACGGTTTAGTCGATTCTAGGACTACCATAGCGCGTGTGAGTCTAGCTATACATGCCTTCATTATATGTTGATAGTGTGGTGACTTCTGACAGTCTGAATTTTGTTTTATTTAGTAAATGGACACTGATCCTGAAAGAGCCGTAGCTGATGATGTTGAGAGTGTAGCGCCTGACCGCGCACGCGGATCAGCGCCGGTAGACTCTCGACCTGTTTCAGGTAGCCACGAAGGAGAGACTAAACAAGCCTTTTATCAGATGATGAATGAGTGGTTTGCCCAATTTATTCAAAATAACCCGGTTGTACACCAATTTCCACCCCCGAATAATCCAACTCCGATTCCTTCAGCTCCCCCGATGATAGATCCGATGAGATCTAGTAGGCCCCCAGTTGATAAAATCTGAAAATTTGGGGCCGAAGAATTTAAAGCTAATGACGATGATGACGCTGAGAGAGCCGAAATGTGGCTTGATAACACTATTCGGGTACTTGATGAGCTGTCTTGTACTCCGGATGAATGCTTGAAGTGTGCTATATCCTTACTGCGGGACACTGCATATCACTGGTGGAATACACTAGTATCAGTGGTTCCGAAAGAAAAAGTGACATGGGATTTCTTCCAAAATGAGTTTCGCAAGAAGTATATTAGCCAAAGATTCATTGATCAAAACGAAAGGAGTTCCTTGAGCTGAAACAGGGGCGAATGACCGTAACGGAATATGAAAGAAAATTTGTCAGGCTCAGCAGATATGCTAGAGAGTGTGTTTCCACCGAAGCCATTATGTGTAAAAGATTTGAAGATGGCCTAAATGAAGATATAAAGATGTTTGTTGGCATTCTTGAAATTCAAGAGTTTGTGACTTTAGTTGAGAGAGCTTGCAAAGCTGAAGAGCTCGAGAAAGAGAAAAGAAAGGCTGAGACAGAAGCTAGAGACATCCGTAAAAGATCTTCGGGTAAGGTCTTTCATTCCACAGCCAAGAAGTCCAGAGATGACTACAGCCGACATAAAGCTACTACAGATCCTCCTAGACGGGATCGACCTCCTATGAGCTCCCGAGCTACCTCGATAGCCAGTGTTGGTAACGTTCCTCGGAATAGAGTTGAATGCAAGCACTGTGGGAAATGGCACTCAGGGAGTTGTAGATTTCATGATCGGTCTTGCTATAAATGTGGATCGTTAGATCATTTTATTAGAGAATGTCCGAGGTTAGCTGAGTAGAATACAGTTCAAAACACTAAGCCGAGCAACACGTCAATGCGAGGTAGACCACCCAGACATTCAGGCAATGTAGGTGGTAGTCAGAAAGGAACAAAGAACACTACGGTTCAATTTGAGGCTAGAGCTCCGGCTAGAGCCTATGCTGCACGAGCCAGAGAGGATGCTTCCTCCCCCGACGTCATTACCTGTATTTTCACTCTTTATGATACTACTGTGATTGCACTAATTGATCCTGGTTCGACTCATTCTTATGTATGTGAAACTTTAGAATTTGGCAAGACTTTGCTAGTTGAGTCTACCGAGTTTGTGATTCGTGTGTCCAACCCCTTGGGTAGATGTGTGCTTGTTGATAAAGTGTGTAGAGGTTGCCCGTTGATGATTCGGGATTGTTGCTTCCCAGCTGATTTAATGTTGTTGCCCTTTGACGAATTTGATATAATCTTGGGTATGGACTGGTTAACTTCACATGAGGCAGTAGTGGATTGTAAAAGAAAGCTCATCGATTTGAAATGTCGAAACGGTGAGACCATCAGAATTAAATCCTGTGACGTAAATGGGTTGCCTACAGTAATATCTTCAATGTTAGCCCGAAAGTATGTGAGAAAAGGGTGTGAAGCTTATTTGGCTTATGTACTAGATAATAAAATGTCCGAGAAACAAATTGAATTTGTATCAGTTGTATGTGAATACCCCGATGTGTTTCCTGAAGAACTACCGGGTTTACCCTCAGTACGAGAGGTTGAGTTTGGCATTGAGTTAATACCGGGTGCGGCTCCGATTTCGATAGCTCCGTACCGAATGGCACCTATTGAATTAAAAGAATTGAAAGCACAGTTGCAAGAGTTGACAGATAAGGGCTTCGCGCGACCGAGTTTCTCTCCGTGGGGTGCACCAGTTTTATTTGTGAAAAAGAAAGATGGGACTATGCGAATGTGTATCGACTACCGGCAACTAAATAAGGTAACTATAAAGAATAAGTATCCGTTACCTCGGATTGATGATTTATTTGATCAGTTGAAGGGGGCTTCAGTGTTTTTGAAAATAGATTTGAGATCGGGATATTATCAGGTGCGAGTCAGAGATTCAGATGTGCCAAAGACTGCATTCCGCACGAGGTACGGACACTATGAGTTTTTGGTTATGCCTTTTGGACTCACTAATGCACCTGCTGTTTTTATGGATCTAATGAACCGAGTCTTCCGACAGTTTTTGGATCGGTTTGTAGTAGTGTTTATTGATGATATACTGATCTATTCCAAAAATGAAACGGAACATGCTGAGCATTTGAGATTAGTACTACAAACTTTGAGAGATCAACGATTGTATGCAAAGTTTAGTAAGTGTGAGTTCTGGATGAATGAAGTCAACTTTTTGGGTCATGTTGTTTTGGTGTCAGGTATTCGGGTGGATCCGAACAAAATAGCAGCCATACTCGAATGGAAACCACCAAAGAATGTTTCCGAGATCCGAAGTTTCCTGGGCCTTGCGGGGTATTATAGACGATTTGTAAAAGGTTTTTCTATTATAGCTACACCTTTGACGAGACTGCTATAGAAAGATGTCAAATTTGAGTGGTCAGAAAGGTGTCAGAAAAGTTTCGAGCAGTTGAAAGCCCTTTTGACCGAAGCTCCAGTGTTAACTCAACCTGAATCGGGTAAAGAATTTATTATTTTTAGCGATGCTTCCTTGAATGGGTTGGGTTGCGTTTTAATGCAAGAAGGCAAGGTGATAGCCTACGCTTCGAGACAATTGAAGCCGCATGAGAAAAATTATCCAACTCACGATCTGGAGTTAGCAGCCATTGTGTTCGCATTGAAAATTTGGCGTCACTATTTATTCGGTGAAAAATGTCATATTTATTCGGATCACAAAAGTTTAAAATATTTGATGACTCAGAAAGATCTAAACTTGAGACAACGCAGATGGTTAGAATTGCTGAAACACTATGAATTAGTGATTGACTACCATCCGGGGAAAGCCAATGTTGTTGCGGATGCGTTAAGTCGAAAATCATTATTTGCTCTTCGTGCATTGAACGCACAGATGGCTATGTCTGATGATGGTTCGATCCTAGCCGAGTTACAAGCAAGACCGATGTTTATTCAGCAGATTTGTGATGCACAGAAAGTTGACAAATAGTTGATTGCTATTCAGATTCAGTGTGGAAATGGTACAGAATCAGATTTTCAGATTGATGCAAATAATTGTTTGAAATATAAAAGCCGATTGTGTGTTCCAAAGGACTCAGATTTGATACAGATGATCCTGAGTGAGGCCCATAGTGGTCGACTATCGATACACCCGGGTAGCACTAAAATGTATAACGATTTAAAGCAGTTCTATTGGTGGCCTGGCATGAAACGAGATATATCTGAGTTTGTTTCCAAATGCTTAATCTGTCAACAAGTAAAAGCTAAGCATCAGGTACCGTCCGGACTACTGCAACCAATCATGATACCCGAATGGAAATGGGATAGAATTACAATGGATTTTGTATCCGGTCTTCCTATGACACCGAGTAAAAAGATGCCGTATGGGTTATCGTTGATAGATTGACTAAATCAGCTCATTTTGTACTGGTACGTACTGACTATTCACTTGATAAGCTTGCCGAATTGTATGTGTCACAGATTGTAAGGTTGCACGGTGTACCGAGTTCCATTGTTTCAGATAGGGACCCGAGATTCACATCGCGGTTCTGGAGGAAATTACAAGATGCTCTAGGTACTAGACTTCATTTTAGTACAGCCTTCCATCCGCAAACAGACGGTCAGTCTAAGCGAACTATTTTAATACTTGAGGACATGTTGAGGTGTTGCGTTCTCGAATTTGAAGGTACGTGGGAACGATACCTACCTTTGGTTGAATTTGCTTATAATAATAGCTTCCAATCTAGTATAAAAATGGCGCCTTATGAAGCCTTATACGGTCGAAAATGTCGCACACCGTTGTATTGGACTGAGCTCAGTGAGAATAAGATACACGGGGTCGATTGGATTAAAGAAACAGAACAGAAGGTGGTTGTTATTAGAAGTAATTTAAAAGCTGCTTCGAATCGTCAAAAGTCTTATGCCGATTTGAAATGTAAGGACATTGAATTTCAGGTCGGAGATCGGGTGTTCTTAAAAGTTTCTCCGTGGAAGAAAATACTCCGATTTGATCAGAAAGGCAAGTTGAGTCCGAGATTTATCGGACCGTATGAAATCATCGAGCGTATAGGGCCTGTTGCTTATAGATTGAAATTGCCCCTTGACTTAGAAAAGATACACAATGTATTTCACGTTTTGATGCTTCGCAAATACAGATCAGACCCGTCTCATGTGATCACACCGTCAGAGATAGAAATTCGATCCGATTTGACATATGATGAGGAACCGATTCGTATCTTGGCTCGGGAAATGAAGGAGTTGAGAAATAAGAGGATTCCACTAGTGAAAGTATTATGGAATCGACACGGAGTTGAAGAGGCCACGTGGGAACCTGAAGATTCAATGAAACAACAATATCCGATCTTATTTAACGGTAAGATTTTCGAGGACGAAAATTCTTAAGGGGGAGAGAGTTGTGACAGACCAATTTTGACCCTAATCGGAACGGTGGTTTCGGGACCACGAATCCGAGCCCGAGAAATATTTTGGTGTTATATTCTATGTTTATTATATGTGAATTAATATGTGTGAAAATGTCGTAGAAAAATTTTATCGTTTAAGTGCTTAATTTGGTAAAGAGGATTTAATCGCGAAAAGCGTAAATGTTGCATGCTAAGGTGTAATGTACTAAATTGCTTGTGGCTTTTTAAGTGGGTGTCCTAAAAGGGCAATTAGCCCATTGACCATAGTGATGGACGGCAATGGGCCAAGTTATGCTAGATATATATGCTAGTTTAATTAAATTTTTATTTTATGCTTATGTTAGTACTTTTATAAAGAAATAAAGTTAGTGTAAATGTTAGATAAAACATAAAATAAGGCCACTATCTCCTTCATTCTCTCATGGCCGATTATTAGCAAATAAAAGGGGCAAATTGAATTGTTCTTGCAAGAATGGATTTGCATGTCAAATTTCCCTAAAAGCAAAGTAGAGGACGGTAAGCATGCTAATAAATTAGTAGTTTATATGTTATAATAATAAGTTAATAAGGTGAGCATGTTAATAAAATAAAGAAACATAAAACAACTAGGGGGTTCATCTTTATTCCTTTATTCTTTATTACCGAAAATTTGCTAAAGGAAAAAGAAGAGAAAAAGCTCTCTCATGTTCGGCTACTTCAAGCTAAATAGGTATGTGTGTTTGATAATTTTGATAATTGATGGCATTTTGAAATGGTTATCAAGAGCTTTATATAGCCCACGTAAAAAAAAAATGCGTTTTGGTTGTGATTTTTATGAAGTACCATGGAAGAAAGCTTGATGATTTAGTTGTTAAATGGTAAAATTTTGATGATAGGTGATAAAGTAGTAAATTTTGTTCTTGGACTTTTAGTGAAAATGAGGAAGTTAGAATTTAGATGTTAGAATAATTAGTTGGGGAATTAAAAAGAAAAAAAATAGTTTGTAAGGACTTGTATTAGCTAGGGATACATTCGGCTCTTGAGGAAGGAACTTAAATTCCATGTAATTTGTGTTTTGTGCTTAAAAGACTTAATTGGAAGAGTTGTAAATGTCGGGGGCAAAAAGGGTAAAATGTGCAATCAAGTATTCATGGATTTAATTGAGATGAAATGAAAATTTAGCTATTATATTTGGTTATAAATTATAAATTATATGATTTTGTTTTTAAATTTAATGAAAATGTGGTTATATTGGTTTAATTGAACCGAATTAGATCAAGAACAAAAGGAGAAGAATTTGGAGCGAGGAAAAGCTAAACTAAACGAATAGTTGGAGATTTCGAATCTATCGACTTCTAAGGTAAGTCCTTAAGCTATAGTATATTGAAGAATTATTTATAAATCAATTGTACGATAATGTTTGATAAATTTTAGTAGATATTCATGTCATAGCCGAATGTATATAAGCCTATTAGAATGGTTTTGATTGTTTGATGTAAATAAGCCAAAGTACTTTCATTATGTGATATAGTATAAAAGGTATTAGCGATGATTTATTACATTAATGTGTTTCGGGCTTTAAGCCTAGCAGGCCTAGTGCCGGTGATTTAATTCAGGCTTTAAGCCTAGCAGGCCTAGTGCCGTGATTTAATTCGGGCTTTAAGCCTAGCAGGCCTCGTGCCGGTGTTACTTATCGGGCTTTTACGCCTAGCAGGCCTTGTGCCGGTGTTATTTATCGGGCTTTATGCCTAGCAGGCTTAGTGCCGGTGTTGTATTTCACAAACTAGAAACCGAAATTGTGTTCAAGTCGAATTAAAGCAAATTTATCGAGTTAACGGCTCAGGTGAGTATGTAAAGTAGGAATGAACTTCTTACTTAATTAAGATAAGGTAAACTAGTGATTCAGTGATTTATTACCAATGGTATGTGTTCTCGGTTTTATTGATGAATGATGTGGTATCGTGACTTTGGCCGTTTAATATGTAGATATAAGACTAGGTGTATTCGGCCACAAGGGTGGTTGTATAATTAATGACATGCTATAATAATTGATATCCAAGTATATGAATAATTGTACCTATGGTTATATGATGACACATTGGGTTTTAAAGATTGGATTATGAACAATATTTTTGATCATAAATATGTGGGTAAGGAGAATTTCCCTACAAATTCATACTTAGTTACATGGATATGAAATTGAAAGCTTGATAATGAATATGAGTACAAGCTTACAAGTTGAATTGTAGTAATTAAATTGTTGATGTTTGAATGTTATATTTTTTTTATGAAATTAGGACTTACTAAGCTAGCAAGCTTATCGTGTGAAATGTTTCCTCTGTTTTATAGATTAGGTAAAGCTACAAGCTCGTCGGGATCGTTCGGGAAGTCGCCCACACTATCAATCTACATTTTGGTACTCTTTCATTTTGGTATTAAACGGAGGCATGTATAGGAAAGACTTGGTCTTGTTTTGATAAAATCTTAAGGTTCATGTATATAATAGCCATGCTAATATGGCTAAATTTTTAGTTAAGTATGTTGTTGTGTTTTTGATATGTATGTGATTTATGATGGCAATGTTTATGCATTCTTAATCGAAGTTAAATCGTTTTTGTTAAAGAAATGTTTGTGTATGAAATGAATCTTTGAATTAGGAGTGTAGGTACGTTCGGTTTAGAAACTAGTCTTTCATAAATTGCAACGAAACAGCTTGTAGTAGCAGCAGTGATGTGATTTAGAAAAATCACCAAAAATAGGGTATATGAATTAGAAGGTGAATGAGATATGAAATTAAACCTTATTGTGTCTATTTTTACATGAAAGAAACAGAGTAGGCAAAGGTTTTATATATTATGAGATAATTAAGTTTTAGTGAGAATCGCTCTGAATGAATTCGTGAGTCACTGTTCTGTTTTGGAAAAATTGTCAAAAATTGTATATAAATAATTAAGAAGCATGGTTTATATGTGTAGAATCCTTAATGAGTCTATTTTTCATTGGTATAACAAGAACATTATTGGAAATTTGTGAAATGAGATAACTGTAGTTTTGTAAAGACAGGTCAGAATTGTCAAGCAGTGTATTAAGGGTAACTTTGATGAATAAACTGTACTAATTGGCCACATGAAAAATTCTGAAAAAATTATGGTGAAAAGTAATGAGTCTAGTTTCAAGGAAAATTTACAGATCTAAATTTTGAGTTTTGTAACTCGAGTTATGGTCGATTTAGTCAGCGTGGCGCAGTTGGACAGCTTTAAAATTTTATGCCCTGAGTTATAGTCAAGTCTAGTAATGCCACGTACTCGATTCCGGCATGGGTTTCGGGTAAGGGTGT
>CM016614.1:8163494-8486579 GCA_005393395.2 Gossypium australe | reverse complement strand
TGTGACAGACCAATTTTGACCCTAATCGGAACGGTGGTTTCGGGACCACGAATCCGAGCCCGAGAAATATTTTGGTGTTATATTCTATGTTTATTATATGTGATTAATATGTGTGAAAATGTCGTAGAAAATTTTATCGTTTAAGTGCTTAATTTGGTAAAGAGGATTTAATCGCGAAAAGCGTAAATGTTGCATGCTAAGGTGTAATGTACTAAATTGCTTGTGGCTTTTTAAGTGGGTGTCCTAAAGGGGCAATTAGCCCATTGACCATAGTGATGGACGGCAATGGGCCAAGTTATGCTAGATATATATGCTAGTTTAATTAAATTTTTATTTTATGCTTATGTTAGTACTTTTATAAGAAATAAAGTTAGTGTAAATGTTGATCATAAGGCCACTATCTCCTTCATTCTCTCATGGCCGATTATTAGCAAATAAGGGGCAAATTGAATTGTTCTTGCAAGAATGGATTTGCATGTCAAATTTCCCTAAAAGCAAAGTAGAGGACGGTAAGCATGCTAATAATTAGTAGTTTATATGTTATAATAATAAGTTAATAAGGTGAGCATGTTAATAAAATAAAGAACATAAAACAACTAGGGGGTTCATCTTTATTCCTTATTCTTTATTACCGAAAATTTGCTAAAGGAAAAAGAAGAGAAAAAGCTCTCTCATGTTCGGCTACTTCAAGCTAAAATAGGTATGTGTTTTGATAATTTTGATAATTGATGGCATTTTGAAATGGTTATCAAGAGCTTTATATAGCCCACGTAAAAAAAAAATGCGTTTTGGTTGTGATTTTTATGAAGTACCATGGAAGAAAGCTTGATGATTTAGTTGTTAAATGGTAATTTTGATGATAGGTGATAAAGTAGTAAATTTTGTTCTTGGACTTTAGTGAAAATGAGGAAGTTAGAATTTAGATGTTAGAATAATTAGTTGGGGAATTAAAAGTATTTTGTAAGGACTGTATTAGCTAGGGATACTTCGGCTCTTGAGGAAGGAACTTAAATTCCATGTAATTTGTGTTTTGTGCTTAAAAGACTTAATTGGAAGAGTTGTAAATGTCGGGCAAAAAGGGTAAAATGTGCAATCAAGTATTCATGGATTTAATTGAGATGAAATGAAAATTTAGCTATTATATTTGGTTATAAATTATAAATTATATGATTTTGTTTTTAAATTTAATGAATGTGGTTATATTGGTTTAATTGAACCGAATTATCAAGAACACAGGAGAAGAATTTGGAGCGAGGAAAAGCTAAACTAAACGAATAGTTGGAGATTTCGAATCTATCGACTTCTAAGGTAAGTCCTTAAGCTATAGTATATTGAAGAATTATTTATAAATCAATTGTACGATAATGTTTGATAAATTTTAGTAGATATTCATGTCATAGCCGAATGTATATAAGCCTATTAGAATGGTTTTGATTGTTTGATGTAAATAAGCCAAAGTACTTTCATTATGTGATATAGTATAAAAGGTATTAGCGATGATTTATTACATTAATGTGTTTCGGGCTTTAAGCCTAGCAGGCCTAGTGCCGGTGATTTAATTCAGGGCTTTAAGCCTAGCAGGCCTAGTGCCGTGATTTAATTCGGGCTTTAAGCCTAGCAGGCCTCGTGCCGGTGTTACTTATCGGGCTTTTACGCCTAGCAGGCCTTGTGCCGGTGTTATTTATCGGGCTTTTATGCCTAGCAGGCTTGATGCCGGTGTTGTATTTCACAAACTAGAAACCGAAATTGTGTTCAAGTCGAATTAAAGCAAATTATCGAGTTAACGGCTCAGGTGAGTATGTAAAGTAGGAATGAACTTCTTACTTAATTAAGATAAGGTAAACTAGTGATTCAGTGATTTATTACCAATGGTATGTGTTCTCGGTTTTATTGATGAATGATGTGGTATCGTGACTTTGGCCGTTTAATATGTAGATATAAGACTAGGTGTATTCGGCCACAAGGGTGGTTGTATAATTAATGACATGCTATAATAATTGATATCCAAGTATATGAATAATTGTACCTATGGTTATATGATGACACATTGGGTTTTAAAGATTGGATTATGAACAAATATTTTTGATCATAAATATGTGGGTAAGGAGAAATTTCCCTACAAATTCATACTTAGTTACATGGATATGAAATTGAAAGCTTGATAATGAATATGAGTACAAGCTTACAAGTTGAATTGTAGTAATTAAATTGTTGATGTTTGAATGTTATTTTTTTTATGAAATTAGGACTTACTAAGCTAGCAAGCTTATCGTGTGAAATGTTTCCTCTGTTTTAGATTAGGTTAAAAAGCTACAAGCGTCGGGATCGTTCGGGAAGTCGCCCACACTATCAATCTACATTTTGGTACTCTTTCATTTTGGTATTAAACGGAGGCATGTATAGGAAAGACTTGGTCTTGTTTTGATAAAATCTTAAGGTTCATGTATATAATAGCCATGCTAATATGGCTAAATTTTTAGTTAAGTATGTTGTTGTGTTTTTGATATGTATGTTGATTTATGATGGCAATGTTTATGCATTCTTAATCGAAGTTAAATCGTTTTTGTTAAAGAAATGTTTGTGTATGAAATGAATCTTTGAATTAGGAGTGTAGGTACGTTCGGTTAGAAACTAGTCTTCATAAATTGCAACGAAACAGCTTGTAGTAGCAGCAGTGATGTATTTAGAAAAATCACCAAAAATAGGGTATATTGAATTAGAAGGTGAATGAGATATGAAATTAAACCTTATTGTGTCTATTTTTACATGAAAGAAACAGAGTAGGCAAAGGTTTTATATATTATGAGATAATTAAGTTTTAGTGAGAATCGCTCTGAATGAATTCGTGAGTCACTTCTGTTTTGGAAAAATTGTCAAAAATTGTATATAAATAATTAAGAAGCATGGTTTATATGTGTAGAATCCTTAATGAGTCTATTTTTCATTGGTATAAACAAGAACATTATTGGAAATTTGTGAAATGAGATAACTGTAGTTTTGTAAAGACAGGTCAGAATTGTCAAGCAGTGTATTAAGGGTAACTTTGATGAATAAACTGTACTAATTGGCCACATGAAAAATTCTGAAAAAATTATGGTGAAAAGTAATATGAGTCTAGTTTCAAGGAAAATTTACAGATCTAAATTTTGAGTTTTGTAACTCGAGTTATGGTCGATTTAGTCAGCGTGGCGCAGTTGGACAGCTTTAAAATTTTATGCCCTGAGTTAATAGTCAAGTCTAGTAATGCCACGTACTCGATTCCGGCATGGGTTTCGGGTAAGGGGTGTTACATTTGATTGGTATCAGAGCTTACGGTTTAGTCGATTCTAGGACTACCATAGCGCGTGTGAGTCTAGCTATACATGCCTTCATTATATGTTGATAGTGTGGTGACTTCTGACAGTCTGAATTTTGTTTTATTTAGTAAATGGACACTGATCCTGAAAGAGCCGTAGCTGATGATGTTGAGAGTGTAGCGCCTGACCGCGCACGCGGATCAGCGCCGGTAGACTCTCGACCTGTTTCAGGTAGCCACGAAGGAGAGACTAAACAAGCCTTTTATCAGATGATGAATGAGTGGTTTGCCCAATTTATTCAAAATAACCCGGTTGTACACCAATTTCCACCCCCGAATAATCCAACTCCGATTCCTTCAGCTCCCCCGATGATAGATCCGATGAGATCTAGTAGGCCCCCAGTGATAAAATCTGAAAATTTGGGGCCGAAGAATTTAAAGCTAATGACGATGATGACGCTGAGAGAGCCGAAATGTGGCTTGATAACACTATTCGGGTACTTGATGAGCTGTCTTGTACTCCGGATGAATGCTTGAAGTGTGCTATATCCTTACTGCGGGGACACTGCATATCACTGGTGGAATACACTAGTATCAGTGGTTCCGAAAGAAAAAGTGACATGGGATTTCTTCCAAAATGAGTTTCGCAAGAAGTATATTAGCCAAAGATTCATTGATCAAAAACGAAAGGAGTTCCTTGAGCTGAAACAGGGGCGAATGACCGTAACGGAATATGAAAGAAAATTTGTCAGGCTCAGCAGATATGCTAGAGAGTGTGTTTCCACCGAAGCCATTATGTGTAAAAGATTTGAAGATGGCCTAAATGAAGATAAAAGATGTTTGTTGGCATTCTTGAAATTCAAGAGTTTGTGACTTTAGTTGAGAGAGCTTGCAAAGCTGAAGAGCTCGAGAAAGAGAAAAGAAAGGCTGAGACAGAAGCTAGAGACATCCGTAAAAGATCTTCGGGTAAGGTCTTTCATTCCACAGCCAAGAAGTCCAGAGATGACTACAGCCGACATAAAGCTACTACAGATCCTCCTAGACGGGATCGACCTCCTATGAGCTCCCGAGCTACCTCGATAGCCAGTGTTGGTAACGTTCCTCAGAATAGAGTTGAATGCAAGCACTGTGGGAAATGGCACTCAGGGAGTTGTAGATTTCATGATCGGTCTTGCTATAAATGTGGATCGTTAGATCATTTTATTAGAGAATGTCCGAGGTTAGCTGAGTAGAATACAGTTCAAAACACTAAGCCGAGCAACACGTCAATGCGAGGTAGACCACCCAGACATTCAGGCAATAGGTGGTAGTCAGAAAGGAACAAAGAACACTACGGTTCATTTGAGGCTAGAGCTCCGGCTAGAGCCTATGCTGCACGAGCCAGAGAGGATGCTTCCTCCCCCGACGTCATTACCTGTATTTTCACTCTTTATGATACTACTGTGATTGCACTAATTGATCCTGGTTCGACTCATTCTTATGTAGTGAAACTTTAGAATTTGGCAAGACTTTGCTAGTTGAGTCTACCGAGTTTGTATTCGTGTGTCCAACCCCTTGGGTAGATGTGTGCTTGTTGATAAAGTGTGTAGAGGTTGCCCGTTGATGATTCGGGATTGTTGCTTCCCAGCTGATTTAATGTTGTTGCCCTTTGACGAATTTGATATAATCTTGGGTATGGACTGGTTAACTTCACATGAGGCAGTAGTGGATTGTAAAAGAAAGCTCATCGATTTGAAATGTCGAAACGGTGAGACCATCAGAATTAAATCCTGTGACGTAAATGGGTTGCCTACAGTAATATCTTCAATGTTAGCCCGAAAGTATGTGAGAAAAGGGTGTGAAGCTTATTTGGCTTATGTACTAGATAATAAAATGTCCGAGAAACAAATTGAATTTGTATCAGTTGTATGTGAATACCCGATGTGTTTCCTGAAGAACTACCGGGTTTACCCTCAGTACGAGAGGTTGAGTTTGGCATTGAGTTAATACCGGGTGCGGCTCCGATTTCGATAGCTCCGTACCGAATGGCACCTATTGAATTAAAAGAATTGAAAGCACAGTTGCAAGAGTTGACAGATAAGGGCTTCGCGCGACCGAGTTTCTCTCCGTGGGGTGCACCAGTTTTATTTGTGAAAAAGAAAGATGGGACTATGCGAATGTGTATCGACTACCGGCAACTAAATAAGGTAACTATAAAGAATAAGTATCCGTTACCTCGGATTGATGATTTATTTGATCAGTTGAAGGGGGCTTCAGTGTTTTTGAAAATAGATTTGAGATCGGGATATTATCAGGTGCGAGTCAGAGATTCAGATGTGCCAAAGACTGCATTCCGCACGAGGTACGGACACTATGAGTTTTTGGTTATGCCTTTTGGACTCACTAATGCACCTGCTGTTTTTATGGATCTAATGAACCGAGTCTTCCGACAGTTTTTGGATCGGTTTGTAGTAGTGTTTATTGATGATATACTGATCTATTCCAAAAATGAAACGGAACATGCTGAGCATTTGAGATTAGTACTACAAACTTTGAGAGATCAACGATTGTATGCAAAGTTTAGTAAGTGTGAGTTCTGGATGAATGAAGTCAACTTTTTGGGTCATGTTGTTTTGGTGTCAGGTATTCGGGTGGATCCGAACAAAATAGCAGCCATACTCGAATGGAAACCACCAAAGAATGTTTCCGAGATCCGAAGTTTCCTGGGCCTTGCGGGGTATTATAGACGATTTGTAAAAGGTTTTTCTATTATAGCTACACCTTTGACGAGACTGCTATAGAAAGATGTCAAATTTGAGTGGTCAGAAAGGTGTCAGAAAAGTTTCGAGCAGTTGAAAGCCCTTTTGACCGAAGCTCCAGTGTTAACTCAACCTGAATCGGGTAAAGAATTTATTATTTTTAGCGATGCTTCCTTGAATGGGTTGGGTTGCGTTTTAATGCAAGAAGGCAAGGTGATAGCCTACGCTTCGAGACAATTGAAGCCGCATGAGAAAAATTATCCAACTCACGATCTGGAGTTAGCAGCCATTGTGTTCGCATTGAAAATTTGGCGTCACTATTTATTCGGTGAAAAATGTCATATTTATTCGGATCACAAAAGTTTAAAATATTTGATGACTCAGAAAGATCTAAACTTGAGACAACGCAGATGGTTAGAATTGCTGAAACACTATGAATTAGTGATTGACTACCATCCGGGGAAAGCCAATGTTGTTGCGGATGCGTTAAGTCGAAAATCATTATTTGCTCTTCGTGCATTGAACGCACAGATGGCTATGTCTGATGATGGTTCGATCCTAGCCGAGTTACAAGCAAGACCGATGTTTATTCAGCAGATTTGTGATGCACAGAAAGTTGACAAATAGTTGATTGCTATTCAGATTCAGTGTGGAAATGGTACAGAATCAGATTTTCAGATTGATGCAAATAATTGTTTGAAATATAAAAGCCGATTGTGTGTTCCAAAGGACTCAGATTTGATACAGATGATCCTGAGTGAGGCCCATAGTGGTCGACTATCGATACACCCGGGTAGCACTAAAATGTATAACGATTTAAAGCAGTTCTATTGGTGGCCTGGCATGAAACGAGATATATCTGAGTTTGTTTCCAAATGCTTAATCTGTCAACAAGTAAAAGCTAAGCATCAGGTACCGTCCGGACTACTGCAACCAATCATGATACCCGAATGGAAATGGGATAGAATTACAATGGATTTTGTATCCGGTCTTCCTATGACACCGAGTAAAAAGATGCCGTATGGGTTATCGTTGATAGATTGACTAAATCAGCTCATTTTGTACTGGTACGTACTGACTATTCACTTGATAAGCTTGCCGAATTGTATGTGTCACAGATTGTAAGGTTGCACGGTGTACCGAGTTCCATTGTTTCAGATAGGGACCCGAGATTCACATCGCGGTTCTGGAGGAAATTACAAGATGCTCTAGGTACTAGACTTCATTTTAGTACAGCCTTCCATCCGCAAACAGACGGTCAGTCTAAGCGAACTATTTTAATACTTGAGGACATGTTGAGGTGTTGCGTTCTCGAATTTGAAGGTACGTGGGAACGATACCTACCTTTGGTTGAATTTGCTTATAATAATAGCTTCCAATCTAGTATAAAAATGGCGCCTTATGAAGCCTTATACGGTCGAAAATGTCGCACACCGTTGTATTGGACTGAGCTCAGTGAGAATAAGATACACGGGGTCGATTGGATTAAAGAAACAGAACAGAAGGTGGTTGTTATTAGAAGTAATTTAAAAGCTGCTTCGAATCGTCAAAAGTCTTATGCCGATTTGAAATGTAAGGACATTGAATTTCAGGTCGGAGATCGGGTGTTCTTAAAAGTTTCTCCGTGGAAGAAAATACTCCGATTTGATCAGAAAGGCAAGTTGAGTCCGAGATTTATCGGACCGTATGAAATCATCGAGCGTATAGGGCCTGTTGCTTATAGATTGAAATTGCCCCTTGACTTAGAAAAGATACACAATGTATTTCACGTTTTGATGCTTCGCAAATACAGATCAGACCCGTCTCATGTGATCACACCGTCAGAGATAGAAATTCGATCCGATTTGACATATGATGAGGAACCGATTCGTATCTTGGCTCGGGAAATGAAGGAGTTGAGAAATAAGAGGATTCCACTAGTGAAAGTATTATGGAATCGACACGGAGTTGAAGAGGCCACGTGGGAACCTGAAGATTCAATGAAACAACAATATCCGATCTTATTTAACGGTAAGATTTTCGAGGACGAAAATTCTTAAGGGGGAGAGAGTTGTGACAGACCAATTTTGACCCTAATCGGAACGGTGGTTTCGGGACCACGAATCCGAGCCCGAGAAATATTTTGGTGTTATATTCTATGTTTATTATATGTGAATTAATATGTGTGAAAATGTCGTAGAAAAATTTTATCGTTTAAGTGCTTAATTTGGTAAAGAGGATTTAATCGCGAAAAGCGTAAATGTTGCATGCTAAGGTGTAATGTACTAAATTGCTTGTGGCTTTTTAAGTGGGTGTCCTAAAAGGGCAATTAGCCCATTGACCATAGTGATGGACGGCAATGGGCCAAGTTATGCTAGATATATATGCTAGTTTAATTAAATTTTTATTTTATGCTTATGTTAGTACTTTTATAAAGAAATAAAGTTAGTGTAAATGTTAGATAAAACATAAAATAAGGCCACTATCTCCTTCATTCTCTCATGGCCGATTATTAGCAAATAAAAGGGGCAAATTGAATTGTTCTTGCAAGAATGGATTTGCATGTCAAATTTCCCTAAAAGCAAAGTAGAGGACGGTAAGCATGCTAATAAATTAGTAGTTTATATGTTATAATAATAAGTTAATAAGGTGAGCATGTTAATAAAATAAAGAAACATAAAACAACTAGGGGGTTCATCTTTATTCCTTTATTCTTTATTACCGAAAATTTGCTAAAGGAAAAAGAAGAGAAAAAGCTCTCTCATGTTCGGCTACTTCAAGCTAAAATAGGTATGTGTGTTTGATAATTTTGATAATTGATGGCATTTTGAAATGGTTATCAAGAGCTTTATATAGCCCACGTAAAAAAAAAAAATGCGTTTTGGTTGTGATTTTTATGAAGTACCATGGAAGAAAGCTTGATGATTTAGTTGTTAAATGGTAAAATTTTGATGATAGGTGATAAAGTAGTAAATTTTGTTCTTGGACTTTTAGTGAAAATGAGGAAGTTAGAATTTAGATGTTAGAATAATTAGTTGGGGAATTAAAAAGAAAAAAAAATAGTTTGTAAGGACTTGTATTAGCTAGGGATACATTCGGCTCTTGAGGAAGGAACTTAAATTCCATGTAATTTGTGTTTTGTGCTTAAAAGACTTAATTGGAAGAGTTGTAAATGTCGGGGGGCAAAAAGGGTAAAATGTGCAATCAAGTATTCATGGATTTAATTGAGATGAAATGAAAATTTAGCTATTATATTTGGTTATAAATTATAAATTATATGATTTTGTTTTTAAATTTAATGAAAATGTGGTTATATTGGTTTAATTGAACCGAATTAGATCAAGAACAAAAGGAGAAGAATTTGGAGCGAGGAAAAGCTAAACTAAACGAATAGTTGGAGATTTCGAATCTATCGACTTCTAAGGTAAGTCCTTAAGCTATAGTATATTGAAGAATTATTTATAAATCAATTGTACGATAATGTTGATAAATTTTAGTAGATATTCATGTCATAGCCGAATGTATATAAGCCTATTAGAATGGTTTTGATTGTTTTGATGTAAATAAGCCAAAGTACTTTCATTATGTGATATAGTATAAAAGGTATTAGCGATGATTTATTACATTAATGTGTTTCGGGCTTTAAGCCTAGCAGGCCTAGTGCCGGTGATTTAATTCAGGCTTTAAGCCTAGCAGGCCTAGTGCCAGTGATTTAATTCGGGCTTTAACCTAGCAGGCCTCGTGCCGGTGTTACTTATCGGGCTTTTACGCCTAGCAGGCCTTGTGCCGGTGTTATTTATCGGGCTTTTATGCCTAGCAGGCTTGATGCCGGTGTTGTATTTCACAAACTAGAAACCGAAATTGTGTTCAAGTCGAATTAAAGCAAATTTATCGAGTTAACGGCTCAGGTGAGTATGTAAAGTAGGAATGAACTTCTTACTTAATTAAGATAAGGTAAACTAGTGATTCAGTGATTTATTACCAATGGTATGTGTTCTCGGTTTTATTGATGAATGATGTGGTATCGTGACTTTGGCCGTTTAATATGTAGATATAAGACTAGGTGTATTCGGCCACAAGGGTGGTTGTATAATTAATGACATGCTATAATAATTGATATCCAAGTATATGAATAATTGTACCTATGGTTATATGATGACACATTGGGTTTTAAAGATTGGATTATGAACAAATATTTTTGATCATAAATATGTGGGTAAGGAGAAATTTCCCTACAAATTCATACTTAGTTACATGGATATGAAATTGAAAGCTTGATAATGAATATGAGTACAAGCTTACAAGTTGAATTGTAGTAATTAAATTGTTGATGTTTGAATGTTATATTTTTTTTATGAAATTAGGACTTACTAAGCTAGCAAGCTTATCGTGTGAAATGTTTCCTCTGTTTTATAGATTAGGTAAAAGCTACAAGCTCGTCGGGATCGTTCGGGAAGTCGCCCACACTATCAATCTACATTTTGGTACTCTTTCATTTTGGTATTAAACGGAGGCATGTATAGGAAAGACTTGGTCTTGTTTTGATAAAATCTTAAGGTTCATGTATATAATAGCCATGCTAATATGGCTAAATTTTTAGTTAAGTATGTTGTTGTGTTTTTGATATGTATGTTGATTTATGATGGCAATGTTTATGCATTCTTAATCGAAGTTAAATCGTTTTTGTTAAAGAAATGTTTGTGTATGAAATGAATCTTTGAATTAGGAGTGTAGGTACGTTCGGTTAGAAACTAGTCTTTCATAAATTGCAACGAAACAGCTTGTAGTAGCAGCAGTGATGTGATTTAGAAAAATCACCAAAAATAGGGTATATTGAATTAGAAGGTGAATGAGATATGAAATTAAACCTTATTGTGTCTATTTTTACATGAAAGAAACAGAGTAGGCAAAGGTTTTATATATTATGAGATAATTAAGTTTTAGTGAGAATCGCTCTGAATGAATTCGTGAGTCACTGTTCTGTTTTGGAAAAATTGTCAAAATTGTATATAAATAATTAAGAAGCATGGTTTATATGTGTAGAATCCTTAATGAGTCTATTTTTCATTGGTATAAACAAGAACATTATTGGAAATTTGTGAAATGAGATAACTGTAGTTTTGTAAAGACAGGTCAGAATTGTCAAGCAGTGTATTAAGGGTAACTTTGATGAATAAACTGTACTAATTGGCCACATGAAAAATTCTGAAAAAATTATGGTGAAAAGTAATATGAGTCTAGTTTCAAGGAAAATTTACAGATCTAAATTTTGAGTTTTGTAACTCGAGTTATGGTCGATTTAGTCAGCGTGGCGCAGTTGGACAGCTTTAAAATTTTATGCCCTGAGTTAATAGTCAAGTCTAGTAATGCCACGTACTCGATTCCGGCATGGGTTTCGGGTAAGGGGTGTTACAATTATTGTGTATCGTAATACATCGCATCTGGTTCCCGACAGAAGACGCACTATTGTTCCATCGTCATTCACGTCTTCATCGTCAATATCATCAGGTATATCATCCATATCGGGATCACTGTCAATATCGACCTCTTCCTCACAATGATCACAACTATCGTGTCCATCATCACCAACGACATCAATATCGGGTGTAATATTAAGATCGATATCGATCCCATGTATAGTCGAGTCGGCATCAACATACGATATTGGAGGCACTATGCACGGTTCTTCAGCCCCATGTTCTTCACCATATGCATTGATGTCTTCATTTTGCACAATACCGACTAACTCAGCAAATAAGTGAATCGGTGCATTTTTGTTACTCCCGTTCCCACAGTAAAGAGCGATCATTGTCTCCACGTCTTCGTCGTCTACAAGTTCCATTTCTGTGAATTTGATCGGATCTGCTGAAACTGGAAACTTGTAGAAAATTCTCGAAATCGATCTCCCACAATGTCTAACAATTTTTGCGTTAATCCTTCCCTTCATATCATCCAACGAGACATTTCTATTAAATCTCATTGCTATTTGTTGCCGACATTCAAATATGCATCCAACGGTTGTTGTCAAGATGATTCCATCGAAATAAACGCATACGAAAAACTGATCATCCATCTTCAATGGTCAATCTGTTAAAAAATAAACAAAATTTCTCAAACAAAATTTAAAACATAACATTCACAATAAAAAATTAATTAATATAAACAAATAACTTACTAACAAATCAAAATCAACAAACAAAATAGAATAGCTTTAAAACAAAACTGAAAAATTTAAAAATAACAAAAATAATAATTAGGTTTTTTACTATACTAACAATATTAATAATACTAACTAAAATATACTAACTAAAATATTAACTTTTAGAGTAATACTAAAGTATTAATATACTAACAAACAATATTATTTTAAGATTCTAAGGGTTTTAAAGTAATGTTTATTAGTATACTAACACATTAATATACATACTAACTAACAATATATTATTTAGGGTTTTTAACTAACATATTAATATACTAACACATTAATATACATACTAACTAACATTAATATACTAACACTTTTTCTCAAATTCGATTACTTTTAAAAAAATACTATTTTCGTATCTTATTATTTTATATTTTTATTTTAATACATAATGTTTTCTATATTATTTTAATGTTTTTTTATACTAACAATAATTATAATATATCAACAATAATATAATACTAATTAAAATAACATTTACTATTTTTTATCAAAATAGTGTAGGAAAAAAAAAATTTATTAACTAACATAATTAAATATTTTTTTAGGGTTTCTATTCTAACTACCTACCAATCATAATAGTATTTAACTAACTTACTAACTAACTACTACTTAAACTACTAATGTTAGTTATAAACTAAGTCATAAAATAAAAATTAACATATAATAAAATTATTATAAACTACTTAAACTACTTAAACTACTTATATTATAAACTACTAACAACAAATAAGTCATAAAATAAAAATTAACATATAATAAAATAATTTTATAAAAATCAAAAATCAAAAACACAAACATTATTTTAAAAAAATTATACCTAATTTTCTCCTAATTTTTTTTCCCTTCTTCCATCTTTTCTTCTTCTTTCTTCCTTCTTTCTTTCTTCTTCCTTCCTTCTTTTCTTTCTTCCTTCTTTCTTTCTTCTTCCGGCGTGGTCCTTCTGCTTCTGTTTCTGCTTCTCCTTATGGGGGGTTGGGGGACGAGGGGAGGGGACCATTTAAGGTCCCCAGCAGCTGCAGAAGAGGACAAACGGCCATGCAGGTGCCGCCTGTGGGAGGCCATTCTCCACCTTGGTGCCGCCTCTGGCAGTGCATTTTCCAGGTCTGATGCCACCTCTGCCATTCAATTGTTTAGTTTCCACTGTTTGCATGCATGCCTCACACTGTTTTCCTGCTGTTTCCTGCAGGTTTTGCTGCTGTTTGCTGCAGGGGGTGCTGACACCAGGGTGGTGCCGCCTATGGGAGTGGCGTGACCACCCTGGCCACCCCATTTCGGTAATTAATCTGGATCACATCCCATTTCTGTTCTTTTTTTTCCTACACTATTTTGATAAAAAAACCCGATAAATGCAAGTTATAAGATGTTGTGGAGGTGATTATGTGGGTCATTAAAAACATGCTTAAAATTGGCTGTGAGGCCCTCAAGGCATGTGACCAATGGCCCCACTAGAAATGATTGGTACTATTTTCTCAAAAAAAAAAAAAATTGATTTCTGTTGCAGGGATGCTTTTCAAGAGAAAAGTCAATTCTGCAGGATACTTTATTAAGTTAGATTTCATTTAATATTTTAGTATTAAAAATAATTATATGGAAAGTAAATAGTTTATAATTTAAATACATATATTTGTATTGCATTCGACCTTGCTTTATTCTTTTTATTGGTTAGGTCACGACAATTTAAGTTAATATGTAATTGTACTTTCAATTACCTGAATTTTAATCAATTAAAATTTTAATCAATTTTAATCAATTACATGAATAATCATGGTATAAAAAAATTCAAATTAAATTTGATCTAAACTTTTTTGGTTGTAAATTGTGATAAATTGATGGTGATGTTTCACATTTTGATTATTTTTATAAGTTATGTTTTCCCCTTTATTGTTATTAGTGATATGTGTATAGGTTTGACTATTGATGGCTATAGGGAGGCAGGGGAAATTAAGACAGTGAAAGAAATTATTAAAAGAACCAAAAATAAAAGGAAAAGGTAGCAAAAGTAGAGGGAAAAAAAGGATTGGTTTATAATGCATCCACATGCATGCAACATGCAATGGATATTCTTCAAAAAAAATCAAAATCAAAATTGCCTAACATCAGAAATAAAAGTAATAATTAAGGCTAATAGAAACAAATTAGAAGGTTTGGGGGAGTGGAGTCAAATTAATCATTAATAACAAATTAAGAAGATAATAAAAGTTCTTTGCTAATCATTATTATTGAGTTGTTAGTTTAAGGTATGTATGCCAAACTAAAGTACACTTCAAATAATTTTGTGCGTTGACCCATCTGCCCTTGAGTTTAAATCAAATTAATCTTGTTACTCTTAGGATTTTATCTTTTTCTTATAATTAAAAAATATATATACACTTTAAATTATTATTACAGGTTATTCAGTTAATTATTTTCATATTAAATATATATTTTGTTTTTGTTTTTATTTTTTATTTTTACTATTGATAAACTATAAATGTAACATATTTTAATTTCATGTTTGGCATATTTTTGGATGATTTATGATGAGAATTAGTGATTTTGATGCTCCTAATCCCTTAAATTCATGTTTCTATACTTAAGAGAGCATTTGGGAGCAAAAGAAGCGAAAAAGGGGCCAAAATCGGAGTTTTCAGGATCCACAAGGGCTGGGCACACACCCATGTGATCCACACGGGCTGGCCATACGCCCATGTGCCAGCCCGTGTCTATTTCGCACCCTGCTTCCCTGTTACGCGAAAAAACTCAATTTTTAGGGTTTTTGAGCATTCTAAAGTCTATAGATACACACTAGAAGAGGACCTAAAGGGACACGCAGAGTAGAACGAAGAAATTACTCGAAGGAAGCCGTCGGAATCAATTCAGAAGGAGGATCGCATGCAAGATTGAAGATCTCCATCAATTTTTCTTAGAAGTTTTTGGGTTCTTTATGTCTTGTTGTTTTCCTTATTTTGAGATATTTTCCTTTTACATTATGAACTAAACTCCCTAAAATACCTAGGGAGGATGAAACCTATGATGAATCTTATTATTTAATTATCTGAATTACTTAATAAATACTTGTTCTTATTCTTAATTATGTGTTTTTAACCCTTGCTTTAGAGTCAAATCTAATAAGGGAATCTATAGATCGGATTAATGCGGCAATAGAGGTTTTAATTAGAAAGAGATTTTAATTAATCAACCTAGAGTCAGTTGTTCTTAGTCTCGAAAGAGATATTAACATAATTTAGGGATTTCTACGGATCAAGGCAAGTGAATAAATCGTTTAATTCAGAGTCATAATAATAAGTGAAATCTAAGTGGATTTCTCCTTGGGTATTGTCTCTCTCATTGATTTTCTTCAAATATTTTCCCAATTTTATCTTTGTCGCGCTTATATAATTAGTTAAATTTTAGATTAAAATACCCCTTTAATTATTAGGCTAAATAATAAAACGATAGTAATTATCAGTACTTTTAGTATTCGTAGATACGATATTTCGTACTCGCCATAACTATACTACTATTCGATAAGTGCGCTTACTTTTGTCATTTTTTTAGTTAGTTTGTGAGGTGATCAACTATAACAGCAACATCTCCGTGCAATGTGAAGCAAAGCCTGAAACTGATTAAACTTTAATGAAGGAGTATCTCCAAACATATTAATTGAGGCCTGAAGCTGACATATCCAGCTGCTACACAATGAATTTTATGACATCAATTAAAGAAAATAGTTATCAAATTTATTTTTTTTAAAAGAAGAGTTGGTTCTCTGTCTGGAAACCATGAAGATATCAGTTAGGGTGTCTGGAATAAGTGTTTCATCTTACTTGGGTAATTCTAACCTCCGTAAGTTTACAAAAATTAAAACCATCCATGAATTTTAGATTTCATTCCTAATTAAAAAGGGGATGTCAGAATATTTTTGTTAAAAATGCTTAAATCAAATTATTATTTTTAGGAAAGATAAAAAGGTTATTATAATTGGATGGATTCGTTAATTTATGGGTTAATCATTTTATAAAAACAATATAAGCATAACATGAATCGTGTCAAGGATTATTAATTCTATAATTATTCCTTGAAAATGACCAAATTGACAAATATGCTTCTCCCTTATTATACAAAAGTCAAATCCCGATATTAGTGATTACATCATGTGTTAATTTGGAATTTAATTATTGGGAATTTAATTATTATATTTTAATTTAGTCATTTTAGTTGTTTTACTTTTTAAATAGATAGCTATGATAATTAAATTCGTTTAATTGAATTCATGTATAAGTTTGTAGATGTAGTTTATGTTTTTTAATTTAATTATTCTTAATTTTTCTATTTTTCGAATATTGAAATTTCAGTCTTGACAAAAATGAATTAATAAACCTTTTTATGTCACACTCTGAAATTTAGGGTTAGAAGAATCAAGGTTTGTAGGAGTGAGTGGGTGCATTTGGACTCTTAAGTTTATTTCTTGTGTTTTAAGGATAGAATGAGTTTGTTAGTTTGGTGGTAAGGATTTTGTTAGCTTACCCTTAAATCTCGTGTTTGAGTCCTCGTGTGTGTAGGGGAAATTCTTTTTGGTTCCAAATCTGGAAAAAAAACCTGATAGGATTTTGTTAATTATTATTCTGTCTATTTTATTTTATTATTTTTGTTTTTAATTTTTGAAAAGGAAAGGGCCTACAAATTTTTGATTTTGACTTTTTGGTTTTCAGTATTATTTCTTTTCCAACGTTGTATATTTCTTCTTCCTTGTTCTTCAATTTTTCCTCTTTTGTTCCATTATCATTCTTGATTTCCGTCTCATTGGAGGTTCGCGTGCCTTTTTCATCTTCGCTCAATTTGGATTCGAATAGGAGAAGAGTAAGTGTGTTGCTTTGGTATTGATCGATTTTTCTCTTAGTATGTCTATTTCGTTTTAATCGATTCCCTCTTAGGTTTTTTTGTGATTTTTGTAATCAAGTTTCAAATCGGTATAATTGAGGCACGTCAGTCAATTGTTAGTACTTTGGAATCATTTTTCAAGTGTGTTTTCTTAAACATATTTAATCGGGGGTACCTATTTCGTGAATTTTCGTGTTTTTGCAATAGATTTGGGGGTGGTTTTTGGACCACACGGACGTGTGCCGTTTAAAAGCTAGGACAATTTTCTTGTCACACAGGCTAGCCACACAGTGGTGTGATCCTTGTTGGGAAAATTTGTCGATCGCACACGGACGTGTCTTTCAGCCACACAGTTGTGTCTTCCCTGCATCTGAATTGAAAATGAGTTACACAGTCTGCCCACATGATCGTGTACCACAGTCACGCAGGTGTGTCCTTCAGCCACACGGTTGTGTACCCTTGTCACATGGTCTAAACCCTCCCGTATAGCTATGTGGTCCTGTTTTTGTAGTTTTTCCTCTGTTTTTGCAAATTGATTCGTTTTAGTCCCTAGTTGATTTCTCGCATGTTTAAGCCTCTGTAGAGGTTTTTGAAACACTAGTTTTGTTTACGGAAGGCGAATTACTGTTAGAATAATTTATTATAATTGTTTGTAAGGTTTAGTTTTGATATTCGTATTGGTTGAAAATATGATTATGCTATGGAAACTTTGGTATACGTAAATGTTTGGATATGATGTTCAGAAATTTGTACATACTATTGATTCTGTTATTTTATAGTTGCATATGAGAATGTCTGGTTTGATATACATATTTGTATTGAAAGTTTTGCATATTTATTTTGGGCTGGGATTTGATGATAAAGAGAAGGAAGTTCGATTTTAGTAGTTAAACTACATTGTTATAATTCGGTGATAAAACCGCAATAGTGTTAGCAACTTGACTGCCTAACATTCTAGTGCAATTGACCACTTAATGGTGTGAATTGGCTGGATGGGTCCACCATAACCAAATACTGGTGTGTAGAGGTTGGAAAGGGTCTAATATACTGTTAATGGTGTGTGTTGAATTAAGGAGTTGGTGTGTAGAGGCTGGATAGGTGGGGTTTTCTTTTATGCCATTTTATATTTGAACATGATACCCGTATCTATTTCGTGATAAAATACTGTGATTCTTGATATGATTATAAATTGACTGTTGTATGACTGTTTGACTATTTGTCATTGCATTGTATGCTTTTGTAAGTTTGAGCGACTATATGTATTGCTTTTGTTCAACTTTGCTTAATTACATTTGTTTAGACTCACACTGAGCTTTCATAGCTCACTCCCTTAGTTTTCTCCCTTTTCAGGTTGTGAGGTTAGGTTTCGGATTTAGCGAATCGGAGATCACGGAGTTTTACATTTTTCATGGTTTGGTTTAATAAGTTTTCCCTAAGATTCAGTAAATTGCTTTCAATTGGTTTGTAAGTAAGATTATATAAACTATGGTATGAGTTTGATTTTGGACTTGTAAACTTTTGGGATTTGGACTAAATTCGTGATTTCATGCATGGGGTTTTAGCTAAGTGAAATGTTATCTATTGGACAAAACGTTAGCGAACAAAATAAATTAATTATAAATAAATAAATATAAAATAAAATATGAACAAAATTATTTATAGTTAATTTATCAAATATGAAAATAAAATAAAACCACAATAAACTATTGAAACAATGGAGAATTGAGATTTTATGAAACGTTAAGGCCCGTGAAACACGGTTTCCTTAAGACATTTTCGGCCGCTCCTATGGTACTTGGAGTAACGTTGGTCAAAAGTCTCCCAGGATACAACAACAGTAGTGATCAAGTAGTAGCACCTCTACCACGGTCAATCGAACGAACAATGCCTTTTTCTATCACTAGAATATTTATAAAATATGAAGGATGGAAAAAGAGATTTTGAGAGCAACAGAATTTCGGCAAGAGAAATTCTAAGAGAGTATGAAAAGTGTGTAAAAACCCTTCAGAATCATGGCCTTACTACAGGACGCTTACCTAGCCAACATTTAGATCCGGCTCTACCCAAACTTTTCTGGTTCACTCTAACTTTCCCCACCTGTCCGACTGTTGCTGAGCAATTTTTTGATATCAAACGGACCTCCCTAGAAGGTAATGTGGCCAATTTCCCCTCCTTTGCAATCAGTTTTGCAACAACACTCGCTGTTCTAGCTAATTGTCCACCCCTTCCAAGTGTGATTTCTATGTTATATATGGTCGTGCCTAATGGCATATCGGTTGAAGTAGATTCTTCTTTTTGATCGATCAATCAAAACCCCTTCCCAAACTGTACAAGCTTCTTCCAAAGCATATGGCTTTCTGGATGTAGATGATGATATCTATACAGATGGATTCATATAATTCTTATCGTATAATTCTTATATATATTGTACAATGAAGTACCACATGAGTGGATATATAGGAATCCAAATTTGTCAAACCACTAATGTTATGATCTTCTACATCCTAGGTATTCTCGTTCCGTCATCTGGCTTATGTTCTTCATGTAGCATTCAGGCCGAATGACTCTATGAAATTACGTGGATACTTCTATATATTATGAGTAACGTAGGAGACATTTCTATTTTTCTCTCGGGGAATCTTTAGAATTACCATTAGTTAGCTTTCAATTCACTTCTGACCATCAAATGAAATGTGAATAACTCGTCCTCCTCTCTTTGAAACAATGGGTGCTTCTGGTTCTGTCGATGCTTGAAACAATTTTGTCTTCTCCATATTACTATATCTCTAGAGTCAATAATTTTATATGAGGAACTACTAAACTCAATCACTTGCTGCCATTACTCTTCAATTTTCTGTTGAGGTCTATCCTGTAGAGGTACTCAAATTGGATCAATGATTGATTTTTAGGTTTCGTCATAAACCTAATTGGTTCCTTCCAATTGCGTAAATCAATAGTTCAAACCGCACTCCAAGGTAGGGAATTTCCCATTTTATAGGAACTTCTGTACCAAAAACAATGGTATCTCCAATTATAGCCCCTTTGGGATGTAAGATATATCTATTCTCACCATTCACATAGTGTATGAGACAAATGTATGCATTTCAATTATGGTCGTATTCTATAGTTACGAATCTACCATGTATGTCTTTTTCATTTCGTCGAAAATCAATTTTACAATATAGACACTTATGACTTCCCCCTCTATGCATTACAGTAATGATTCCTCTGGCATTACGACCTTTACCACAATGATGCTATCCATAGATCAAATTATTTCGTGGATTGGATTTCACTTGATTGTCTACAGCTCCATTGCGTGTGCCCGGGGTTGAAGTTTTGTATAAATGTATCGCCATGCTATTAAGTATTTTGATTTAAGTTCTTTTTGTTCTAAGAGGTGGAATAGAATAACCCAGTTGAAGCGTAATGATCATACGCCTGTAATGCATTGTATGTCCAATAATAGGTCCCATTCTTCTACCCTTTTCGGGGAGTCGATGACTATTCATAGCTATTACCTTGACACCAAAGAAGAGTTCAACCCAATGCTTTATTTCTGTCCTAGTTGATCCTGATTCTACATTAGAAGTGTATGATTTTTCACCATAACCGAATACTTTTGTCTGTAACTACTACATATTTGACTCCATCCATAAATCTATCTTCTTCCCTATGAGTTCGAGCCTCAATAAGAATGTTAGTTCTTACTGTTCTTATGTTATGATATGAATATACCACACCAATTCGTTATGCATAGATGATGAGATTTTATGAAACGTTGAGGCCTGTGAAACAGAGTTTCCTTAAGATAGATTCGGGCACTACTATGGTACTTGGAGTAACGTTGGTCAAAAGAATCCCAGGATACAACAACAGTAGTGATCGAAGTAGTAGCACCTTTACCACGATCAATCGAACGAATAATGCATTGTTCTATCACTGGAATATTTATAAAACACGAAGGATGGAAAAATAGATTTTGAGAGAAATAGAATTTCGGCAAGAGAAATTATAAGAGAGTATGAAAGGTGTATAAAAACCCTTCAGAATCATAGCCTTTTATAGGCATGGAGAGTGTTGGAATTTTGGAAAAAATATCCCCAAAATCTGTCATTAAATAAAAAATTTAAACAGATTTATTGGAATCAAATCAATAAGATAAGTTTCCATATATAAGCAGATTTTGGCTACTGAGGAAAATAAATTCGTGTTGGGCTAAAAAATTCACAAGCCCATTTAGGCCCAACTAATCTAGACATTTCGTGTTTATCACCCACGTTGTGCGGGTGCACCCCAACCCCGTCAAGATTTAGACTTACTCCCTCTTGCACACAAGGCAAGATTACAAGCTTAGTTATTCAATTACCTTTTAAGAGAGTTCACATATATAAATACATCCCACACTTGGTATGTAACTAATGTGGGATCTAAGCCTTTTATTTTTCCTCAGCAATATTTCCAAGTAACTTACTTTGAGCATCATTTTCTCATTCATCATTCAATCATTTTGAGCATATAATATACCGTTGTAAAAGTCTCATGGAGTAGAATATGAAACCATAAAAATATGATTCAACTCTTCACCTTTACCTATTGAGAATATGCCTCAAAGTTACCATAAAATGCAATTTTTTCAACATTATCTTCATTAATGGTCACTCGGTTTTTAAGTAACTGTTTATGGTTTTCAAACAAGGTAAAAGGTTAAAATTCTATGATGGTTTGAAACTTCAGTTAACAAGAATTACTATTCCGTTTTGGCCGCAAAATTAAAATATGAGATCTGAATTTAGTATCAAATTGTTTTAAGCGGTAATTAAACTTAATGTTTGCAAACATAAGTTAAACTCACTATCGGTTTCAGTAAGATAAAAGTAAGAGCGGTTTTCGAAATGTATTTTAGAATTTAGTTGGTATTTTGTTGAGAGACATTTCGGTGGTCAATGTGATCTCCAGAATCCGGTCGAAACTTCTGGGCCAGGTTTTAGGATATTACATTTTATGTGTAACATATGAAAATAGCGAGCTGCATAAATTTTTTTTTTTTAATAACATAACTTAATCAACTAAACTTATATTATCTGATAAGGACTAAATTTTTTAAAACTAAAAAGTATCTAATAATAAAAATTAACCTAAATTCGACTTTTTACTGATCATGATATTTAAGTTTCTTCAATTTATTGTATAAAAGTTCCGAAACATAATAATTTATCATAACAGAAGATCAAGATATACGCATGAAAAAATGTATTCATTACAGTAAGCTCAGAAACTACGTAAATTTTGGGGTAATTAATTCTGCAACTATATATATTGTTGGACATGACATGATTATGAAATGTAGCTCTCAAGTCTCAACTATCCAAACGAAATAAAAACATGCAACAGTCAGGGAAACTGAAAAATATTGTCCGTTATTCTTACCACACCATGCAGGCTCGTGATCCGACACCAAAATATCACAAAAAAAGCAAACACAAATCATAATTACGAGCTACTTTATTATGATTCAACTATAAATATTAAATAAAGATATTTTTTTAAAAATATTTGAATTAGCATGTGCCGAATATGGACGGCAGACAAAAATATTTCAAATATAATGTATTTGTATGAAACATGAGATTAAAACAAAACATTATGTTTGGACGGTTTTGTGATTTCGATTTTGGAGGATGTAATGGATAGTGAAGTTCAGAAGTAATAATACCAGTCTTGTAATAAAATAACAATCTTGCTAATGTTTCTCTATTGACCAAATGATAAGAAATTTGGTGTTTGGAAAATTTATACCTTGTTAATTTTATTCGGCTTAAAATTTAATCGAAATTAATATGATTATCACATACAAAAAGTCGTGGAAAAAAGCCTAACAGTGTTATATCGGTTCCAGTCAAAATTTTAATTCCAGCAACTTGTTTTTATTGAAATTATTAGTACTTAGAAAAGAAAATACAAATACACATGTCTAGTTGATACAAAAAGTCAATAAGAGAGAAAATAAAGACGATAAGTAGGTAGGGGTTTAGAACAGTTTATCCTTATAAGGTGGAGAATAGTAAATGGAGGACATAAGGAGAAAAAGTAATGGAGAGCTTCCATGGTGAAAAGGGTTTGGTGGCTCAAAAGTAAAAGAGTGGATAATCCCAAGATATATATATATATATATATATATATATATATATATAAGGATCTTTTGTGGAATCACATTGTGATTAAAATTTTTTTTGCTTGATACGAGGGTGTACATTGCTAGTAGTAATGACCAATTCCCTCACCGTGGGTATTCCTTATAAAAGTAAACGATTGGCCGTGAAATATGTTCTAATTGATATATAATAAGTTCATTTATTTATTTGAAAAATTTTAAATATAAAGTTTTTTATATAAATCTATAAAAATCAAATTAAGCCTAAGATTTTAACTTAAAAATATAACTAATTAAACCAAAACCTCGAATATTATTATGTATGTTTTTCCTAAATATGTTATGATTTAATTTAAATTTAAGAGAGGGCATCAAATTTAAACAGTGGCGAAGCTAGAAAATTTTTTTGGGGGTCGAAATTAAATTGTATATTTTTACAATAGTAAAAATATAATTTCATTATTTTAATAGTCTATATTTTTATAATTTTTAAAAGGTTAAATTAATTTTTTTATCATTTTAAGAGCCAAAGTATAATTTTATCATTACTAATTGAAAATCTACCCTTTTAAGAGGGGTATGCCCCTGGATCTCTTTCAGGCTCTGCATTGAATGTAAATAAATATAAAAAAGAATTAATTCTTTTGAGACAGATATTAGACACAAATTTTTTAATGAAAACAAAAAGTTAGTGTAACGTAGAATTAGATCATACACAAATATAGACCAACTATAACCCCAAAAACCTAACAAAGAGTTATATAAAACCTAGAGATCTCAATTAGATGCCTAGGCTTTCTCCTAGTAATTAAGGCAATGCTTCATTGCCAATTTCACCATATTTGAACTGAATCGTATGACTGCCAGTCTAGTATCCACGCATCTTAAAATTATACATAAATTATAGTGAAGTATGCAATATGATATATTAATTGTGATTTTATGTAATTTTATATATAAATTTTTAATTTAATTTAATTTTATAAATTACCAATATAAAATATTATTTTATATTTACATATACATATAAAAACAGATATATTTATCCAACATGAAAATAAATGAACATATTTATTTTCTTAAAATATGTTTATTTAAAACAAAATTAAAGTTTATTGTGCATAATTAAACAAAAATAAAAATTTCATATAAGTATAATCACACTAAATAATCACCATACTATTTTATGTCTACCTGCCAAGAAATCTTTATCAATAATGTTTATTTATCAATTATTGCTAGGCCTAATAAAATCAATATTAATGTTTGTTGGGTTGAGTTGTAATTAGTTTGATATTTTTTAAGTAATTTTTAGAATTGGAGTCTTGTGAACGGATAAAACAACATTGAGAGAGTTTTATTTCATTTAGAGATTTGATCCGACTCGACTTTGAATTTAGTGGTATCAAATATGTAAGCGTCTCAAATGATAGAAGGTCTAGTTTTACTCCTAGTTCCTGGACACTTTGCACACTTGAAATTTGTCCCCCTACTTTTTTTTTATTTAATATAGAAGTACAATTAGTAATATCATATAAAGGCTTTAGTTAAATTAGATTATACGACATTTTTAAAATAAAGAATGCACTAAGTAGTTGATATAACACACGTGGAAGGTCAAATAAACAAATGAAAATATTGAATACGAGGTTGTAAGGTTTCTGGTTATATTGTTCATGAAAAAGCAAGGTGAAAGTGAATATATTTTTACTTGCATGGCTTTCACATAGCTTTAAATTGGCTACATGAGTTTTGTTTTAAAGACCACATAATCCAATTGAACGAAAATCATTTAATTGTCTTCTCAATTGAAGTTCAATTGTTAAATAAAAAAGAGTGAAAATATTAAGTTGTTGAAATTAAAAATAATATGTCTAAAATTTTAAATGTGAGAAAAGTAGAGAAACTGGGAGTGTAATTAAAACAATACAAATGATAAAATAAATTAATACTTAAAAAAATTGAAAACACCTGCCTAATCTAATTAATTTAAAAAACTTAATATAATTTCTAACCCCTAAACTTAGAAATTAAGTTAACTTTGGTATTTCAATTTTTTTAGGTTCTATTTGATATCTAAATTTTGACAAATATTTTCATTTTGATCCATGAATTTGGGCTTCGTAACTCGTAGTGTCATGGCATCACTTAAAACTTAAAACTTAAAAAAAAAAGAATATAATTTATATTATTTTCATTATATATTTTTTCAAATTTCAAGCAATGATTGTATACACAAATTTCGAGTCAAAATACAACTTGAAAAATTAGACTAAATCAAAGAATTTTACTTGTAAAATTGAGTTACAATTTTTGGACAATTCCTTTAATTCTCCTATTCAAAGAAACTTTGATCCAATGGTTGCCTAGATATGATCTTGGATGCATGCAGTCTGCTTTAAGAGTCGTCAAGATCTGATCATGAAAATGAGCTTCAAGTGATGCTTACTTAAGAAAGATTTGGATTCAAGGGTCTTTGAGACTTGATCTTGAGTCGATGAAGTACGCTTCAAGGGTCGTCAAGACTTGATATTGAAAACGAGCTTCAAGAGAGTTTGGATCCAAGGCTCTTTGAGACTTGATCTTGGATTGATGATTCCACTTCAAGGGTCATCTTGAAAATAAGTTTTATCTCATTTATGCCACTGCAATCGGATTGGGGAGAGTTTTGATCAAAGAGACATCTAAATTTGATCTTAGATGAATGATTCCACTTCAGTGGTCTTCTAAACTTGATCTTGAAAAACAAATTTAGCCTCCTTTATGTTGGTTGAACAAGATCAATTTTTTTAAGAACTGATGCGGTGTTCTTTAGGATTTTTTTGAGTTCTTCAAAGATTTCTTAAGATTTTGAAGAAAACTTTCTAATCAAAATCTTATCTTCAAGCTTCAATTTCTGATCTTCTAAACTCCTGAACTTGTGAGGTTTTGTTGAATGGCTTAGAAGTGACCTCTTTTATAGTGTCAATTAATCATGTAAAAAAGATTTGTTATAGAATATAAATTATTCAATTAAGTGATCTATAAAGATTAAACTCTTTCATTTATTATTTATCTCATATTAATTTAATTAATTAGAGAAAAAAGAACTTTTAAAGAAAAAATATATGAATTCTGAAAGAACTTAACTTCTTTATTCATCTCATAATTAATTAATTTAGTTAGAGATAAATAATAATGATACATTATGAATTTTGATTGGTCCAAATATTTTTTTTATTTTATAATGACATAGCACAATATCAAAATAACACATCATTATATTTTTACGTAATTTAAATTTAAGTATAAACATAAACCTAATTATGAAGTTTAGGCACTAAAATATATATAATTAGGGAACAAATTATACTAACCCTAATTTAAACATTTGCCTTCTTAAAGTTTTGCTTTTTTTTTCTTTAAATAATCTCATTATAGGTTCTAATTATATTTGTTCCTTTAAATACAATGCCTAAAACTACCTATAGCCTTTCTCAAACCCATAAATAAGAGGATAATGCGCTTTAATACACTCAAATTAACATCCTCCTACATTGACAATAATACTCATGTTAATCGAACTAAAACTCAATTCTCCATTCTTAAAGTTAATAATAATAAAAAAAGGCAAATGGGGTCCATTATTTCCAGGGCAAAAGTCTATTTGAATAGGTGCATTGTAAATATTAAAAAATACAACTTCACCGCTGTTTTCTTTTAAAAACCTTGGCAACTAGCTCGGTAGCCATTGAGACCAACTGACGAAGGGCATTTTTTCCTTTTGATTTTTATATGTGTCCAGCTGTTAGAGGAAATTCGTGTGCAATCCACAACCAAATATATTTTATTCATACAATGCCTTGATTGATGTTGCAATCAGTGCCAGTCATCTTCAATGGTGGAATTGCACAGTTGTCTGAGCACTCCCTTATTGAAACCTCCGGCAAAAGTAACATAGGTTAAAATTATAGTTTTGATCCTCTATTTTGCTCAACTTTAGCATTTAGTTCCCTTATCTGTTAATAAAAATAATTAAAGATTTATTTTAGCTAAAATAATGATTTGATCCGAGACAAAATCTATTTAGCATTTTTTTAAAAAAGAGGTTATTTTATTACTAAAAAAAAACCCAAGAACAATGATGAGCAAGGATGGATAAAGACCATAACATGCAACGAGAACATCACCAATACAATATGTAATATTACAAAAGAAAATAGCAGGGATAAATCATAACATGATTAATGCAAGGTCAGAACTCCTGTTCAGAAGACATTAATTAGGTTGTGTAAGTTTTGGGTAAAACTGAATTAATTCGATTAATTAACTGAATTCGGTTAATCGACCGGTTAATAATTTTTTAGAAGTTTAGTTAATGGTTAATTCGGTTTGAAATTAGTTAATTAATCGAAATTTTATATACATTTTATATATATATATTAAATTCGGTTAATTTTTTATATGTTTTATACTTGTTTTAATCAAAAAATAAAAAAATATATATAAATTTTGCTTAATTCGGTTAACTGAACGAATTAAAAAAAAAATTTCGGTACGGTTAACGGTTAAGGATTTAAAAGGATCGGTTAATTCGCTTAATGGTATTTCAGGTCGATTAACCGATTGAACACCCCTAGTATTGATAGCTGAACAATAGATATGCAAATGTTGAGAAAAGCGCAAAAAGGCTTGTGACCAAGGCACACCTAATAGCTCAAGCCAATCATTTGGGTAAATTAGGCTTACTTAACCACAAAAATTGTCCCAATCCTTGGAACATTTTAAACATTTCATTTACTTGAAGCCTAGTGACCCAATAAACACTTTAGTAAGTTGTAGTTATTGTTTAATTTAAATTCTAAGGGATATATATACTAGAAAGTTTAAGTTTCCTTAGAACTCTATTTTATAGATAGGTTTATAATCTAAGTCGTTAATGTAATTCAAGTTATATCATTGGTGCAATGGGGACTCAATTATAAATAGAGGTCTTTCTTACCCTCATTTTTATTATTCAACATTGAGTAATCAATACACTGAGAACATTTACTCTAAGCTTTCTTGAGTCTTCTTCTTGCTTGTTTCGCTTTAGTAGCTTTCTAGCCTTAGTGCATTGGAGAATTCTTTAGGATTATCAAATCCGAGGGTTTAGTTGACTTATGCAATTTGAAGTAAATTCTCTTCCCAAGGCTACAAGGTTTGCTTGGTTAAAGTCAAAGCTTGTGACAGTTGATGTCAGAGTCAAGCTCGGTTAAGGTGCTAAGTTGAGATAGTGACTCATGCAAAAGGTCAAGATGTCCCACCAAAGATGGAAGGACTAAGAAAGCTTGTAGTTCGAGGGATATCCTATTGTTGAGGGAAGGTAGAGTTGCCAAACTTGAGGAATCCATGTGAGATCTGAAAAAAAGCCTCGAGATTGTTGAGAGCCACATCAAGGAGCTGGACTCTACAAAAGATGAGCTCAAGGGTGAGATGCATGGTACTCTTAATGCCACTATGGAAATGTTGACCTAGATAAATAATGCGCTTGAACCCGTGATAGAGGCCTTGAAGAAAGAGATGGACGAGCTTAAGGGGGAGCTTGTATTATGCAATGCAATCGTGGGTAATGATATGTTAACTGTAACACCTAGACATAAGATTGAGGTCCCTAAATTGAAAGAGTTCCAAAGGTGCCAAGTCTACAAAGGATGTAGACAACAATTTTTGGGGAATGGAACAATACTATTAGCAGCAACTAATAATCTTTGAAAAGTCAAAGATAATGGCTGTAGAAATTTGGCACCGAATGTCAGAAATTAGGCACCGAAAATAGGAGCATTTAATTTGGGTTGAAATTTGGCATGGGTTAATTGCAATTTTGGTCCCTATTTATATAGGTACTTTGCAAGTTAATCCCTAAACCTTAACTATAAATAGGCCTAACCATTTCTCATTTTCTTTATCCCAAAATTTGCCATTCTCTACTTAAGGCATTGTTCTCTCTCCCTATTTTTAAATTTTCACTTGTAATTTTGGAGTGAAATATATTTGGTAGTGCCCGAGGACGTAGGCAAAATTTGCCGAACCTCGTTAAAATTCTGGTGTTCTTTATTATTTATTTTTTATATTTTGTGAGTGTGATTGTAGTGATTTATTGTGCTATTAAATTACTATAGAGGGATATTCTGGCTAAGAAAGACCTGGTACTTAAGTGATCTTCGTGATCCACCTCTCTTTCCTGGGAATTGAACTTAGTGTGATTTTTCAGTACAATAATTTTACTCTTTTACACGCTTCTGCACAACAATTGGTATCAGAGCCAGATTTGTACTTGGGGAATACGATCGTTTACGGCACTATTCACGTATACGGCACTGTTCACGTATACAGTAGTTGGGATTGAGGAGAAAAAATGGAAGAGGCATCGTCATCAGTAAGGACTACTGTTACCAATGCAAAATTTGAAGTAGAGAAATTAAATGGTACCAATAATTTTGGTATGTAGCAATGTGAGATCCTGGATGTCTTATGTCAGTAAGAGCTGGATATAGCCCTTGAAGAAAAACCTGACAAGATGGATGACAAGGAGTGGGCCAAGATTAATAGACAAGCGTGTGGTACAATCCGTCTATGTTTGGCCAAAGAGCAGAAGTTCTCTGTCATGAGGGAGACATCAACAAAGAAGTTATGGGATACACTAGAAGAAAAGTTTCTAACGAAAAGTCTTGAAAATAGGCTTTATATGAAAAAGAAACTTTTTCGATTCACCTATGCTCCCGGTATGTCGATGAATGACCATGTGAACTTATTCAATAAAATTTTAGTAGACATGCTAAATTTGGATGAGAAATTTGAAGATGAAAACAATGCATTATTGTTGTTGAATTCCCTTCTTGATGAATATGATCATCTTACCACCGCATTGCTTCATGGGATGGACACGATCACATTTGATGCAGTCTGCAGTGCGTTGCATAGATCTGAGACTCGAAAGAAAGATAAAAGAGATCACAGAGATACAACTGCAGAAGTCTTAACAGTAAGAGGTCGTTCACGCAGCAGCAAACCTGATAGAAGGGGAAAGTCCAAAGGGAGACCTGCCAAAGATGAGTGTGCCTTTTGTCGTGAGAAAGGGCATTGGAAAAAGAATTGTCCTAAGTTACAAAAGGGCAAAGCTATTTCTAATGCATGTGTAGCGGAGCATGATGAGGAGTCAGACTTTAGCTTGGTTGGCATGACAATGGCATGTCTTACTGATGAGTGGATTTTGGATTCGGGATGTACTTACCATATGTGTCCTAATAAGGACTGGTTTTCTAGTTTTAAAGAACTAGAAGGTGGAGTTGTTCTTATGGGAAATGACAATGCTTGTAAGACAATGGGAGTAGGCACAATCCAATTGAAGAATCATGACGGCTCAATCCAAGTCTTGACTGATGTTCGCTACGTACCTAGCTTGAAGAAAAATCTCATCTCATTAGGGGCCTTAAAATATAAAGGGCTCATAATCACTTTGAGAGATAGATTACTAAAGGTAGTAGCTGGGGAATTGACGCTGATGAAAGGCACAAGAAAAAATAACTTGTACCATTTAAATAGAACTACATTTATTGGATCAACATCAACAATTTCTGCGAAAGATGCAGATTCAGAGGCTACCAGGTTATGGCATATGCGATTGGGACATGCTGGTGAAAAAGCTTTGCAGACTTTGGCGAAGCAAGGCTTGTCGAAAGGTGTAAATTCTTGCAAATTGGAATTCTGTGAACATTGTGTTCTGGGCAAGCAGACGAGGGTAAAATTTGGTTCAGCAATTCACAATACAAAAGAAATTCTTGACTACGTTCACAGTGATGTGTGGGGACCTACCAAAGTGGCTTCTTTGGGAGGTATGCACTATTTTGTTACTTTTGTTGATGATTATTCAAGAAAAGTATGAGTGTATCTAATGAAAAAAAAGTGAAGTATTGGATGCATTTCTAAAATGGAAGAAGATAGTGGAAACTCAGACTGGTCGAAAGGTCAAATGACTTCGATCAGACAATGGTACTGAGTACAAAAATGATCCATTTCTACAAGTATGTCAAGATGAGGGCATTGTACGACACTTCACTGTTCGGGATACACCACAACAGAATGGGGTGGCAGAACGTATGGATCGAACTATATTGGAGAAAGTTCGATGTATGTTGTCCAATGCTGGATTGGGCAAGGAATTTTGGGCTGAGGCAGTTACATATGCGTGCCATCTAATTAACCGTTTGCCATCAGTTACAATAAATGAAAAAAACTCCTATGGAGATGTGGACTGGTAAATCTGCTACTGATTATGATTCTTTACATGTTTTTGGTTCCACTGCATATTATCACGTAAAAGAATCTAAGTTAGACCCAAGAGCAAAGAAAGCATTATACTTGGGTATAACTGGTGGAGTAAAAGGATATCGTCTCTGATGTCCTGATACAAGAAAGATTGTCTTCAGTAGAGATGTGACTTTTGATGAATCAACCATGTTAAAGGATTCACAAAAGGATGACAAAACCAGAAGTACTTTGCAGCAGGTGGAGCTTGAAAAGGTTAATGATGATTCAGCTAATATTGGAAGGATAAATGATGAAGAAGTTCCGACCCAAGAACCTCTACAGTAACAAGATTCAATTGCATATAGGAGGCCAAGAAGAGAGATTCGTAAGCCTGCTCGCTTTGATGATATAGTGGCCTATGCACTTCCAATTGCAGATGATGATGCTCCTTCTACTTACACAGAAGCAATAAGTAACCCTAATGGTGTAAAGTGGTAGCAAGCCATGAATGAAAAAATGCAGTCTCTTCATCAAAATAGGACTTGGGAGTTGGTGACACTGTCCAAAGGAAAGAAGGTAATTGGATGCAAATGGGTATATGCAAAGAAGGAAGGATTTCCTGGTAAAAATGAAATTCGGTACAAGGCTAGATTGGTAGCAAAGGGTTACGCTCAGAAAGAAGGAATAGACTATAATGAAGTGTTTTCTCCAGTTGTGAAGCATTCGTCTATTCTGATTTTGCTAGCCTTGGTTGCGCAATATGATCTTGAACTAGTACAGCTTGATGTGAAGACTGCGTTTTTACACAGTGATTTGGAAGAGGAAATCTATATGACTCAGCCAGATGGATTCAAGGTTGCTGGTAAAGAAAACTGGGTTTGCAAACTGATAAAGTCGCTTTATGGATTGGCAATCTTCGAGGCAGTGGTACAAGCGATTTGATCAGTTCATGAAAGGGCAAATGTACAAAGAAGTAAATTTGATCATTGCGTGTATTTCCAGAAGCTACAAGAAGGAATTTTCATATACTTGCTCTTATATGTTGATGATATGCTGATAGAATCAAAGAGCAAAGTTGAAATTGAAAGATTGAAGACTCAACTCAATCTCGAGTTTGAGATGAAAGATCTGGGTGAAGCTAAGAAGATTCTTGGCATGGAAATATGCAGAGATAGAGCTCATGGCAGAGTTAGCTTGTCTCAGAAGCAGTATTTGAAGAAGGTACTACAGTATTTTGGCATGAACGAGCAGACAAAACTTGTAAGTACCCCGTTGGCTTCTCATTTCAAGCTTTTTGCACAACTATTTCCTTCGACGAATACAGAACGAGAATACGTGTTGCAAGTTTCGTATTCTAATGCAGTAGGTAGCTTGATGTATGCAATGGTGTGTACAAGACCCGACATTTCACAGGCAGTTAGTATAGTGAGCAGGTATATGCATAATCCTGGAAAAGGACATTGGCAAGCTGTGAAATGGATTCTACGGTATTTTAAAAAGACCATGGATGTTGGATTACTGTTCGAGTAGGATAATACACTTGGTAAAGATGTTATTGAGTACGTTGATTCTGACTATGCTGGTGATTTGGACAAACGAAGATCAACCACCGGTTATGTGTTTACACTTGCTGAAGGACCAATAAGTTAGAAGTCTACACTACAGTCTACAATTGCTTTGTCAACCACAGAAGCAGAATACATGGCTGTAACAGAGGCTGTAAAGGAAGTTATTTGGTTACAAGGTATGGCTAAAACCTTGGGATTGGTTCAGGAGCATATTAACGTGTATTGTGATAGTCAAAGTGCTATTCATTTAGCAAAGAATCAAGTCTATCATGCACATACAAAGCATATCGACGTACGATTCCATTTTGTGCGGGAAATTATTGATGAGGGAAAAATTCGTCTTCAAAAGATTAAGACTGCAGATAATCCCGCAGATATGATGACCAAGGTGGTAACAGCAACCAAGTTCGAACATTGTTTGAACTTGATCAATATCCTGCAAGTTTAACAGTTGAAGAAGGCACTATCAAGTATTATTGGCAAAGGCAGAAAGAATTGTGTGAAGATAAGATTATCCTAATCAAATCTTCAAGGTGGAGATTATTAGCAGCAACTAATAATCTTTGAAAAGTCAAAGATAATGGCTATAGAAATTTGGCACCGAATGTCAGAAATTAGGCACCGAAAATAGGAGCATTTAATTTGGGTTGAAATTTGGCATGGGTTAATTGCAATTTTGGTCCCTATTTGTATAGGTACTTTGCAAGTTAATCCCTGAACCTTAACTATAAATAGGCCTAACTATTTCTCATTTTCTTCATCCCAAAGTTTGCCATTCTCTACTTAAGGCATTGTTCTCTCTCCCTATTTGTAAATTTTCACTTGTAATTTTAGAGTGAAATATATTTGGTAGTGCCCGAGGACGTAGGCAAAATTTGCCGAACCTCGTTAAAATTCTGGTATTCTTTATTCTTTATTATTTATATTTTGTGAGTGTGATTGTAGTGATTTATTGTGCTATTAAATTACTATAGAGGGATATTCTGGCTAGGAAAGACCTGGTACTTAAGTGATCTTCGTGATCCACCTTTCTTTCCTGGGATTTGAACTTAGTGTGATTTTTCAGTACAATAATTTTACTCTTTTACACACTTCCGCACAACAAATACTTCTAAACTATTGGCATCGATGATGATGTCACCAAGGTAAATATTGTTTATATGTATTTTACTAATATCACTCTTTTATGGTGATGTCGTAAGTGTAGAGATGAAAAGCGTGGTGTCACCACTATTAGGACTTGGGTAGAGTTTCGAATAAAGTTCAAAAAGTAGGTTTAACAAAGTATGCAAATGATAAGGCTCGTGCCAAGTTGCAAATGCTTACACAACAAGGAGCAGTTCAAGAGTTTTGTGAACTAATGCTCCAAATTTTTAACTTCGGTGAAAAAGAGACATTCATTTCCTTTATGGATGGATTTAAGTTTTGAGACAAGCAAGAGTTGCAACGGAGAAGTGTCCAGGATCTTACATTTGAATTCACGTTAGAACTTTAATCAAAATACTTAAATTTCAAAACTAAAATGAAAAAAAATCAATTTATGCTAAATTAAGATATAGGAATTATATCTTAAATTTCAAAACTATATTGGCTCAATAAGGGTAGAAAAAAGCTTTTAATTGTTTGATTGTTTCAGCTTCTGTTGCGAAAGCTTCCAATCTCACATGGAATTGAAGACAAAAAGGATTAACTTGAACCCTTCCATTAATGATAGAGCATTTATGAACGCCTATTCATGGCAATTTTATTTTAAATGAGTTGAAACTCATATAATTTGTAAATATTATTTCAAATGATTTTTAAAACTTTTTTTTTGAGATATATTTTTTTGAAAACTTAAATATGATAATATGGTATATTTATAGGTTAAAGTCTAGTATGAGTCCTTAAACTACTATATAAAGTTTATTTTAATCTCTTTACTAGAAATTGTTTCAAATTGATTTCTGTATATTCATTTTTGTAAATTATGATACCATTAAAATTTGTCATTAAATTATTGATAATTTGTTCAAAGTATATCATAATCAATTAATTTATTTATGATCTGATACGATCTATAAAAAACCCAATCATCTTTAAAAAATATCCATATATCTTTGAATTATCATATGGCTAAAATAAAATAAAAAACAAAAAGAACCCCTTAACTATCATGACTGTCCCCTACCAATTCTCATTGACAACACCCCAAAAAGTTCATTGATTTCTCATTCGTACATGAGGCAAATTTAGATTTTTTTAAGGGTCAGAATTGAATTATAAATTTTTAGGAGATTAAAATATAATTATATCATGTATTAATTTATGATTTCATTATTTTCTGAAAGGACTTAATAGAATTTTTTTTTTATTTTTAAGGATCAAAGTGTAATTTAGTCATACATTAATTTCTAATTTAAACATTTCTTAAAGTGCTGCACCATAATTTTTCTATTTGGGGGAGGCCCCTGCCAGCACTCCTCTAAATGCACCCCTGCTGTGTTGCGTAGGAATTTGATGATTCATCTCGAATCAATGATGGAGAACAATCTACAGTCTTAGCTCAAATTAGACCATAGCTCTTCTCAGCTTAATTTTTCTCAACCATATATGGAATTTTTTTAAAAGGAGAATGGTTGGGTTTTTACAGGTCGGGTCGTGGTTGGGTATAATATATTTTGTCTAAATTATTATTAACTTGACAATAAATTTTAAGGTGACATGATTTGAATAAGTTTTTGATATATAAAGATTAATCTAAAGCAAGTTTTAATAGAAAGTTTAAAATGAACTTTACATAATGATCCCCTAAAATAGATATTTATCTATTTAGATCATTTAGAAATTTAAAAATTTAAATTAATAAATATAAAATTACACTTTTAACCCTTTAAAATAATAAAAATTTAATTTAATCCTCTAAAAATTATAAAAATATAAATTATTAAAAATTAAAATTTAATTTCACCCCTTAAAATTTTTTTATTTGACTTTTTACTCGTGATGATATATGGGCCTTCAGTAAACTTTGACCAATATTTATATGTATTCAACATCACGTTTAAAATTCAAAATTCAAGTAACATTAACAAATTCCTTTTTATATATGTTTACTATTGACACACGAAGAAATATTTATGCATAAATAATAATGTAATTTTAGTGCTTCAAACCTATAACGTGAATTTTAAGTTCAACATTTAATGTTGATGGGCTATGGGATGAACTAACAAGTTATGTGTGGTGAAAGATGGAAATGTGTCGATCCAACTTTTATTGTGATGGTAAAGAGTTTCTTCAGAAAAGGGTATGCAAGTAATACTCATATCAAAGGTGCGTCGTCGTTTTCATGTGCTGTGGGACAATGACACAAAAATTCCCATTTCACTCTTCAAATTTTCTATCCCTAATTCTCTCTCTCTCTGTTGTGACCCACATCTCCCCTCACAACCTGGAATCCACAACTTCACATGGATGCAATATTTTCATTGAAAATGATGTGAAAATCATGTCCCCAAATTTCCATAATATATAACCTTCCTCCCATTTTGCTGCTTTTTAAACATGATATATAAGTATAATATGGTTTCAGGGCTTGCTCCCCCCCATCTGTTCCAAAGTGTGCTTTTCTTTATTTTTGGCTTTCAAAGACTACTGTTTTGGGGAAATTCATGAAAAATACAACTTCCAAAAGTTTTGGTTCTACAATTTGCAATCATTCCTTTATAATTTACCTCTTGTTGGATCGATCTAGAACGAATTAAATAATCTAAAAAGTGATTTTTTTTAATTAGAATAATTTTTTTCCGATTTAGTTCTTACCCGAAAATGAAGTTAGTATAAAGTTAACTTTTTGAGACCCAACTTTATATTTGGACCGGAGATTAGGTCTGGTATAGTCTGGGGATATTCCTAACTATATTACTAAATAGAAAAAATAATAAGTGAGATATTTTCTTGACAAGGAATATTTTATGTGGTAAAATTACTATGGACGGTATTATATTAAGAGTCGATCTTTATTTTGTCTATTCTATTTAAAAATAGATAAATTAGTTTTTGCATGTTAGATTAAATTGTAAATTGATCCTTTTATTACGTGATGACGTGGTTTGTGGAGTATTTTACTATTTGATCTAATGTACAAATGATAGTTTGCTTATTTTTTTAATAGAGGATATAAAACAATTTAACTCTTAATGTACGAACTTCATGATATTTATATTATTATATTTCAACCTAATTTATTGTAATAGAAAGATGGAAAACGAATAATAATAAAAAATAGATATTAATTACCTAAAGTTATTATTATTTTGGTTTTTGTGGAGTTGGATATACGAATCCATCATTCAAAGTTGTCTTATTTATACATTGACGGATTCAAATATCTTAACCCATTCCCTGTTTAGATGTTTAGTTCTTAAATGTGTTTTTTCAAAAGATGATTTAATAAAAATTGAAATATTTATAAGGTTTGAAATATTTTAATTTAAAAATTAAATGGATAATGAAGAGATTTTTATTTTTATTAAATTAAATAAATTATTACTGTATATCATGAAAAATATAGTAAATAATAGGTTTAAAAAAGTGTAAGGTCCCTATGGTCTTTTGAACTTTAAAATTTAGTCCTTGTATTTTACTTTTGCCGCATTGAGTCTATGTACTTTTTATTTAAAAATATTGATCCCTCTGTCCAAATTTACAATTAAAAAATAATAATTTTAACTCGTAATATTATATTTTTCTAATTCGATCGTCCTATTTAGAAGTACATGGAAACTATAAAAAATGAAAAGTTTTGTTATACTTTCAATAAAAATCTCTAAAATTTTAAATATTAAAAATCTTTTACAAATTTCCAAAAATCATGAAAAAATAAAAATCTTTAAAATTCCAAAAAATAAAATAAAAACAAAAATATAGAGATTAAATTTTAAATTAAAAAAAATATATGAACCATTAACATATTAAAGTTACTACTATTAGATAGCCCTAAAGAGAGTAGGATGGCCGTATAATTAAATTAAAGTATTAATGCCAATTAAGTTTTAATTTGGTTGATATTATTGTTAATGTAAGAGAACGTAAATTTGAGTATATTGAAGCACAATTATTTTTCTATTTAAGAGTTAATGAAAGACGAGATTATACATAATTCTAAGTACTGTATAAAAAAAATTAAAGCACCAATAATAAAAAGAAGCAAATAATAAATAAAAATAAAATAATTATTTACTTGAATTTCAATTACATGAGAACTTTTATTACATTTTTTTAGTATTTATACATACACACAAACATACATGAATATATACAGAGGAGTGAGGTCAGGGCTTAGCGAACTGATTTTCTGAATATTGCTTTCAGTCCCTTTTACTTTCAGACTGAAAAATCTGAAACAACGGAAATATCAAGCAATGTTCTCCCCCCTCTCTCTAATCAGTGCTTGTCCATGTCACCGACCATGCATATATATATTAAAGGAGGTTTGGCTTATTTTTTCTTTTTCTGAAATTATTGATGTCTGAAGAATTTGACAAAACCAGGCTGTAACAATTGGGAATTATGAAGTTTATGACAACTAATAAAACCTGTATGACAAGAAGGGAAATAATTAATATTGGTTTCTACGTGTTTAGACTGTAAAGTTAAAAAGGTCCTTGTTTTTTTTTCTTTCTTTTTTTTCATGCATGGAAAATCATGTAGGAAAAGCAGGAATTGTAGATCAATGACATGTTTCTGAAGGATGAAAATGACCCCCTTTTTCAATGGTAATGCTCTTATCTATCTTAATTTAATGGTGAAGAAGCTTTCTTGAAACCAATAAGTCCGACACTTTCTTTACCTTCTGGTTTTCTCCCACATTCATTCACTAAGCTTCATCTTGTTGATCCAACAGATTCCTATGTTGCTCTATAAACACATTAATATGTGATTCATGTCCGTTTTATAGTTTATAATTTTTTTAAATGTATTTTATCATTACACTCAATACTTATTAATGGTATAATTTCTTTTCGAATATACGAAACTAAAAACAACAATTTTGTCCACCTATGTTACACAGATCCATCTCCTATACTGTGGAGTGGCTCAACTCAACTGGTTTCATTTTCACTACCATTTTGTCGTTAGGTCAAGGTCCAATCTTTGTAAATGAAAATGGGTTTTCATAAAGCCCAACTTTCATGGATTTCAATTATTAGTTTTATGCACATCGGGTGAAAATATATATAGTAAAGCCTCGTTATAATTTGTCTACATGCGGCATGTTATAAAGGGATAGCTGTTATACACATATAACAAATGATTATTGTAAATTTATTGTATAATTCATATCATGAATATTCATCAAATAAATAAAATGAGAATTATATTTTAAAAAAATTAGAATCAAATCGACAAAATTAAAATACGTATAACAAGTGCATGTATTATTACTTTTATGCATATTTTATTTTATATTTTTTCTCATGATTAATTATAAAGTTTAGAAGTCTCACAAGTTTAATTAATCAATATGATTTTATCAAATTAAGTTAATTAAATCATAATGAATTACTAAATTTAAGTGATTAATTTATAAGTTTATGATGTTCCTAATTCATAATAGAATATTTAATTAGGAACTTAATGGTTTCTTGAATTGATTTCTTTAATTCCGTTAATTGAATATTATTTTCAATTAATAAAATGTGATTAATATATTTCTTCACTTGAAATTTAATCATTTTTATTGAAATAGTATTTTAATTAAGATCATTTTCATTTAATAAATTATTATTAATATACTTGCTTATATGAAATAACTATAATTTTACTTAAAATTTAGACAATATGTTGTTATAGAGAACTAATTTAACAAAGAACAGATTTCATAACTATGAATGTTGTTGTTATAAGTGAAAAGTTGTTATAAATTCTTCTAAAAACTTAATTATTATAGCGAAATGTTGTTATAATGGATGATTGTTATGGAGAGGGCTGTCTGTATTTCATAGAATAAATTACTTAAATATTTTTTAAATAATAATTATAGGTAAACAAATAAAATATATATAATATAATATTTCTGATTAAGCTAAACTCATGAGTTAATTAAGTATATTAGTGCTTATATTACAAATGCAAAATCTTTGAGTGAAATCTACGAGAGATGTAGTTTTAAACATGCATCAAGGAAAGAGAACGGATTGGCACAACTCCTAACTACGGAAAGGATTCGAACTGATCTGGTAGAAAGGGTGGCTTTGTTTGCTGCTAGTGCAGTGGAAAAAGACAGACGGAGGTTAGACCCGCCGGATTTGTTGTTGATGGCTGCGATTGCTCGAGAGATAGAGAAGGTCTCTGGATTTTGCATTTTCTGGAAGAGACGGTTTGTTTTCCTAATGGGCTCTCGGTTATCTTTTTGGTTTTGATGCCTGTAGGGACTGGTTGAGGTCATTAAAATCAACTGGGTTCTCTTTGGTTTTATCCAAGAGATGCTTTTATTTCCTAGGGAATTGTTAACCTTTTTATCTTCTATTAGCTGTTATTGTTGTGTTTTTTTTTTTTTATCCGTTTTAATAAATGAAATCTAGTCTTTTCCTAACAAAATGTATCAAAAATAACTGTTTAACCAGTTATCAAAGTACATGCGAGTGTACTATGCATCACACTAATATGCATGTAGCATGAATGAACAGTAACATGATTTCCAACTAAGATATTAAACATGAAAGAATAGGCAAGAGAATTTCTCAAAAAATATGGAAAATTCATCTTTAGATATGGTACCTTCCAAGTTTTTATGCCTAAATCTTCTTTTAATTAATCTCCCACTCTTTTTCTTAAGAAAACTACTGCAAATAAATTAGATTATCTATACAAAATTACCTATATCCCTGAATCAAGCCAAATAGAATACTCACATCAGATTAATGGCACGTTCAAAGTCCGACCATAGAAATTACTCCGAAATTTCCACACCAATAGATCGAGCATGGGTATCCCATATCCATTTTGGAGCAGTCAAACTAGCGTTAAGCTACCATATCAGTAAAGGACAACCAGTTTTTGCCAGAATAGCTCTCTTAGATTTAAGATAACTAACATATGAACATGCATTCATAGGTATTGCTGAGACATCCTTCAACTCAGGAATAGTCTACTTGTTGTTCTTTCCCAACAGCAACATGGCGCTCAAAGATCCAACACTACTCAAATGCCTTAAAGTCTAGATCCAGATAGCTAGAGTAGAAATGGTAAGCACAACCAACGAAGCAACACTCCACTACCAAATGGCTTTTAGAGTCCAAGATCACGCAATTGACAACGCCATCCCAACAAAGAATGAGATCCCATTCTTGAAGTATGACACGCAAGATAATTACTTCTGTGCATGTCCCTAAAGTGGTCACAAGGGAACAAACGATCTCCTTACTTCCATCAACATGGATGACCAACTACGAGAAGTTCCACGAGAACACAAAATCGGTATAGTTAATGGAAGCCGCACTCACCACAGACGCAGAAAAAACAATGATCATAAAGTTCAGACATGACAAGAAAGACGAAGAAAATGCCACACCCACAATCTTCACTACACAGTTCATGATGCAACCGACATTCACATCTCAAAATGTGTAGTTCTCGATGTAACACCCCTAACCCGTATCCATCGCCAGATTAGGGTTACGAGACATTACCAATCAAAACATAACCCAGGACAAACAATCATATATAAATATTTGATTACTTATAAACATTTTATAGTATTACCAATAGGTCATATATATATATATATACACACGAATACATTACTAATTCATACCCAATCCACTAAAATCTCTTTAATCATTTCTGAACATTAAAACATATCGTAACATCTATTTCACATGCACATAACCAACCAAAACATTACCTATCCATTTTAATACATCTTTTAACCGAATACACAAACACTTTATAATCAAATTATTAAATAACCTCATAAGGCCGAATATGTTCAAGATATTACATATCCAATAATTTAATCTAATGATCATTTACATTAATAATATACTTAGCTTTTCGCGACTTTAATACAATTATTCATAACCCATTCTAAATTAAACATAAATCCAAACAATTAACATAGACTAATTTCAATACATATGCATATAAATCCACCCGAATCATTTTATGTCATAAGTCACCTTTAACAAATAATTTAACCATGACTAGCCTTGTTATATAGCTTACCTTTCGCCCAAATACAAGTCAATTTACAATTTCAATAATCAAACCAAACCACATTAAATTGAGTCAAGTTCAAACACCCATATTGGAACATATGATATCAACAAAAATTCATATTCAACCCATATTCAACTTCACTCTACCATAATCAAGCGTTACTAGTATAAAACACCATTAAAAAGGATATAGACACATTTTACAAGTTACCCATTTTCGCATGGCATTATATACACCAAAATTAAAATATAACCTCAAAAGAGTAGTTTAGCCTATACATGCCATAATTTCTATAAGTTTTACTAATAAAAAAAAAGGTGCCAAAAATAGATGATAGTGTGATGAGCCTTCAAGATGATCCCCAAGCGCGAGCCGAGCATCCAAAAGAAATCTACAAATTCGAAAACAACCAAGGACAAAGTAAGCTTCCACAGCTTAGTAAAATTGAAGCAATTGATGCACATATAATCTCATTCGAGATTTCATAAATTAATTCATTTATAACATCCATACCGAACAGCCAATCATTCAAAGGTTAAATTCATAACAACATTATATGCTTATACCTATTTTCATATACCATCATCACATGATAACTAATTAACATACATGTCTTATACTTACTGAATCTTCTACTTACATTACCAAGCTATCATCAATCTCCAATTAGTAGGTATAATACATACCTTTAGTTTACTTACCTCTCCAGACCTAACCATTCATGCATAACATGTGATAGTATACTCGATCATTTCCGTATACTTAATAGCATTAGTAATAGAAGTCTTTTAACGAGCCTCATACCTGCACACTTGTTAATAAGATTTAGTAATGTATCGCACACTTAATGCCGTTACTCAACATTTCCGCACACTTAATACAAATCCCGTAACGTATCGCTCACACAGAGCCGTTACTTAACGTTTTCGCACACACAGTGCCATCCTTCCGTAACGTATCGCTCACATAGAGCCGTTACTTAACGCTTTCGCACACACAGTGCCAACTTTCCGTAACGTATCGCTCACATAGAGCCGTTACTTTACGTTTCCGCACACACAGTGCCATCCTTCCGTAACGTATCGCTCACATAGAGCCGTTACTTAACGCTTTCGCACACACAGTGCCAACTTTTTGTAACGTATCGCTCACATAGAGCCGTTACTTAACGCTTTCGCACACACAGTGCCAACTTTCCGTAACATATCGCTCACATAGAGCTGTTACTTTACGTTTCCGCACACACAGTGCCAATTAACAACCTCCACTTAAACATAACATATAATTTCACATATTATAAATATGACATACTTAGATATGTACATTCGACCCAAATCTTTCTTCCTATAATTTACCAGTACATTCGGCCTTACACAATTAAACACTTAATTATTCATTCATTCACCACCATCACTCATTTCATGTTTCCCAACTAACTACAACTCAACCCAAATTATTTATCCAGTCCAAGCATATCCACCTTTCATACTTATGGCAAACATATCTTTATACATATTTCAACCATCCAAAGTATTTTGATATATTTATATAATTACATGTTCATGGTACTAACACATTCGGCAACCACAATTAAAGCCATCCTATCACTTTCTACATCATCAAGTATATTTTTACATGCACACATATCCGAATATTTCTTTCCAGTATATAATGATATATATATATATATATATATATCAAATTCCTTATCACAGTTGTATATATGCATGTATTTACAAATCCACATAAACTATAATGTATAATACTCCCTATGCCTTATTCGACAATTTGAAAATAAAGGTATTTATGTCATTTAAACATGAACATTAATATAAAGATAATTCAGATTAATTCAATTACTTACAACTTACCTCAAAATTGACGAATTGAGCTTTTCGGGTATTCGTTGAATTTTGCTTTTCCTCAATCCCATCCGATTTCCTTTTGTTCTTGATCTAATTAATTCCAATTTAAACTCATTCAAATACATTTCTATTCAATTGAATCCAAAAATGCATAATTTAACAATTTACTAATTTACCCTTGACTTTTTCAATCTATACAATTTAGTCCCTAATTTCATACTCACGAATTACACAAAAATTGAACTAACATCCCTTGGCCGAATCTTCCCAAGGACTTTCTAAGTCCATACACTTCAATATTTTCTAAATTTAACCCTTCTATGATTTATTTTTTTACAATTAAACCCTTACTTAGCTACATTCACCAAAGACTCAAGAGCAAGATAGTGTTCATCTAGCTCAAACCCTTCCTTTAATACCAAAAACTATCACAAAACTCAATCCAACATCAATAGCATTTCTTACATACATGATTAATGTTCAAAATTACTACATGGGTTTAATAGAGAAATGATCAACAATCACAAAGACATGAAAATTATCAAAAATTTAAAACAAAAACATACCTAATTGATCTCCTCAAGTGCCGAATGCTAAAGAAGTTTTTCTCTCATTTCTTTCTCAAGGTACGGCCATTACTCTTTTGGAAGATGAACACCTTTCATCTTTATTTTTTTTTTTCCTTTATCTATTTTCTTATTATTATTCTAACCTTTTAACTAATGTTTAACATAAAAATATAATATAAAGTATAATAAAAAAATAAGTTACTATTACATGCATAATCATTACTTCCACTATCTCTAATTATGGTCAATTTACTATATAAAACCCCCAATTCACAAAACATCATCAATTCAATATTTACTCATTATCCACCAAATTTTCTTCTTATGCAATTAAGCCCTTTTCATATTTATGCATTAAAACGAGAAAATTTTAATATGAAAGTTTCACACACCTTAATTCACACATACTAAGCATTAAAAAAAATAATAGATAATAATTTTAATAATAATTTTTTTAACTCGGATTCGTGGTCCCAAAACCACCATTCCGATTAGGGTCGTATACGGGCTGTTACACTCGATGTTCCAACCAAGGTATGAATTGTTCGATGAACAACATTATCTACAACTTTAGAGCTGATGGATATCCAGTTCAGTACTTCAAAGATCCTGAAACAGGACACTGTCCATGGGATATAAACTGTGAATGTGATGGATACTATGAAGATAGCCTCACTGTAAACTATGAACCCATCAGACGAAAGAAATCAAAAAAGAAAAGCAAAGGCAAGTGTTCTTCTGAAAAGTCATTTTTACAGAAGATACCTTGACGAAGACCCCTTAAGGCTTAATTGCACCACTAGGACAAGAAGGCGACAAATACTAGTACATGGTACAGTACACGCCACCTCCATGGGTAACAATAAAACAGGAAACACCTCCTCCAATAACCTAGCAACTTAGTTAGGAAAATATTTAAAATAATAAATATTACTATAATTGTATTTTCTTCTTTTCATATAAATTCTTTTTAGTCATCCTATGTTGAATTCGTACCCAATTAAATTTTTGTCGTTAATTAAAATAGTCAATTAAGCCTATGTTCAATTCGTACCCAATTAAATTTTTGTCGTTAATTAAAATAGTCAATTAAGCCTATTTGTTAACTTTTTTTTTATTGATCACGTTTACAGCTAAAATAAATTGACAATTGACAGATCAATCAAATTGTGACATGTAGAAGCTTTTCGCTTTATCTAATATTTTTTTCATAAAAATAATTAAAAATTATAAAATTATAAAAATTATTAAAATTAAAATTATGAAAATTGATATAAAATTATAAATATTATAAACTATTATAAATATATAAAAATTCTAATGAATTATAAAAAAATAAAATTTAAAAAATATATTTAAAATATTTAAAATTTTATAAGAACATATTAAAATTCTATAAAATTAATAAAAAATATAAAAAAATGTTAAAAGTAATGAAGTTGATATAAATTTATAAAAATTATAAGAGATCATAAAAACTTGAACCGGATTGGATCAATCGATTGGACTAGTTAGATCGAAATCGATAAGGGTATCGGTTTGAAAAAAACCATTAGACCGGTTGACTTGGGAACCGAATAGTTAAACCAATTTTTTTTTAATGTTTTGTTTTATTGAATTGGACGGACCAGTCGAATTGACAAACCGATGGCCTGACAGATTCGACCATCAATTTGGCTCTGAAAATCTTGGTCAAAATATTTCATTTTAACATATGCTACTAGTTGATAATGAAATTTTGGTTTGACAAAAAATATTAAAAAAATAAAAAATCAGTTCAACCACCCGATTCCCGAATTAAATGGTTGGTTTCTTCGAATCGATACCTTTTTCAATTTCAGGCTTGTTGGTCCATCCAATTGATCCAGTCTAATTCAAATTTTTATGATTTTTTTATAAGTTTATATCAATTTTAATATTTTTTTATAATTTATTTACAATTTTTATTTTTAAGAATTTTGATACTTTTTTTTATAATTTTAAACATTTTAAATAAATTTTATTAATATTAGGATTTTTATAATTTATTAGATTTTTTATAAGTTTTTATAACTTTTTTTTATAATTTTAATAAGTTTATATCTACTTTAATATTTTCAAATATTTAAATATTTTTAATCATTTTTATAATTTTTTATTTAAATATTTTTATTTTTACTTTATATCTTCTTATTATCCAATGGAAAGATAAAAAAAATATAAAACTCAACTTAATTAGATAAAACAAAAAATAATAAACAAATAACTTAAAAAAATATTTGTTTAAAAAGTTTTTAAGTCGATAGAATGCTCAAAAACACCCATAACCCATCTCAAAAGTACCTCAATATGCACGAACTCATATTTTCTTACAGTGGCAATATTATCAATACAAACCGAGCTAAAACTCTATTAACCATAACAACATGTCAATCAACAGTATGTACGGTATAATATTTTTTTTGAACATATATACCGTATAATATAAGTGATAAATGGAATTATACTTTGTAGTTTTCTTCTAATTTATTATTTAATAATAAAAATTTTGTGGTTGGTATACTTTTAAAATTTTACTCTGTTTATCATCAAAAACAAAAATAAAATTCCTACAAACAAAACCAGAAACAAAAACAAGTTACAGCAATTTCCCGATTGAAAGCTGAAACACTCTGCTAGTTTTTCCCGCCAAAGAAGAAAAACCAAAAGAATTAAAATCAGATGTTTTGTTCTTCTCTGTTTCACCATTCACCTCCTTTAATCACCAAATGGAAACCACAGCTTTTGTTCTTTAAACCCAACTTCAAATCCCAGTTTTCCCCTCTTAATTTCTACCCATACCAAAACTTTCCTCACTTTTTCACCAAAAGTATTTCTGGGTATCCAATAAAATCCCCTGCTTTTTCTTCTTCTTCTTTGGAGGATGAGTTCGACGTGGAATTAGGCCGTCTTTTGTCTTTGTTGCCAGAGGAGATGAGAAGGAGAATCAGTGAACATGAAGAGTTAAGAGAGTTGATTGAAGTGGTTATGGATATAGGGAGGAAACCTTTGGCTAGGTTCCCTTCAGGGGATTTTGTATTATCTGATTGTCCAATCACGGTTCAAGATATCGAGCATGCTACTTCTCAGGTGTATCATTTTTCCCCCTTTGCCTGTTTGCATATTAAGTGTTCGATTAACTCCTTTGGATAGTATTTAAGGAGTTATCTTTTTTTGTTTTGTTTTTTTTTTCCTTATCGAAGTATGCTAATGAGTACGTACATTGTAATGATTATGAAACAAAAAGGATGGCCATTAAGGGGAGAGAAAATAAATGGATATCCTTTGTTAAGTTGGATATGGAAAAGGGAAAAAGAAAAAAAGAAAAGAAAATCACAACATATGGGTGTTTCTATATGCATTTTTGTTAAATTATACTGGGGATATTTTGAAATTTTCAATAGGTTGAATGTCATTTGGTTCCGAGGTAAAAGCGAATGCTAAAAAACATGATAATTTTAAACTATAGTGTTGCTGCTGAAGCATTATCGTCTCAGAACGTGGATGCCTGGTGGTTTTCTTTTTCCCCTAATGGATTTCAGTAATACATTATCACTGTCATGAGACTATATGGTTCTCAATGTTCTCAAATTGGTAGCTGAAATCTGCTTGTTTTATCATAATTTACTTGTACCCTTTAAACAATCTTAGTTGAACTAGGATCTTTCATTTACTAGAGCTTGCAGTTTACCTTTCTTTGTTTTGTGAAGTCTGTTTGCTCATTACAAGTACCAAAAACTGCAGGTTGGGGACTTTGCCATCGATAATCGAGCAGGCATCAGCCGAACATTACATCGCATTAGTGCAATCAGGAATCGAAAAGGCACAATTATTGGTTTAACTTGTCGTGTTGGTCGGGCAATATCAGGCAGTGCTGATTTATTGAGAGATTTAGTTCAAGATGGGGCTTCTTTACTGCTCATTGGTCCTCCGGGGGTGGGAAAAACAACAATCATTAGGTTAGTTGTTTCTATCTCTGATCTGTTGATTTGTTTGGCAAGGTTGCATGACTAGGATTGCTTTCCCCATTCTCATTCTTAATATTTTGCAAAGTTGAGTGCAAGTATTTCAAAATTCAAACACTAAAATTTAACTGGTTACCAAGTTAATGTCTCTTTACTCAATAGAATTCTCTAAATTTTTTAAAAGCAAAATGGTCATGTTTGTTTATCCTGCTGAAGTACAATACCAAGAGGAATCAAGTGGAACTGTTCATGTCCTTTAGCATATTTGCTATCAGCGGCTGTTCTTAAGATTTGAGCTTGTTAGCCTAGAATTATTATTAGATTACAAATGGCTTTCAAATTTTTTACTTGTTGAACATGACAAGTCTCAGTGTAAGGGAAGGGTTTTAAAATCTTTATAGATGATATATCTTAATGCTGAAAAAAGTTTTCTGCTATCAATCAACCAGAACTAGCAAAAGCCAATATGCATTTTCATCTATGCTCCAACCATATCTGATCAGCTGAATATATGCTTTTGTTGTTTGAATAATTCTTCCGTTCCAAAAGCTGCAGTTTTGTCTACTTGTGGAGGAATCTTTCCAATGATATTGCTAGGGTAACCTAAATTTCTAAAAAAAAAATGGCAGGGATATAGCGAGGATGCTTGCAAATGATTACAAGAAACGTGTGATGATTGTTGACACCTCCAATGAGATAGGTGGGGATGGTGATATACCGCATGCTGGAATTGGTTGTGCACGGAGAATGCAAGTCCCTGACTCTGATATGCAACATAAGGTACAAGCTGGACTCAGTTCTCATTTCTTCTCTGGTTACTTACAGAAAAATATCTGTGTTGATGTTATGGTGTGTGCTAAGATTAAACTTTTGTAGTTGAAAAATTTAAGGGGATTAACTGAGTTCTTTTGCATTCTGAAAATAATCTCTTATAAAGTCGTGCTACTTTTCCTACTTTACATCCTCAGTAATTTAAGATCTCTCTTTCTGTGATCATAAACATAATTATATGTAAAAAAAAATTAGATCTAACCCTTTTAGAGGGAATGGAAATTTGTGGTCCGTATATGTGCCATCATTAGCACTCTTCTGTTCACCTTAATGCATAAATCTTTTTAAGACTTTGCATTCCTAGCAATTATAGGAGTTCACATGCATAAATCAGATGACCTGGCATTCTTATATAAAAAATCAATAATGTCTTTCTGCTGCCCCTTTAGAACACTTCAAAATTTCCCCAAGTTTTTCCTGTCCTTTATAACTTCTCTTCCTTAACAGGACCCGCAATTTCTTGTATAACTTTTTGCAATTTTATATAATGCAGGTATTGATAGAAGCAGTTGAAAATCATATGCCACAAGTTATCGTGATTGATGAAATTGGGACAAAACTGGAGGCAATGGCCGCATGCACAATTGCGCAACGTGGAATTCAGCTAGTTGCCACTGCTCATGGAGTAACCATTGAGAATTTGATTATGAATCCTTCTTTGGAGATCCTTATTGGTGGAATACAGGTGAGCAAGTTGCACTGATACCCGTTCCTATTATTTACTGAACATGTAGGGGTTACTGGCACCTTTATGCCAAAGCCTTTCAGGATCAATAGTACAGGTCTGAGTGCAGTCTGGGGAGTAATGTTTAGAAAGATGAGGCAATATCTTTAGAAAGATCCTAACCTTTCTGTGTCTTTTTCATCTTTAATTAAATGCTTGTTTCTTCTGATGAAGAGGGTCGCAGTGCAAAGAATAGCTGTCATATAGAATTCTGTTCTAACAAATTCTCATGTGAAATATTTCCTAGGTAAAGATATGATGTGCTGCCTTTAAGTTCAACTTGTCGGTATAAAATTATAAACAAGCGAAGCTGCTTTTTGTCTGTGATTTCATCATCCATTGAGCTTATGATTTTGTTATTTCCTGCTATTTTATAGTTAATGAATCTTTGTTACTAACTACATTATTGTAGTCTTGCTCTTTCTCATTTTGTCGATGCAAAGATATTGTTATATTTTCATAATATTTTCTTAAAATAATTGATAGCTCTTTGAAATTCAATCATGACTGAGAATATAATTTTCCCTAGTTTCATTAAATACATAAATTTTCAGAGTGTGACTCTAGGGGATGAAGAAGCGAACCGTAGGGGTGTCCAGAAGACTGTGTTGGAGAGGAAAGGACCATCGACATTTAGTTGTGGTGTAGAGATTGTTTCTAAGACTGAGTTACGTGTTCACCGTTGCCTTGAAGCAACAGTTGATGCTGTTCTTGCAGGTGCATTTCCTTTTCTATTTAGTGCTACCTGGAATAATCAAAGTGGGTGATCCAGGATAGTTTATTACATTGGTTACTTGTCTACTGTGAAGGTCGTTTTCCACGAATTGAGATCTGCAAGATGAACTCTCAGGGGCTGGAAGAGAGCTCACAGACTTTTACTGACATCAGCTCTGACAAAGAGGATTTAGTAGTCACTGGAGATCTTTCAGAGACTAGTGACGAGAATAGTATCGGTAACCATTTCCCTTCTGATCTTTCTTCAAACATGGCTGACGATTCAACGGACGACAGGGATTTACTTCGTATGTATGTCTATGGGGTAAGAGGTCTTGATATCATACATTGCCTTTTTGATTTATAAATTAAGGTTATGTTTTGGCAGTTTATGAAGTTATGTATTCAGCATTTGATTTTACTTGTCATATTCAGTTAAATCTTAGTTTTGATTTCCCATATATAACCTAGATGTTAATTGGTTTGAAGTGCCATGCTATTATTACTTACTAATTCATATTTCATATGGCGAAGGCATAGTCTTCTTTTTTCTTTCCATCAAATAAAAAAAAAACTCATTGGCGCCGACCGTGAGGGAATGCTAGACGTTTGGTAATTTCTCCTCCGGCCAGGAGAAAAGATCCCATTGAAGCAGCCAATCCCATGCATATTGTATGCACATCTGGTTGCACAAATTGCATAGTATCATAAATAGCTACTCCGGGTATTACCCATCCGCCAGGAGAGTTTATAAACAAATACAGATCTTTGGTATCATTCTCTATACTGAGATATACCATAAGACCAATAAGTTGATTCAAGATCTCGCTATCAACCTCTTGGCCTAAAAAAAGTAATCTTTCTCGATAAAGTCGGTTGATTAGGATAAAATTGTATCCCTTAGTAGCCGTACAGGCTCAATAGATGTGACCGTATGATGCCAATTTTATAAGCCTTCTATATTGCCAATTTAGTTATTTTTGTTTAGATATGATACCAAATTTTGTCAGATTCTTGAAGATATAATGTCTCGGTTAAAGCTTTTTCAGTTCTGATTGTCAGTAGTTGTCATAGTTATAAATAATGAGAAAGTAGTACAAATGAAACTTACAGAATAAGCAGTTATTCTAGATCCAGGAGGCAAGCGTGATACAAGGACTTAAGAAGTTAAAGATGGATGCTGCAGTTCAATTAACTGATAATATAAGTGAGGCAGGTGTGCTGTTTGCTCTGCTTTCGAAGCTCCGAAAGAACTCTGGGATTCAGGCTGCAGCTAAATCTCATAAGATACCTGTCTATGTGGCGAAGGTGAAGAGCTTCTTCTTGTTTAGCATTAGTTAACTTTCTCATCATCAAAGTCTGGTAATAAATCAAGTCTTTTTCTTTTCCTCCCTTGCAGACAAGCTCATCGATGCAGATCACAAAGGCCTTAGAGGCATTAAAAGATGATTATCCCTACGGATTGAAGAACCCAGGATCAGAAAATGATATGAATATTTTGGAGAAGGTTGATGCCTTAGAGGTAAAGACTTGATATTTTTGTTCCAGTTTGATCTCTGAATTTTTCTTTTTGCTTTCTAAAGGAAACTATAATTTTGCAAGTACAGTGGTTATAGGCTCTTTAAGCCCTTGCTAGTGGTTCAGCTTTAGCCAGAGCAGTACTTTTGAGCATGTTTATGAACCATTTAGCCTGAAACCTTCAGATAGGCTCATGAGAAATCTGTTTTTCAAAAGGAAATACTCCAATAAATCCATGTTTTTTTACTCATTATGCTAACAATGATATCCTCCCATTTGCCCGTCTCTTGAGCAGAAGTTATGATCTCAAGGATTGATAAATTAGACTTTGTAGCAATATATCAGTGTGTAAAGTACGCTGTATACAATATTTACTTGCTCTATATATCGGAACTATTTCACTGACTTGCTTACGACTGCATTAATCATTTCAGGAGGCAAGAATAGCCATTGAACAGGTAGTAATCCCAAAAGAGGAACCTGTGGAACTACTTCCAAGGCCACCCCAGATTATATCTCTACAAACAGAGCTCATTGAGAAATACCAACTACAATCAGAGAAAATCAGCAAAGGTTCAGATGTACGCTTACGCATCCTCCCATTTAAACTGGTAAAAGATGAGGACAAAAGCTCCGGTGAAGATGCCAATGCGAATGATTTTGAAAATTTCGAGCCCTACGGTGCAAATGGTTCTCCTCACGGTGTGGACAGGTTACCTCTTCTGCCTGATTAGTCATCACTGTGTTGTACATAGAATATTGTCACATTTGTGGTAGTAAACTTTATAGAAACCTCACAAGTCCTTGCATGGGGATTGTGGCCTATGTTGCTTTACATTTGCTGGCTCTTGTTGGATGTTTCAGCATCAGAATTCTGTCAAATAGTGTCTGCAGATTGGGATCAAGAAGGCTGTTTGATTGCTCTGATGAATCCTAGAATATGTAATTTTTCATCGTTGATAAGCTTTAATGATCGAAATATAGTGACAGGGGTTGATTATCTGGATTCTTAGATGTTTTCATATTTCTTTTAACAAATGTAAATTGGTGTTACTCTTAATTTGTAAAATTTAAAGATACATTCTCTGTTTTAGTTTCTTTTTTTAAGAAAATTATAATTGATCAATTTCTATATAAAGTCTCTGTATTAAGCATTTTTGGACTAAGGGACCACAGTGGATTTTTGGACTTGGTTATGGAAATTTAAGCAACTTGAAAGGGGGATTGAGGTGGTGTTGGTGTATATTTGGAAAGGATTGGTGAAGCTGATTGTGGAAGAAGACCCCAGTCTACGTTTCTTTAGTTGCTTCCATGATTCTCATTGAAAGTTCAAAGCTTTGATGGTTTGCTGCACTAATTTTATGTTTTTTGAGGATGTCTTTGTGAATTTTGTTTTCTATTTGGTGATTTGCTTCGACATTTGTTATGTATGGTCAATTCGGTTATTATCCAAATTAAATTATTATTAATTAAAGTAATTAAAATTTAATTTTTTTAATTAATTGAATCAAAAACATTAAATTAAAAATATTAGTTGTTTTGGCATGGGAAGGATATATCACCAAAGGAAGTCAGTATATGTAGAAAAGAATGCATCTAAGCTGCATTTATTTTCCTTAATTGTTTACCATGCAAAGCCATGGTTTTATACAACGTGCAGAGTAAAGAAAGAATCTCAACTAATTAACAAAAGAAAGAATCCCAACTAATTAACAGAAGTAACAATTTAACTGGTACTAACTAACTACCAGCTTACTAACAGAAATCTATATTACTAACATCCCCCCTCAAGCTGGAGAGTGTATGGAAAGCAAGCCGAGCTTGGACAACAAGAGTTGAAAAGGAACAGCAGCAAGGGGTTTTGTAAAGATGTTAGCGAGTTGATCCTTGGAAGAGCAAGGAAGCAGTTTGATGACGCCGGAGTGCACTTTCTCACGAACAAGATGACAGTCAATCTCGATGTGCTTGGTACGTTCATGAAATGTTGGATTGGCAGCAAGCTGAAGAGCGGAGTTGTTATCACAAAACAAGGCAGTAGGAGTAGAAGGAGGCATATGCAAATCACGCAAAAGGAACCGAAGCCACTGGACTTCACAAGCAGTAGAGGCAAGAGCACAATATTCTGCTTTGGAGGAAGAACGAGACACAGTGGTTTGCTTCTTGGCCTTCCAACTAATAAGAGAATCACCATAAAAGAGGCAATAACCTATCACAGATCGTCGGGTTAAGGGACAGCCAGCCCAGTTAGCATCACTAAAGGCTTTCAAAGCAGATGAGGAAGAGGCAGAAAAGAAAAGACCCAAAGCAGGGCAGCCATTCAAGTAATGAAGAACACGGTGAGCAGCTTGCAAATGAGAGACTGTAGGCTGGTCCAAGAATTGACTTAATTGTTGAACTGTGAAGGCAATATCAGGTCTAGTAGAAACCAAATATAAAAGTCGGCCAATTAGTTTCCGGAAGAGGGTATTGTCAGGAAGTAAGTCTGCAGAAGCATCACGAGGAAGTTTGGCAGTCATTGGGGTTTTAACAGGTTTACAATCTGAGAAGCCAAAGTCAGACAATATATCAAAAGCATATTTTCGTTGACAAAGATGAATTTCAGCAGAGCTTCGAGCAACCTCAAGGCCAAGAAAATATTTTAAAACACCCAAGTCTTTGATGCGAAACTTGGAATCCAGAAAAGCTTTAACCCGTGCTATTTCATCCAAGTTGTTACCAGCCATGATGACATCATCAACATAAACAAGCAAAGCAGTAAAAGAAACAACATCCTTTTTAACAAACAAGGAGAAATCAGAACTGGATTGAACATAACCAAGTGAAAGAAGAGCAGATGTGAGCTTAGAGAACCACTGTCGACTGGCTTGTTTGAGACCATATAAGGATTTTTGTAGCTTACAAACCTTATTTGGCGTTGATGAAGTGACACCAGGAGGTAAAATCATGTAAACTTCTTCGTTTAAATCACCATGTAGAAAAGTATTGTTAACGTCAAGTTGGTGCAAATGCCAATTCTTAGAGGCAGCAATAGCAAGTAATAAACGAACAGTAGTAATCTTGGCTACAGGTGAAAAAGTATCAAAGTAATCAACACCCTCAATTTGTGTAAATCCCTTCGCAACCAAACGAGCCTTGTAACGTTCAATAGAACCATCAGCTCGATGTTTTATCCGATAAACCCATTTACAACCTATTGCAGCCTTGCCTGGAGGTAAATCCATAATGATCCAGGTGTTATTTTGTTTAAGAGCAGAAATTTTAGCCTGCATTGCTTCTCTCCAATGGGAATGTTTACTGGCTTGTAAATATGTAGTAGGGACAGAAGAAGCACTAATGGCAAGTGTGAAATGTAAATGAGTTGAGGAAAGGTTGGAGAAAGGTTGGGAACATCGAAAATGATTGGTAACAGCCTTGTTGGAAAGACAATGATACTGGTCTAAGTAAGAAGGTGGTTTTCGAGTACGAGATGGCTTGAAAGGTTGAATGGGAGGAGTAGTTGTAATTACGGGTTGAGAAGGTGGTGGTACTTGGGGTTGAGAAGGTAAATCATAAGTGGTGGAGGGATCAAAACTTAGGTTTGGGGTAGAAGAATTGGATGGTGAATGAGAAAAGGAAAAAATGGACTCATGAAAAATGACATTTCTGGATACAAAAATGATATGAGATAATAGATAAAAAAGAATATAACCTTTAACATTGGGTTGAAAACCAAGGAAAATACATGCTCGAGCTCGAGGATCAAATTTATGGTGATGGGCAGTAAGAGTTGTAGCATAGCTAAGGCAACCAAACACTCACAAAAACTGAAAATCAGGCTTGGCTTGATAAAGTTTGTCAAAAGGGGCGAGGTTGTCCAAAAGGGGTGTTGGTGTGCGTTAATGAGAAATATAGCATGAAGAACAGCATGGCTCCAAAAGTGCTTAGGTAAGTTGGAATGAAACAAAAGTGCCCGTGAAACATTAAGAATATGTTGATGCTTTCGTTCAACAAGACCATTCTGTTGGGGAGTTTCAACGCAAGAAGTCTGATGAATAATTCCCTTGGAAGCATAGAAGGTTGGAATATCGAATTCACGGCCATTATCGGTTCTAAAAACTTTAATTTTTGAGGAAAATTGAGTTTCAATAAGGGTATAAAAATTTTGAATATGAGCACGAGCTTCAGTCTTTGTTTTTAAAAGAATAGTCCAAGTAAAACGACTAAAATCATCAACGATGGTTAGAAAATAACGATGACCAGTGATAGAAACAATATCAGTTGGACCCCAAATATCAACATGAACGAGGTCAAAACTTTTATTTGAAACAGAAGTACTAACATAAAAAGAAAGCTTCTTTTGTTTAGCCAAAGGACAAGCTTTACAATCTAAAGTAGTTGCTATGGACAAAGAAGGAATATAGGAAGAAAGTAACTTTAGCCTTGAATCAGAAAGGTGACCAAGACGTTGGTGCCAAAGATGGGATGAGGTAGTGGTAGCTGTTAAGGCAGTTGGAACATGAACGGAGAATGTTTGAGCTGGTGTGTCCAAAATGTAAAGGCCATGAACAACTTTAGCTGTACCAATCATCTTCAAAGAGGGGAGGGCCTGCAGGGAACAGTAAGTCTTATAAAAGGTAAATAAACAAGGTAAGGTGGAAGTAAGTTTGGTGACAGATAAAAGATTAAAAGCAAAATGAGGAACATAAAGAACATTTGTAAGATAAAGGCTATCACTAAAAATGATTGTGCCAGAAAATCGAGCACAAACCTTGGTGCCATTAGGTAGAGTGATATGCACAGGTTGTATTTGAGTAAAGGAAGCAAACAAAGATAAAGAATGTGCAATATGATTAGTTGCACTGGTATCTATGATCCAATGATGAGATTTTAAAGAAAAGAAGGTACCTGCAGATGGAAAAGATGTTTGGTGTAAAGAAGAGGCAGTATTAGTAACATGAGGCGGGGAGGTGGGGCTAGAGGATGGAAGCAATGCGAGCAATTGTTGTAACTGTTCTTGGTCAAATTAACACAAGGAGCAGGTGACAAGGAAGCAACAAACTGTGAAGATTGCAAAGATTGTGCAGCACCATCATCAAAAACATTGTGCGCACGAGAAGTCCGTCCACGAGACTTATAACCAGGTGGATAACCATGCTTTTCATAACAGGTGTCAACAGTATGCCAGGATTTGCCACAAAAAGTACATTGGCGTGAATCAGTGGAGGATTTTGCCTGAGATTTCTTGGAAGAAGAGTGTTGGCTCATTGTGTTACTAACAAATACTTGAGAATATCTAGTATTAAGATGACGTTCCTATTGAATGACCATAGAAAAAGCTTTATTAATCGTTGGCAATGGATCAATGAGCATAATTTGAGAACGAACACCAGCAAACTGATCATGAAGGCCTTTAAGAAACCGAATAACATAATCATTATCATGATACTTCTGAAGTGTAGTAAAAACACCATAAGAACAGGGTGTGCGGCAAGAATAGACAGGAATAGGCCTGAAGTTTAACAACTCATCCCAGAGCATCTTTAACTCAGTAAAGTAATCGGTAACCGAGCGCTCATCTTGTTTAAAAGAAGAAATTTCTTCTTGAAGATCAGAAATGCGAAAAATATCTCCCTGAGAAAAACGTTCATGGAGATCACGCCAAATCTCTTAGGCAAAATCAAGCCAAAGAATGCTATTCATGATTGAAGGCGAGATAGAATGATGCAGCCAAGAAATCACCATAGTGTTGCACCACTCCCAAGATGGATAAAGAGAATCTGTTTTAATCGGAACTGTGATCGTACCATCGACAAATTGAAGCTTGTTCTTGGATAAGAGTGCCAGTTTCATTGCTCGAGACCAAGAATGATAATTCGAGCTTGATAAGGCAGGAGAAACCAAGACTAAAGCAGGATTTTCGTTTGGATGAAGGTAATAAGGGCTAGAAGGCAGTATAGAATCATTGAATGCCATGAGAAAGATAGAAACTGAGGAAAATCAGAGAAACGAAGTGTTTGGGAAGCAAGAAAATGCAGAAAAGAAAACAAATATACATCTGATACCATGTAGAAAAGAATGCATCTAAGCTGCATTTGTTTTCCTTAATTGTTTACCATGCAAAGCCATGGTTTTATACAACATGCAGAGTAAAGAAAGAATCCCAACTAATTAACAGAAGTAACAGTTTAACTGGTACTAGCTAACTACCAGCTTACTAACAGAAATCTATATTACTAACAGTATAAGTTGGAAGAATATTAATGGTTTGAAGTCAGGTGGATTGGAATAAAGGATACACTAACATTGGCAGGAGAGTATAGGTAACTCAAGGCTTTAAGTACTGATATTTGAGGTTTTGACAGTGTTACTGTTCTATTTATTAGAAAATGAGCTCTCCAAACCTCATATATTTTCTTGGATATTTTCGAACACCTTTAAATAAATTTAAAATGGTTTTAACAAGATTTTACAATTTAAAAAATTGATTTTTATCTATATTTTATGATTTTATAAAAATATTCTCTTAATTAATTTTGAAGTAATTAAAACGTTACTGAGAATCAAACTGCTTAAGTGGAGTGGTACTTAAGGTAGTGGGTACTCCTTCAATCACCAAACAAGAACAATAAAGAAACCGAACACAAAAAGGTTGTTTACGCAGTTTAGTTTCCTTAGGTCAATTTTCTTATATAAGAACATCTATCACAATCTCCGTAAAACAAGCACTATATAAGCCGAATATAATATAATAATAAGGAACAATATAAACAAGTATCCTTGGTAGCTAAATCTTTTATTATTCAATCAAATCTAACTTCCTTGATTTAAGGAACTAGGTAATAATCGGGCTAGATATCGTCCATATAATTAGCATAGCCCAAATAATTGGTTCAGTAAATTGTCAACAAACCAAATATGAAAATTGTCTTCTCACAGTTTTTGATGGCTAGGAGAGTGGGTACTCCCTTTAGCACCAAATTGTCAATTTCATATTTTTAAAAAGTTTCCTAAATAACTTCGAGATTCTTGACATGGCTGAGTTACATCTCTCATTCATACAGATTGTCAGAACGGATGACGAGTGAAATGTGTTATAAGTTTTCTATCAACAAATAATCCTTTGATTAAATCAGCAAATTATTTCTACATGATTGAAGGACTTCAATTCGAAAAAGAGAAGGTTTGTATTTTTCAAAACAAACTTTATCCTTGTTGTTCGACTTGATCTTTACTTGGTGGTTAAGTTTATTTGTATTTATTTGACAATAGAGGTTTTGAGCTTGAAATTCAAAAAGGGATTATAGGGATAATTTTTCGAATTAAAATATTATTTATCTCTTTATTATTTGGAGAAGATGTCGGATATTTAGCCTATAAATAGATTGCATTGCAGTATATGTTCATGTACTGGTTGAGTGCTTTTGGTTAATTATTTACTCTTTTTTTTTCTCGTATTTCTACGCTCTTTTGTTAGGCATTTTATTAGAGAGTTAGTTGATATTTGTATAAGTGAGGTTTTTGGATGAGTAATTGTAACAGTTGAGAATTTTATTGGTGCAATTGTTTCTTATTGAGCTTTAATCAATAGATTTTTAGATCCATTGTTGAATAAATTATTTACTTACTAAAACTCTGCAAAATAGAATTGTTTTTGAATTGCGTTAATAAATCTGGTGTGTTTTGCCTTGCTCTTTTTTAAACAGCCTGTTATGTTGTTTTGTTCTAACCTGTGTTACAAGAACATCGAATTGGGACATCTAATAAATAAAAATGCTTTTCATGATGGAAGCATGATCAATTTGATTCAGTTATGATGGAGTTGATATCTCTTATGATTTCATTCAAACTTGCGTCATGGTGTTTGATAATGGTGATAGTTCGATTGGAAATGATACTGGTTTCTTTAATGAGCTCCTTAGCAGCTAGCATTTTGGTGTAATTTTGATTAAAGCTTTGCAATGGAGATTCTGAGCAGTAGTTTTTTGGTTTTCTTTTTTAACAATATGATATAATCTCTAAAACTACTCGTAGCTTCTCCCTAATATATACATAAGTGGATAATACGTTTTAACTCATTCAAACTAATCAATCTTGTTTACATGTTGTATCAATTATAATCAATCTTCTCATCCAACCAGCAAGATAACATGCCTAACATGTCTTGAATTTTCAAAATATGCTTCTAAGTTTTACCTGATTCGATCCAATCTCAATTCAAACCAATTGTAATAGGCCCATTTCGCCCGGGCCCGTATTATAACAAAAAAAACCAAAAAATAATAATATAAAATAAAAAATCCAAATGTCCATAGTCCAAATTACAAACCCAAAATATTACAACTCAACAGGCCCAAATAAATAGCCCAAGTTCATAAAATATAAGCCCAAATTCGACCCAAATACCAATTCCAACTCTAATTTAAATTAAAGCCTAATAATAAACTAGCCCAATGGCCCAATACCCGTTTCTAACACAAATCTCAATTGCACTAAGCCTAGACCCTAAACCAAAACCCACTCATAACCCAAATTAACCTAAGCCCAATAGCCCAACTTCAGATTCGGCCCAAACGGCTCGGGCAAAGGGAAGCTATTGGAAACCCTGGGTTCTCCCGAACCACAGCTCCCACGAGTGGTTGCTCCTCCACGCGCGCCCCTCCCAGTTGGTACATGCAAAACAGATTGACAACTTGCAACAAACGACGATGGCAATAGAATACAGCAAAGCAAAAATAATTTTTGATTTTATTTTTGATTTCCATTTGGCTATAGAGGTGTTCATGGGCTGGGCCGGGCCAGGCTCAATTAAAAATTTAGGCCCATTCATCGGGCTCGGCTCAGGCCGGGCCCAAAAAATGGGCCTAAATTTTTTCCCAAGCCCGACCAATATAAAAATGCTAAAACCCGGGCCCGGCCTGACCCATATTAAAATTTTATATTATTTTATATAATTTTTAAATATATATAATACATCAAAAATACTAAAAAAATCAAAATAAATATTTCCCAACAAATTGAAAATAAATTTTAAAAAAATATGTAGACTTAAATAGGACTAAGATAGATGTAACTTAATAAGCAAATACCTCTAAAATAATAATAAAATTAACAAATGCCTTTAAAATAATAACAAAATTAACAATAAAATAAGTTTTATACAATATTAAATCAATAACAACAAAATAGTAGCAACATAATAGTAATATAGTAGCAAAATAGGGAGAAAACAACAAGAAAATAACATTCAAAAATAAAAATAAAAAAACAGATTTTTTTTGTCATTTAGTGAATTCGGGCCGGGCCAAAAATACCTTACCCGATGATACGGGCCGGCTCGGGATGAGTCGAAAACGTATGCGGGTTGCCCAATCGTCTACGAGGAGGAATCAAGCCTTTGGAAAATATGGATGCGTTTGCGGAAGTTTTAAGTGAATAAAAATAAGAAATGGTTCGGCTTGATGAAAAGAAATGAAAAATGGATAAATAAAATAAAAAAAATAGATAAAGGATAATTTTGATGGGGGTGGATAAACGAACTTAAACAAGAAGCGATTCGACACTAAAGAGTGTCACCCCGGATTCTATAATGTTTAAGGTGGAAAGATGAAAATAGGTTAATGAACGCCACACCAAAGGGAATTTGGTGATAAGTTCAAACAAGTCGAAGACGCCACAAGCAAGCTTGATAAGTCTAACGAAACTTGTACGAAAATGAAGAGGAGATAAACTCACTCAAATGAAGAAAAGTTCATAAAATTTTCTTAAAGTCTGAATTCTGTTAAATGAGAATTACATAGCCTTTTTATAGGATGAACAAAGGCTAGCCAAATAGTCTTCTAATCTTGCCTCTTAACCCTTAAGTTTTTGAAAGGGCACCAGCAACCTTTAACCCTTAACCCTTGAGTTTTTGAAGAGGCACCTAACAACCTTTTAACCCTTAAGTTTTGAAAAGACACTAGTAACCTTGTCCCTTAACCCTTAGGTTTTCGAAAGGGCACCAGCAACCTTGTCCCTTCATGTTCACCAAAAGGCACCTGGCAACTTTGTCTCTTCATGTTCACCAAAAGGCATTGGGCTAGTTGAATGCCGAATGAAGCTGAACTAAGCTAACACGAATAAATCAGCTTGAAGAAAGGTGCGAATCAAGCGAATTGAGCATGAAGCTGGGAAGCAGTTTAATGTAGAAAAGCAAGAGATGACCAAGATATGTTGGAGGAGGTAACAATTGTGGGGGAGCCAACTATAGTTGATTTTCCAACATCTTATAGAGCTAACTAATTATACAGAAAAGGGCTCGTCTCAGTTAGTATACTTTGTAAAACACTGGGAATATAAGCAAGCAAATGTCGTTCGTCTTCTTAGAGAAGAACTTGACAATCTAAGCAGGCAAAGGCAGGAATCTGAGCTCAAGAGGATTGAAGTTTGAATATTGAGTTGCTCTGGGCGTGCTCGTATCACCCGAGGCTCAGCCCATTTTTAAAACGGGCCTTATTTTTTGTCCAAGCCCATTTTTGGGCTTATATTTTTGCCCAAACCCTCCCAAATTTCGGTCAAACCTTCGGGCCGGGCCGGGCTACTCGACCCATGAACACCTCTATTTGGCTATAAATAGGGCCGAAATCAAATGGAAAAACGATCCCATTTATTTTGTATACACGAACGTACGCATATTGAATAGAAAAAATCCGAAATTGATTTTTTGAAAGGTGATTCTCATATTTTTCTTTTACTCATTGAGTTTTCTTTTTCTTTATTCCTTGCTCTTTGATTTTTATCTATTGCATGCAAAAGAAAAAAATAAAAGAAAGAAGCACTTATCTGTTTAATACCGTCGTCGGATTCCTATTCACTTTGTCGAAATCGAAGCTTGAACGGGGATTTTTAGGTGTGAAGGTGGCAATACCTTCAAGTATATTCTTAGAAGGAGCCAGATTTGGCCTTCACACGACGCCATCGCTGATTACTGTAGCGTATGGTGGTCGGATGACCTTTTGACTTTGGTCTTTGGTTAGCCGATTAGAGAGGGAAGGGTTTTTAGTCTCATTTGTGTTTGGTTTTAGATTGGCTAAGTGAAAGACAAAGAAAGGGCTAGGTTTTCTTTTTTAAATGACCGACTGCTTCTTTTTTAAAGGGAAATATTGTCTTTATAAATGGAGAGGTTATTTTCATGATTGGTCCCTCCCCTTTTGCGCTATCATTTGAACAGACCTTGCTTATATTTTTCTCTACTTTTTAATGTTTCCCTGAAATTTACTCGTTACTTCGTTTTAGTCTATATTTAAGTGTTGCGTTCCAAAGCTTGGTATATTTTCGTTTTTAGTCCTGGTTCGTTGGCGTGCTTTGTGTTTTAATCTCAGAATCTATTTTCAGAGTTTGTTTATTTATGAATTACCCCTTTTTATCTTGTTTTTATTTCAATGGGGTCTTTTTCTATTTCAGTTTATGCATTTTATTTTATTCTTTGTAATTAATTCATTATTCATTTTTTATAAATTGTTTTAACATATTATTTTGAAATATTTTACTGATTTTACATTGTTTAGTTTTTTTTTTACTTTTATTTGTATATTTTTTAAACTTATTTTAATATATAATTTGTTCATTTTAAAATTCTCTTTTATGTATATTTCTTTGATTTAAAGATTTATATAATATTTTTAAATACTCTTATACATTATTATTTTATATATATTATTTAAATTAAACTATTTCTTAATACATGTATATTATTCATATTAAATTTCTTACTTTATGACTATTATTTATTTTGATTGATATTTTATCCTGTATATTATGTATTTTGATTTTCTTCTTATAATATTTATTTTAAAATTCATTTGTATACTACTATCTAATATGTTTTTTTAATCTTTATTTTTGATTGATATATATCATTTTGTACACTATTTATTTTAATTTTCTTCTTATATAATACTTGTTTTAAAATTCTTTTGTATATTACTATTCAATATATTGTTTATTTTCATCTTTATTTTATTTTAAATTCTCTCATATATTACTTGTTTTAAAATTCATATACATATAATTTGTTGTTTATATATTAATGATTTCAAATGTATTTTTTTGTTTTTATATATTATTCATTCTTTTTATTTGTCTTAAAATTTGTTGCATTTTATTTATGTTAAGTTGCTTGATATTTCTTTCTAAATTGTCTTTTAATTCATTAGTTTTGAATGTTAATGTTAGTATTTGTATAGCGTATGATATGTTGCCACTGTATGAATCCTAATTTGCTCTTTTGTGTTTTCATTATTGCCATGTATTGTTATTTTATGTTTGCAATTATACTTTTGTTTTTATTATTGCATTGTAATTAAGATTTCCAACTTATTTATGAAAAATTGTTCATTTTATATCCAAACAAACCAAACAAATATACTTTGAGCCGGTTTTATAGTCGCTTATTTGAAATTTTCTCAAAATAAGGCAATACTTGGTATTTAAGAGCTTCGAGAAGATTGCGCCCTAACTTACTGGGTTCCGATTTTTTCTCGTTGAATCTAAGCAACCGAGTACCCTTTTCAATCATAACACATAAAGTTCAAATAAAAGCTTATTCTCAAGAATTCAAGATGTTGTGTCCTAACTCACTGGATATGACATTTTGTGCCTCGAGGTAAGGATTTCTAAAAATAAAGGTAATGTTCTATGTTTAGAATTTTGAGAAATTGTGCCCTAACTTACTGGGTTCTAATTTTTCATTTTACTCAAATAATTGAATAACATTTTTGAATTTAAGGGCATGAGTTTTAAAAATCAAAAGACGAGCTTAGTTTCGAGGGATTGAAATGTCGTATCCTAACTTACTGAGTATGACATTTTCTTTTTTTGAGATAAGAAAGTCTCGGCATTCAATTAGGTTTACTAAAGTGTTCTTTTGAATAAAAGGATTGCATTCTAAAATCTTTTCAAGTTTTTAACGTAAGGACATTAATTAATCAATTTGGTACCAGTTTTGGCCGTACGAGGGTGCTAGTCCTTCCTTGTACGTAACCGATTCCCGAACTTGTTTTTCTATTTCGTAGACCAAATTTTTTTTAAGGTGATCCAATCGTACCTAAACAAAAAATGTTGGTAGCGACTCCATTCTCATTTTTAAGTCGACTCCCGTTTTTTCAAATTTAAAAATGATTTCGACACCGATGTTTAAAATATATTACTAAAAATAGTTTAAATATCATAAATGAGCTTGCAGTTATTCAAAATATCATCAAGAATCAAATCCCAATATATTGTTACCAAAATTTGTCTAACACAAAAATGACACATTTCTCAAATACTAATAAACACTGCTTTTTAGCACGATTCAAAGCTACCTCAACCTAAGATATAATAATCGAAAAGCACTGAATAATTTAATAATAATTTTTAAAGCAAACTTAACATTGTTGGGAGCTGCCTTAACCTAAAATATTATAATAAAAAAGCACTAGATAATTAATTCAACTCAAAATTAAGTACTTCGAAGTTCACTTTTTAATAATAATTTTTTAAGGCAAACTTAACACTGTTCAAAACTGCCTCAACCTAAGATACTATAATTGAAAAGCATTGAATAAATAATTGAATTACTTCACTTTTTAATAATAATTTTTAGGTATAATGATTTGTTTGGCCTTCAAATTTTATAATAAAGTTTATTTTAGCTTTTCATTTAATTTTTTGTTTCTTTTAACTTTTGAACTTATATTGTTTGTCAAATAATCCTAAAATAGATGGAAAATTTAATGTGTGTCAACTTTTTTGACGTGGTGGTCTATGTGGATGCCACGCCTATAATTAATTTTTTTAATTTTAAAATATAAAAAATAATTTTTTATATATTAAAATAATTTTTTAATTTTAAAAAATAAATTAATTGTTGACGTAACATCTACATGTGTTTATTAGTATGGTGTCAGAGAAAATCGTGAATTAATCATTGTCAAATTTGGACATTAGCAACAGGAGGAAGATAATTCTAAGGGAGGCAAAGCAGACCTGAGAAGTGGGGAAGAAATTGGGATTAACTGTGAGGAGAGATGAAAGGAATGTCATTGAGGATATAATAAGACTCGAATACCAGTAGCAAAGGACTCGAAGAGAAGAAATAAAGCCCCAGCGCAACAACAGGTGCGAGTTTGAATTTGTTGTTTTGATTTATATTAGAATATTGATTGGGTGATATAAGAATTGTTATGTTTTAATTTGTCTTTGCATAATATTTATTTGAATTTATTTAAAAAGAATATAAAATTTAATATAAAAAACAACATGAATTTTTTAAGGATCATAATGACACGTTTGTTCAATCCTAATTTGTCTGGACTCCATTTATAGACACTTTTAATTAGTATTTACAACTATAAAATCGTTGAAAAAAATTTAAAAAAAAAATATTTAATGCATTATTAAATGTATAGAACACATCATCATTAAATAAAACAAAAAATAGTGTAGGACTTATAAATAAATACTAATAACTTTATTGAAACATAATTAATTATAAATAAATGCTACAACCCTAAACCCTAGATCTTAAATTCAAGACTCCAAATCTAATATTCTAAACTCTTAAATCCAAGATCTTAAATATAAGAGTTATTAATATTTATTTATAATAGTTATGATCAATGTGTAATTATTTTAAATAAAACATTATAAGAAATTATGTTTAAATAAAATTATTAATATTTATTTACAAATTTTCCATATTTTTTTATTTAATTTTATATACCAGTTATGCATAAAATATTATTCCTTAAATGAAAAAGAAAAATAAAAAGTAATATACTAGCTTAAGAATTATTGGTTAAAGCAACTATATAAGTGGATTATAGAATTTCATTTTCTAATAGACTTTTAAAAAGTCAACATTTGCATGGACTTCAAGAGAAGGTCCACATTTGCATATGAAGTATTGCATGGAGTTCCCATTTATGGTCAAGCTCAAGTTCTGTGTAAACGCACAATTCTATTCAATTCTACTCATCTAATGCATAGTCAAACTCGAAAACGAATTTTGGTGTCAAGAAAAGTATAAAATTTAAAAAATTTAGGATCAAATCTAAAAATTAAACTTGCTCAGGTCCACGCAAGTACATGGTTTTGATTTTCTTCAACCTTGCAACAACTTCTTCCATATCAATCCTTTCCTCTGCTACCTCTGCTGAACATTCCAGAGATAATTGCAAAATGGATAATATACAATCCTTTGCTGCTAACCCTTCTCTCTCTCTTGTATTTAGAAGCTCACTGTCTACCACATCAACTAAGGAAGATGGTAATGATTCTTTCACCCAACGTTTCAAGCTCATATCTTCTCCAAACATATCATCTGTAGGCTTCTTTCTTGTGAAAGTTTCCATTACAAGAACCCCGAAACTATACACATCACCTTTTGTAGAAACAATTCCTTCTGATCCATATTCTGTATAAGAAAATAATTTAAATCCATTATAAATTTATTTGAAGAATAATTTGAAGGCAAGCACAAGTCTATATACATTACCTGGTGACATGTATCCAATAGTTGCTAGTGTCTTTGTTTGTATCGTTGAATCTTCTTCGCCTAAGAGTTTTGCAATGCCAAAATCACCCAAATGCGCTATCATATCTGTATCTAGCAGGATATTGTTTGGCTTTATATCACAATGAACCACTGGTAGGGTATGACCATGGTGGAGATATTCCAATGCCAATGCAATGTCTATCACTATATTCAACCTTTGCAAAGCATTCAGAAAATGGTTGTGAGAATATAGCCACTTCTCCAAGCTTCCATTAGACATGAACTCAAGTACCAAAGCTTTAAATTCAACATTAGAGCAGCTACTAATGATTTTAACCAAATTCCGATGACGAATGTTGCGTAGTACCTCACACTCAATATCAAAGCTTTTAGAGGCTCTATCTTGATTTACATGGAACACTTTTACTGCAATGGTCATCCCAGTTGAGAGAGTTCCTTTGTATACTGACCCGAAACTCCCTACCCCAAGTAGATTGCTATCAGAAAATCCACCAGTAGCTTGAGCAAGGTCATGGTAAGAAATTCTTCTCCATTCAGGTAACAGTGGCAAATTTTCTTGAATTGGTAGTTCAGTTTTCGTATTTCGACTTCGTAAAAGAAAGATAACCACGATCGATACTAATATGACCGAGCCAATTGCAGGTAGAATATATTTTAAAAGATTGGCACTCTTGGAGGGATCAGTTTTGCAAGGTGGGACTTGAAGTCGAGATGGACCGCACAAGTCTTCATTGCCATAAATGATTGGCTCGAGTAGTTTCCAAATAATCCTCTGCTAGGAATTTCCCCTTGTAGTCTATTGAAAGAGACATTGAAATGTTTGAGATTTTGGAGTTTCTCTAAGGACTTGGGGATCATTCCTGAAAGATTATTCCTAGACAGATCCAAGTATTCCAAACTTATCAACTCATCAAATGATGCAGGAATAGAACCCTGCAACATATTACCAGATAACGAGAGATGAGTTAGATGCATGAGATCAGCAATGCTGTTTGGGATTGCACCTGAGAACTGATTATCTGACAAATTCAAATTAGTCACAGACTTCCAGTTCCCAATATCGGTTGGGAGAGATCCATTCAGTGAATTCGAAGATAACTCTAGGAACACGATGCCGTCGAGTCTCGTCAAGGTTGATGGGATTGAGGTAAAATTATTGGAGCCTAAGAAAAGATTCCTCAGAGAAACCAAATCACCTAAGCATTCTGGTATTGGTCAAAATAGTTTGTTGTCAGTGAGAGTAAAGTAAGCCAACCTTTCAAGATGACATAACTCGGATGGAATGCTTCCTTCAAGCTTGTTACTCCCAAGATCAACATCTTGCAACTCTCTCAATCTTCCAAGTGTTGCAGGTATTGTTCCAGTGAAGTCATTGTGGTCAAGGCCTAACCATAACAATTTGCTTAAGTTTCCGATTTCACCGGGGATGCTGCCCTTAATGTTGCAATGAGAAGCATAGAAAAGAGTTAGAGAAGCAGATAAATTCCCCACAGAAACTGGAAGTTCACCATTGATCAAAGGGTTATCATCAAATATCAAAACTTCCAAGCTTTTACAGCTTGTCAATGATGAGAGAAAGCTCAATACAGGGGAAGAAGGTTTGCTACTTAAGTTGTTATGCCCTAAGTCCAACCGTTGCAAATATTTTAGATTGCCAAACGTATCCGGAACAGCTCCAGAAAAAGAATTATTCGTTAGTTGAAGAAAAATAAGATTAGAGGCGTTGGAGATAAAGGTTGGGATTGGTCCACTTAGTTCATTTAGCTCAAGATAAAGCCCTTCTAGTTTTGGAAGTCCAAGGCCAGCTGTTGATGGAAGCTGACCTGAGAGTTGATTGAAACCAAGCCAAATCATCAATGCTGTCGATATGTTAAAGATTGGAGGAGGGATGGAACCAGAGAAACTATTATTTCCCAAGGATAAGATTTCAAGATTCTGTAAGTTTCCAATCTGAAACGGAAGTGAACCTGCCATAATTTGTATATAAATTAGTGTAGGCACTAATTAATATTTAATGAAATGATATCATTGTTGTTAATTGAAAATTTGCATAAAATAAGATATATATAGAGAGAGTGTGATACTCTACCTGACAAGCGATTAGAGGAAAAATCAAGGTAACTTAGAAATGTCAAGTTCCCAATGCTTGAAGGCACAGGCCCTGTTAAGTTGTTTTCTGAAAAGCGAAGCCTCTCTAAGTTCAGAAGGTCACCAATTGTTCCAGGGATTTGACCTGAAAAATATAATTGATATAACAACTAGTTTTATGTAATTATAAAACAATTGCTGGTAAGCAAAAATTGCAGAAATATATCTTCAAATATAAACTGCAGGGGGAAAATGGAACCTGAAAGCTGGTTGGTTCCCATATGCAAACTCTTCAAGGTGGAAAGGTTTCCAATCTTGACAGGAATCTGCCCTCGCAGATTGTTGTTTCCCAAATTCAAAGACTCTAGCTTTGGTAAATGGCACAAAGATGATGGAATTAAACCAGTGAAGTTGCTTCCGAATAGATTCAAGTTTTGAAGTCGAGTGAAGGAACCGAACCATGATGGGATTTCTCCACCGAATTTGTTGTTACCCAAGTTTATGAACTTCAACCGATGCAAATTAGCCAAATGGTTGGGTAATAAGCCTTGGAAACTATTGTTCATAATGTTGAGTCTGGAGAGGAAGGATAGATTTCCCAAGTGTGATGGTATGGTGCCTACCAGACCCATGCCTGTACGATTCAAAACTGTGACCCTAAGGTTTTTGGATCCGCAAGTGACGCCAATCCAATTGCAGACAGATGTGCTAGTAGACCAATTGGTTGCTAAAAAACGTTTTGGATCAGAAGTTACATGATATTTCAATGCAAGAAGAGCTAACCGGTCTGTGGTGATGTTGGGTGATTCCATGGAAAAAGAACAAACAAAGTTCAGAAACAAAATCACAACTACAAGAGAAAGCATAAAGTGAGATTTTCCCATTGGCTTACTTGGGTTCATGAAGGATATGAAATAATGGAAACTCTTTCATTAAATAATCAGCAAAATGAATGGATGGTGGATGGGAAGCCAACTGCTACTGGTTTTTATTAAAAGTAATCTAGATTTTCTAATTAATTATTTAAAATAACCTATTAAAATCATATATGTAAATTATCCGATTTCTATTGTTTATCGGTGTTGTTTGACACATTGGTGGCACTGTCCCATCATCGGCTAATAAATGCATTTAAAAATCAGCGACACTGACCCAAAGTGTAATTATATAAAATGTTCAAAGACATAATAAAACAATCATTATTCTTTTCCAAATTAAATGCTTTCAACTTTTATTATATTTTTAAAATTAAATTTAAATAATCCTTAAAATATATAAGAATAAAAAAATATTTTTTTAAATAATAAAATTTAAAAAATTATATAAAATTTTTATTTAAATTATCTAAATATATCTTAAATTTTTTTTATCTAAATCTAAAAATACTAGAGAATGAATTTGAAAATGATTTAAAATTAAATCAACTTGAGAAAGTATTTTGAATGATTTATTTTCTTTTGAAAATTGCTTGGTGTACAAGGTCTGCGTGAGAGAGTCAATGCTGGTACGCTGGTCGGTGGATAATTTCCTGCAACTTGATCAATAACTGTCCCTACAAAGAAATGTAGATTTTACAAACAATATTCTGCAATACTTTGATTAATTTAATTTTCAGGCTAATAATTGTAATGCTTCACGTGATCATAATGGAATGATAGATTGTATGATTATTATTTATAATATCTCGTATATATTTTCTAAAAGGCTGTAAGGTTGAAGTTTATAAGAATATTCATAAATTTAATTTTTAATGTTTATTTTTTTTTTATCATTTTAATCCTAATTGTTCTTTTTATTATTTTAGCCTCTAGTTTTTAAATTTTATTAAATTTTTAAGATAGTTTTTAAAAAAGTTTAATGAAATTCTTTTTATTTTTTTTTTAAAAAGTTGAATCTTTATGATGTACATGTAAATTGTGAAGTAAATTTCTAAATTAGCATCATTAAAATTTAACGATCTAATTAATTCTCCCGTCTAAAAAGTAACAGCTTAATTGAATTTTAAAAGTTGAGGGTTAAAATGATAAAAAAGAATTTTAATTGAATTTTAACGGTCGAATCCTGGTTATCATTCTTTTACGAAGTCAAAATTCGAAAGCTGAACTACCAATTGTTAGTAATATAGATTTCTGTTAGTAAACTGGTAGTTAGTTAGTACCAGTTAAACTGTTACTTCTTTTAATTAGTTGGGATTCTTTCTTTAATTTGCACGTTGTATAAAACCATGGCTTTGCATAGTAAACAATTAATGATAATAAATGCAGCTTAGATGCATTCTTTTCTACATGGTATCAGATGTACATTTGTTTTCTTTTCTGCATTTTCTTGCTTCCCAAACACTTTGTTTCTCTGATTTTTCTCTGTTTCTATCTTCCTCATGGCATTCAATGATTCTATACTGCCTTCTAGTCCTTATTACCTTCATCCAAACGAAAATCCTGCTTTAGTCTTGGTTTCTCTTGCCTTATCAAGCTCGAATTATCATTCTTGGTCTCGAGCAATGAAATTGGCACTCTTATCCAAGAACAAGCTTCCATTTGTCGATGGTACGATCACAGTTCCGATTAAAACAGATCCTCTTTATCCAGCTTGGGAGCGGTGCAACACTATGGTGATTTCTTGGCTGCATCACTCTATCTCGCCTTCGATCATGAATAGCATTCTTTGGCTTGATTTTGCCTACGAGATTTGGCGTGATCTCCGTGAACGTTTTTCTTAGGGAGATATCTTTCGTATTTCTGATCTCCAAGAAGAAATTTCTTCTTTTAAACAAGATGAGCGCTCGGTTACTGATAATTTTACTGAGTTAAAGATGCTCTGGGACGAGTTGTTAAACTTCAGGCCTATTCCTGTCTGTTCTTGTCGCACACCCTGTTCTTGTGGTGTTTTTACTACACTTCAGAAGTATCATGATAATGATTATGTTATTCGTTTTCTTAAAGGCCTTCATGATCGGTTTGCTGGTGTTCGTTCTCAGATTATGCTCATTGATCCATTGCCTACGATTAATAAAGCTTTTTCTATGGTCATTCAACAAGAACGTCATCTTAGTACTGGATCTTCTCAAGTATTTGTTAGTAACACATTCTGCCAACACTCTTCTTCCAAGAAATCTCAGGCAAAATTCTCCACTGATTCACGCCAATGTACTTTTTGTGGAAAATCCAGGCATACTGTTGAAACATGTTATGAAAAGCATGGTTATCCACCTGGTTATAAGTCTCGTGGCCGGACTTCACGTGCGCACAATGTATTTGATGATGGTGCTGCACAATCTTTGCAATCTTCACAGCCTGTTGCTTCCTTGTCACCTGCTCTTTGTGTTAATTTGACACAAGAACAGTTACAACAATTGCTCGCATCGCTTCCATCCTTTAGCCCTACCTCCCCGCCTCATGTTACTAATACTGCCTCTTCTTTACACCAAACATCTCCTCCATCTGCAGGTAACTTCTTTTCTTTCAAATCCCATCATTGGATCATAGATACTGGTGCAACTGATCATATTGCACATTCTTTATCTTTGTTTTCTTCTTTTACTCAAATACAACCTGTGTATATCACTCTACCTAATGGCACCAAGGTTTGTGCTCGATTTTCTAGCACAATCATTTTTAGTGATAGCCTTTATCTTACAAATGTTCTTTATGTTCCTCATTTTGCTTTTAATCTTTTATCTGTCACCAAACTTACTGCCACCTTACCTTGTTCATTTACCTTTTATAAGACTTATTGTTCCCTGCAGGCCCTTCCCTCTTTGAAGATGATTGGTACAGTTAAAGTTGTTCATGGCCTTTACATTTTGGACATACCAGCTCAAACATTCTCCATTCCTGTTACAACTGTCTTAACAGCTACCACTACATCATCCCATCTTTGGCACCAATGTCTTGGTCACCTTTCTGATTCAAGGCTAAAATTACTTTCTTCTTATATTCCTTCTTTGTCCACAGCAACTACTTCTGATTATAAAGCTTGTCCTTTGGCTAAACAAAAGAAACTTTCTTTTCCTGTTTGTACTTCTGTTTCAATTAAAAGTTTTGATCTTGTTCATATTGATATTTGGGGTCCAACTGATGTCGTTTCTATCACTGGTCATCGTTATTTTCTAACCATTGTTGATGATTTCAGTCGTTTTACTTGGATTATTCTTTTAAAAGCAAAGTCTGAAGCTCGTGCTCATATTCAAAATTTTTATACCCTTATTGAAACTCAATTTTCCTCAAAAATTAAAGTTTTTAGAACTGATAATGGCCGTGAATTTGATATTCCTACCTTCTATGCTTCCAAGGGAATTATTCATCACACTTCTTGCGTTGAAACTCCCCAACAGAATGGTCTTGTTGAACGAAAGCATCAACACATTCTTAACGTTTCACGGGCACTTTTGTTTCATTCCAACTTACCTAAGCACTTTTGGGGCCATGCTGTTCTTCATGCTATATTTCTTATTAACCGCACACCAACACCCCTTTTGGACAACCTCACCCCTTTTGAAAAACTTTATCAAACCAAGCCTGATTTTCAGTTTTTGCGAGTGTTTGGTTGCCTTAGCTATGCTACAACCCTTACTGCCCATCGCCATAAATTTGATCCTCGAGCTCGAGCATGTATTTTCCTTGGTTTTCAACCCAATGTTAAAGGTTATATTCTTTTTGATCTATTATCTCATGTCATTTTTGTTTCCAGAAATGTCATTTTTCATGAGTCCATTTTTCCATTTTCTCATTCACAATCCACTTCTTCTACCCAAAGCTAAGTTTTGATCCCTCCACCATTTATGATTTACCTTCTCAACCCGCAATTACAACTACTCCTCCCATTGAACCTTCCAGGCCATCTCGTACTCGAAAACCACCTTCTTACTTAGACCAGTATCATTGTCCTTCCAACAAGGCTGTTACCAATCATTTTCGATGTTCATAACCTTTCTCAACCTTTCCTCAACTCATTTACATTTCACACTTGCCATTGGTGCTTCTTCTGTCCCTACTACATATTTACAAGCCAGTAAACATTCCCATTGGAGAGAAGCAATGCAGGCTAAAATTTCTGCTCTTGAACAAAATAACACCTGGATTATTATGGATTTACCTCCAGGCAAGGTTGCAATAGGTTGTAAATGGGTTTATCGGATAAAAGATCGAGCTGATGGCTCTATTGAATGTTACAAGGCTCGTTTGGTTGCGAGGGGATTTACACAAACTGAGGGTGTTGATTACTTTGATGCTTTTTCACCTGTGGCCAAGATTACTACTGTTCGTTTGTTACTTGCTATTGCTGCCTCTGAGAATTGGCATTTGCACCAACTTGACGTTAACAATGCTTTTCTGCATGGTGACTTAAACGAAGAAGTTTACATGGTTTTACCTCCTGGTGTCACTTCATGAACACCAAATAAGGGTTGTAAGCTACAAAAATCCTTATATGGTCTCAAACAAGCCAGTCGACAGTGGTTCTCTAAGCTCACATCTGCTCTTCTTTCCCTTGGTTATGTTCAATCTAATTCTGATTTCTCCTTGTTTGTTAAAAAGGATGTTGTTTCTTTTACTGCTTTTCTTGTTTATGTTGATGATGTCATCCTGGCTGGTAATAACTTGGATGAAATAGCACGGGTTAAAGCTTTTCTGGATTCCAAGTTTCGCATCAAAGACTTGGGTGTTTTAAAATATTTTCTTGGCCTTGAGGTTGCTCGAAGCTCTGCTGGAATTCATCTTTGTCAACGAAAATATGCTCTTGATATATTGTCTGACTTTGGCTTCTCAGATTGTAAACCTGTTCAAACCCCGATTGTAATAGCCAATTTTGGCCCAAGTTCAAATAAAAACCCAAAATAAACCTCAACAGTCTCTAAAAGTCCACTACACATTAAAAATACAGCCCAAATCAACAGACTCGAAGCCCAAAAATTAAACCAGCCCAACGAGCCCACTTAGCCGTACTAGGGTTTCAGAAAAGCTGAAACCCTAGCCTACCCTCAGCGCCGCAGCCACCTCTGTCATTGGCCACCGAACGTCTGCCTCTTCCATGCCTCTGACCGCCTGCAAATCAAAAGACACTCAAGAAACAGAGACTACATGCAACACTAGACGAGGAGAAAAACGACAAAAGAATAGCAGAGACTACAGACAAAAAACAAAGAAAACAAAATGAAAAAACAAAAATGACAGAGAAACAAAACAGAAAAAACAAAAAGGGATCTTCGCAAATCGGTTATAAAAACCAAAACCAAATATTGTACTTCTTCTTCTTCCTTTTTTACGAACTAGGAATCATCAGAAAAAAAAACATTCAAGGTTGATTTCATTTTCATTTTTTTGATTATTTTACTGTCGTTTTTATTTTTATCTTTTTACTATTTCGAATCGTTGCAAACAAAAACAAAAAAGGAAGGGACCTTACCTTGCGCACTCCATCGGCCGCCGGATCTGGTGGCGCTGCCCGAACGGAGATGCCCTAGAAGAAGAAGAAAGAAATGGGGGAGGGGGCGTTTCTCTTTTTTTTTTAGGAAATTGAATGGCAAAAAAATAATAATAAAGGAAGGTTTTTATAACAGTTGAAACGACACCGTTTGCTACAAGGGAACCTGCGCATATCCCTTAAAAGGGATAATTGCGTGCTTGGTCCCCCCATGTTGCGGCGCTAGTTGATCAAGTCCCCTTTCGCACTCTTTTTTTTTTTAAATCTTACCCTATTATTCCTATTACGTTTTAATCTGGTCCTTGTCCATTTTCCACTTTAATTTATTGCAGTTTTGATCCTCACTTTTTATTCTGATTTCAATTTGGTTTCCCACCTGTTTTAAAGAGATTACTCATTTAGTTTTCTTCAAAATTTTATTATTTATTTTAAGTTTTTGTATATTATTTTTATTAGACTTTATAAATATTGTTTATTTTAAGGCTCCGTTTGTTTGGCAGTAAAATATTTTCCGGAAAATGATTTCTGGAAAATGATTTACTTTTCTGGAAAATGATTTACAGAAAATATTTTCTGGTGTTTGGATGAATCTGTGTAAAATATTTTCTGCTGTTTGGCAGTTTTCCTGAAAATATTTTCCGTAAAAGCTGTTTTTACATATATTAATAAATTTTATATGCATATTAATAAATTTTTGTATTTTAAATTATTTTTACATATATTACAATGATTTATTTATAAATAAATAAATTAAATTAAATATATAATAATACTCAATTATTAAGCTACACTAACCACAATTAATACTAAAAATTAATAATATTATCCAAATGCATAATTAGTAGTACACTCATAATAACAACAACATTGTCTAAGTGCATAACTAATATTACTCTACATAAAAGTATCATTATCTTCAACCTTGAGAAAATTTGATTGTTCATGCTTCAGCTCCTCCATAAAATGATCAATGTTCCGAGACTTCCCCTTATCTTTTTCCTTTGGCCTCTTCTCCTCCTCCTAGAAACAACATTGTCAAAGTTTAAAACAAAATGTACATATCACAAATTGAAAAACTCAGTTGGGAATGAATTAAATTTAAACATATGCCATAATTTCACTAACAGAATTCACCTTCTTCTCAGATTCCTTTCCCTTGGCAGCCAAAGGAGGTGGTATGAAAGATGGAACATACCTGCATACATACAATGAAAGATAAACTTCCATTTTACAGAAAGATTTCTTTTCACAGTTCCATTCTTAACCAAAATTCATCACTTTTCCTCATCAATGAACCTTAAAGGAGACTTTCTAGGGGAACCATCATTAAAACATTTTATGTCACAATAAGACATACAAAGCTGTTCCTAGATTTCATTAGTAAATTCATTTTTAGCCAAAAGTTGTGCAGTTGGTGTGCAAGCATGCTGGAACATCCTCCTATAAAAACCAATTAAAAGCATTTTAAAGAATCAGGTAGCAGAGAGATAAAATTTTCATTTTTTTTTATTTTAAAGGGAGAGATGGAAATTAGGTTATCCGAATTAGATCAATTCATAAAGTAGAAGGGAAAAAAAGATCTTTCTTCAATGAATAATTATTCATCATAACTTCATATGTGCTAATATGCACTCTTAATTGCACAAAATGGAATCACCACAAAATCCTAAAAGATGTAGTATCCCAAATGTCATTAACAAAAGAAAATGCTATAAAGAAATTGGCAAACTTAAATGAAACAGAAAGGCAAACTGACATGCTAGAATCGTTCAAAAGTCAAATTAAATGGGATTATCTAACTAGCTTATAAATTCCTTGAGTAAAGAAAACCATTCAGGCAACTAATACCAACTAGTTTGTTATAGACCTTAATTAAGCTGAGGGACCTCCTAATCTAAAGTTAAGGAAACAACATCCATTTATTTTCCATCTACCAGAATGACTACTCTGACTGTAAATTTTATCTAAATTTCTATACATTGTACCTATTCAAGCAATAAATAAGAATAACAGCAGAGTTACTGACTGCATGACATGAAGGGATAAAATAATATAATGTCAACTAAAAATGATATAAGAGCCAAAATTCCAGGATAAACTTCCTAGCCAACTATAATTAGTACATTGCCTTTTGTCAACTGAAAGTAAAACACTTAAAGTTTCTTCTTCACTATGCCAGAGATGGCCAATATCAACATATTAACTTCCCAAACAGTTTCATTTTGAAATGCGGATTAGGACTTATAAATAAACAGTTTCAAATTTAGTGATATCAAAGTGCAACAAGGTGCTATACGAAAATTTTCATGATATTATAGAAGCTTTTAAAAATACAAGGCTGGAGCGAGAATAACACTAAGTCACCATGTAACTTTTCAAATTATGATACCAAGCCAGAAGAACATTAATATTGCAGCATGGTTAATCAAAAGCAATTATTTACCTACTTCCCTTCTTTGGAACAGACACCCCATCTTTGGACTTTTCACCTGCCATCCGCAAATGAATAAACAAGGCCGATATTTTTATTAATGTGTTCTCATGATATGATACGGAAATAATTCTACTTGCTCAAAATCACTGACACTTAAAAACTGAAACAAATATATTAAAATTTCTGCCGAAACAAATATTGAGTGAGTTCCTGAATCAGACTGACCTTCAGAATCGGGCTTGAATTTCTCATTGGGATTGATTGTTCCACCTCGAACAAATGCCTTCGACCCAGGTGCATTGTCTCTTTGAAAAGAAGCCACGAACTCCTCGTATAACCGAGCAGTTTCATCCTCTTCCCTCTGACAAACGCGCGAGGGGGAATAATTATTTTAGCTCAAAGAAGAAAACAGAACTGAATCGAAAGGCACGAAACCAAATTAATTAGAGCTGTGAACTTTGTAGCTAAAACAAATCGCAGTACCTTCTTCTTGGCTTCCTCCTCCTCTCTGTGCTTCTGGAAAGGAGTTTTCTTGCGTGTGATCGAAAATGAACTCATCTTCAAATGATTGAATCAAAGACTCAAGACCCTTATCCTTTAAACACATACCTGGAATTTTCCAAAGATTTCAAGCCGAAAGGAGAGATTCCAAGAAATAGAGAGAAGGAAGGAAAAGGAAGCCGAAAAAGTCTGAGAAAGAGAGAAATAGTTGTTGGCTGACAAAGAAAGAAGAAGAGAAGGAATGAAGAAGGGAAGAAAGGAGGAAGAAAACGTACCTGGATGAAGGGGAAAGCTGAAAATGTCTTACCGAAAAAAATTTGGTAAGACGTTTTACAGGAACAAAGAAGGCATTTTACCCGTGTTTGTAAAATGTTTTCCTCAAGGAAAACATTTTCCCTCAACGAAACGTTGGAAAATCCGGAAAATGTTTTCCGGAAAATATTTTCCACCAAACAAACAGAGCATAAATTTTGACATTATTTTAAATTGTTTCATATATCATTTATTTTAATTTTTTATGCATTCTTTATCTAAAATCATTTTGTTAATTATTTTAAATTGATTATTGTATTATTTCTCTTTAGATTGTTTGATTCATTGGTCTTTTGTCATTTAATATTATTACTTAGATGGTGTATATTGTTTAGTTATTGCTTTTGCATGTGCCATAATTTATTTATTTGTATTGTCATATTATTATAGTTTATTATATAATTTCGTATTCATGTATTATTGTTCCCTTATTGTTATTATTGTTCATGCATGTTAATATTTTAGATCAACGATACCAATGTTATGTATTATGCGTATTATGTTATCGTTACGTCAAATTCATGTCACATTATCATTATTTGTCGAGCATAACCCCCATTCACTTTAAATAATGTTTCTTTAAAACATAATCTAAATTTTTTATAAATTTCATCAAAAAAATAAAGGTTTTCAAAATAAGACAATGTTCTATGTTTGGAAACCCGAGAGATCGTGCCCTACGCACTGGGTTTCGATTTTTCGCTTGGCCAAACAATCGAGTATCCTTTTGATATTTTTAATGCATAAATCTCGGGAATTGTGAGATGATCTTAGATTCGAGGATTTAAATTATCGTGTCCTAACGTACTGGATGTGATAATTTATTCCTTCGGAGCGAGAAAATCTTGATATTCAATTCGAGAAAATTCAAATATTTTAAAAAGAGTTTATAAATTTCATCCAAAAATAAAGGTTTTCAAAATAAGGCAATGTTCTATGTTTGGAAACCCGAGAGATCGTGCCCTACGTACTGGGTTTCGATTTTTCGCTTGGCCAAACAATCTAATATCCTTTTGATAATTTTTTAATGCATAAATCTCGAGAATTATGAGATGATCTTGGATTCGAGGATTTAAATTATCGTGTCCTAACGTACTGGATGTGATAATTTGTTCCTTCGGAGCGAGCAAATCTTGATATTCAATTCGAGAAAATTCAAATATTTCCAAAAGAGATCGAATTTTTAAATTCTTTTTAAAATTTTCAACTTTCGATATTGAGACATTAATTAATCAATTTGGTACCAATTTTGGGCGTGACGAGGGTGCTAACCCTTCCTCGCACATAACCGACTCCCGAACCCGCTTTCTCAAATTTTGTAGACCAAAAACACTGTTTTAATAAACCAAGACGTTTTATTAAAACAAAAGTGATCCGATCACACCAAATAAAGATTGGTGGCGACTCCCGTTTTTTTCGTTTTCAAAAACCAAGTCGATTCCCATTTTCCAAAAAATGGTTTCGACAGCTTGGCGACTCCGCTGGGGACTAAAGAGAGTCAAGCCGTGAATTGATTAATTGTTGTCTTTTTGTCGAAAATTGAAAATTTGGTTTTTAACGTACGGTTCTTTCATTGCATTTCATCCATTTTTACGATTTGTCACCACTTTATTCATGTTTTAGTATTTCAAGTTTTTGCATATCTCCAACATTGCATTGCATGACTGTATAGTCACACCCTTTTAAGTGGGAGTGAGAAACTACTCATTCGTGAGGTTTTTACCTCCGTGCATGATAGTGGATCACTTTTGGGATATATCCGTACCTATGTCTTCGTGAGATTTTTATCTCCGTGTAGCCATAGGGAAATGTACTCCCCTGAACTGAACTCGGTCCATATGAGCCTATAACGGGTGAGGATCGAGGAATCTGCTGGTTCGGGTACCTCTCTTTAGAACCAAACCACATATAGTAAACCTTAAGAGCCCACTTTAGGTAGAGCCGCGCGAATCCTAGTGGTTACCTAAATAGGTGTTTGATTATTTCCTGTTTGCTTTAGGTTCTTTTTGTACATGATACCGACTTGTTGTGTTTTGCTGTTATTGCATGGCATTTCATCATAAAAGGTGTTGATTCATATTCGGTTACTAGATAGAAAAGCTTAACATGGAAAAGAGGTTTCTTGATAGAGTGGAGGATAATGCGGCCATTCAAATATGGTCCGAAAGGATGCAGCAAGAGAAAGGAGACAGTCTGACCATGGGATATGAATCCGAGTTATGGGATTTCACCCGCATCAGTGTGACTCAAAATAACCTGCAAGAATTGAAGGAAATATGGGATTCATGGGGCGACGAGACCAAGCAGCTATTCTACTATAATTATGGTGATTTGCCCTATCTGCTTGATATCAAGGTAGACGAGTACCTACTCCGAGCTATCACCCAGTTTTGGAACCCCGCTTACAGTTGCTTTACTTTTGGAAAAGTGGATTTGGTGCCTACCATAGAAGAGTATACGGCCTTGCTCTATTGCCCGAGGATTCAAACTGATAAGGCTTATTCAAGAGTTGTTAATGTGCCGACTTTCTTAAAAAAGCTAATGAACATTACGGGGATGAGCGAGCAGTGGATTACAGCCCGGATCAAGCAAAAAGGAGATTGTAAGTGTATCCCTTGGAGACATTTGAGGGATCTAATCCTTGTGCATCCTGATATGAAAAAGAGGGTTGACGTTTTCGCTTTAAGCATCTACGGTTTGGTCGTCTTTCCCAAAGCGTTAGGGCATGTAGAGGAAGCGGTCTCTGACCTATTTGATAGACTTGATAAAAGAGTCACACCCGTCCCTGCAATCTTAGCCGAGACCTTCAGATCATTGAATGCTCGCTGGAGAACGGGTGAAGGGAGGTTCATGGGATGTGCACAGCTTTTGCTATTATGGTCCCATAGCCATTTTTGGAAGGTAGAAAAGGTCTCATATAAAGTCCTTTTCGAGAACTATTCTCCTTTAAAGGAATTAGCGGTTACACCAAGGCGATTCTCCAAAATTTACAAGTTGAAGATGTCGAATGGAGAGCTCCGTGGATGATACCTAACGAGATATTGTATCGGTGTGGAGAATTTGACTGGGTCCCTTTACTTGGAATATGGGGAGCTGTTGGGTACGTTCCATTACTCGTGATGAGGCAGTACCGATCAAGGCAGTTCATACCTGTGACACATGGATTGGCCCAGTGCGAGTTTTCATACAAGGACGATAATTATAAAAAGAGAGTTCGCGAGATATCGAATGCGTGGACCCAAACCCGAAAAATGAAGGGACTCGCCATAGGGCCAATGACAACCCCCGAGTATGATTGGTGGTGAAGTCAAAGAATCAATGACAATATCTCGATGCCAAGTCAAGGAAGTGCTCGGCCAATAAAGGAGCAATTACGAGTAATCCCGTCTGAATTAGAGATTATCAGACAAGATTTTAAGAAAATGAGTTGGGAATTGGGAAAGAAGATAGAGCAACTAGAGGAGGAAATGATGCAGTTAGGGTTAGACGTCGACATCCACAAGCTCGAGGCTGAAAAATTGAGAAAAGGAAAAAATAAGGCCGAAGAGGATTTGGACAACTTAAAGACGGACTACAAGAAGTTGCGCATGTCAATCAGAACTGCTGGTTTGGGCAAAACATCAGAGCAATGGCGACATGAAATTAAAGAAGAAAAGACCAGAGCTGATCAGTGGGAAAAGAAGTTCCAAGATGCTCGAGTACGGGAGGACGCTTTGAAAAAGAGCCTGTTGGAAAATCAAAGTGAAAAAGAGAGGTTACGCGCCCGAGTAGCAGAATTAGAAAAGTCACTGCATCTGCACCATAGTCGCAACTCGGTAATCGAATTAAGAGCCAGCCAGAAAAGATTGAGGAGATGAAAGGAAGAATAGAGGAGCTTGAGATTGCACTACGAGATAGTAAGATTTGAGTTGAGCTCCTTGAAGCAAATAATGAACATTGGAAAGAGCAGCTCCACCGCTCCCAAGAGCAGATCAGAGATAGAGATTATGTAATGGGCGAAGCTGTGGCTCAAGTTTGAGAGGTGGCCGATCATCTACAAACCTTGGCAGTTCAGGCTGATGTATTAAGTCTAATGTACGAGTCAGAATCAGATCGAGGCCGAAATTTAGCGTGGCTTCTTAGGAAAGTTAAGGATTTAGGTATTAGGGCGAAGTCCTATATGTAATTGCTCGTTCTATGTAAAGAAGTTTGTTTTCTAGTAAAGTTTATCTAATGGAATTGAATCAAAATCAACGCCTTTTTTTGCATTCATCTCATTCATTCGCATTACATTACATCACTTGCATTAAATTCTATAAAAAGACCCTAATTGATTAAAATCATGACAGAAGTTACCCTGGAAACTGACGAAAACCAACCTATTATACATTACTACAATACCCGTCGTAAAGCAAAAGCAATGGATCAGAGGATAGAAAGACTGGAACAGATGCAAAGGGATATGCAAGATTAGTTGCAAGCTCAAATGCAAGAACAATTAGCAAAGATGCAGCAAGATATGAGGGATCAGATGCTCGAATCCCAAAGTAACATGATGAACCAGCTGACCCAGCTATTGGCCGGAGGATCTAATAAAGGAAATAGCACTATTACCAACTCTGGTGATTACAATGGAGAACCTCACCACCCTCCAGGTCTTACCCCAACGCACACCCAAGTGCAACCAGATATAAACCCACAAAGGGTACATGTTACCGTCAGACCCCAATATCAGGCTGATGCTTCAATACCGATGAATTTTCCAACTGGCTCGGGTTCTAATCCGGAAGATCACCCAACTAATCCTGTCGTTCCCGATCTCGACGACCTGGCAGAAACGGAGAAGGCGAGGGTTGATGTGTCTAAACAACTTAAAGACCAGTGTAAATGGTTAGAAGAGAAGTTTAAGGCAATGGAGAACGCAGACTATCGTGGTGGGGTTAGTGCTAAAGACTTGAGTTTGGTCCCAGACCTAATACTCCCACCAAAGTTCAAGACTCCGGAGTTTGAGAAGTATAATGGGACTAGCTGCCCTAAAGCTCACATTACGATGTTCTGTCGGAAGATGACAGGCTATGTCAACAATGATCAGCTATTAATTCACTACTTTCAAGATAGTTTGATCGGATCTGCGGCCAAGTGGTACAACCAGCTAAGCCGTGCTCAAATAAATTCATGGAAAGATTTGGCACAGGCTTTTATGAAGCAATATGGCCACGTGACTGACATAGCACCGGATAGAATAACATTGCAAAATATGGAGAAGAGGCCGAGTGAGAGCTTCAGACAGTACGCCCAGAGGTGGAGAGAAGTAGCTACACAGGTCCAACCCCCTCTTCTAGAAAAGGAAACGACCATGCTTTTCATCAACATACTAAAGGATCCATTCATCAATCACATGTTGGGGAGTGCTACTAAAAGCTTCTCAGACATAGTGATGTCGGGAGAGATGATAGAAAACGCAATCTGAAGCGGGAAGATAGACGCGGGGGAAAGTGCTAGGAGACCGGCCCCGGGAAAGAAGGACAATGAAGTAAACATTGTGAACGCATACAACAAGGGCTATTCAAAACCCATCATCGTAAGCCAACCAAGGACATCAATTACTAGCCATCAAGGCCCCCGAGACAGGAATCCAACGCAAGACCAAACACGGAAAGGCTCCAGTTTACGCCCATCCCAATAACATATGGGGAGCTGTACCAAAATTTATTTGACACACATGTGGTATCCCCATTCTACATAGAATCGATGCAACCACCATTCCCAAAATGGTATGATGCAAACGCTCAGTGCGAGTACCATGCGGGAGTAGTGGGGCACTCAATCGAGAACTGTACCGCGTTCAAAAAGTTGATTGAAAGATTTATCAAAATGGGGATCGTAAAGCTTAATGACCTAGCAAGACCCAACGTAGCAAGAAATCCGTTACCCAACCATTCTGATAAAGGGGTAAATGCGATAGTCGAGAATGGTGGGAAAAGAATCAAGGCTGATGTGTCAGAAGTAAAAACCCCACTGAGATAGGTATGGAAACAAATGGTAAACGGAGGTTTAATTACGCAAGAATCAAAGAAAAAGCCCAAGGAAGTGGGAGAATACTGCGAGTTCCACGCCAAGGTGGGTTATGACATCCAAAAATGCATCGAGTTTAGGGCCACGGTGCAAAATATCATGGACAATAAGGAGATGGAATTTTATGAAGAGATCAAAGGATCGGAAGAAGGAGAGGTCTACGCTTCAGAAGAAGGATCAACCGGGAAGGTTTATAGGGTTAATCACCCTGTGATAATTATCTCGCGACCAAGGGTTAGCGAAGCTGGAGTACTAATCGCACCGAAGGTCATAATCCAGAAGCCTGTAGCTTTCCCCTACAAGGATAGTAAAAGGGTTCCGTGGAGTTACGTTTGTAATGTAACGATCCCAGGAGAGGAAAACTCGACTAACACTCCAGAAGAAGGTCACGACGTAGAATTCTTTACACACAGCGGAAGGCGTTATACCCCGAATACAAAGGCAGAATTGGTCAAAGGGAAATCTGTAGTGGTAGAGCAAAGGAGAGAAAAGACGAGGGGACTTGAAGCACCTGTCAACGAGCCAGTGACAGAAAAAGAGGGTAATGAGTTCTTAAAATTCCTAAAGCACAGTGAGTACAGTGTTGTGGAGCAATTACATGAATAGCCAGCTCGCATATCAATACTGGCCTTGTTCATGAGCTCAGAAGCCCACCGTAGTGCATTAATGAAAGTGTTGAACGAAACATACGTCACGGACGATATCTCTGTCAACAAGCTGGACCGTTTGGTCAACAACATAAGCGCCGACAATTTCATCTTCTTCAATGATGATGAGATACCTCCAGGTGGTATGGGATCTACAAAGGCTCTATATATAACCATACGCTGCAAAGGATACACGTTGCCAGGGGTGTTAGTTGATAATGGATCGGCCCTGAATGTCTTACCCTTATCCACGCTAAATAGGTTGCCCGTGGATAGCTCACATATGAAGACCTGCCAAAATATCGTGAGAGCTTTCGAAGGTACTGAAAGAAGGGTGATAGGAAGGATAGATATACCTCTTCAGATTGGCCCAAATACATACGAGGTGGATTTCTTGGTGATGGACATCAAGCCTTCCTACAACTGCCTGCTAGGAAGACCTTGGATTCATTCGGCCGGGGCAGTGCCGTCGTCTCTATACCAAAAGTTAAAATTGGTAACTGAAGGTAAATTGGTCACGATAAATACAGAGGAGGATATCATAGCATCTGTTACCAGTGATGCTCCGTACATAGGGACAGACGACGAAGTGATAGAATGTTCTTTTCGATCGCTAGAATTTGTCAACGCAACCTTCGTCGTCGAAGGCAACAAGATCCCCATCCCTAAAATATCCAAATCCATAAAGATGGGCCTGCAAATGACAGTCAGGAAGGGAGCCCTACCAGGAAAAGGACTCGGGAAAGGCCTTCAAGGAAAGACTGAGGTACCAGTACTGAAAGAAAAACCAGACCGCTTCGGTTTGGGATTCAAGCCAGATATGAAGCAAAAGAGGAATGACATAGAGAAAAAGCAGGAAAGAAGAAGGGCGCGCTTAAGTGGAGAAGAAGTCAAATGGGAGCCGATGACCTTTCCTCATCTATCCAAGATATTTGTTTCAGGAGGGACCATATACCCTGAACAAAGGACATCAAGAAGAGAAGTAACGAAGAAAATGTTGGGAAGCTTGAGCATTAACACCGTATCCGAGGAAGGAACAGAAGAAAGAGATTTATCTGGGATTTGCCTTTACCTTCCCGGAAGTGTTCTAAACAATTGGACCATGGAAGAGATTCCTGTAACCTTTAGAATTAATTCAGAGTAATGTTCAAAACACACTTGTTGCTCTAAGCCTAGGAGTAATAAGAAGCCTTTTGTTAAATAGGCATATGTCCAAATATCTTTATTTCAATAAAATGCATCTTTGTGTATCACTCCGAGCAAATGTTCTTTTATTATTTTCATTCATAACCAAAATATTCTTTACATTTCATTCATAACCAATCATACAAACAATCATTCTTAGATTCTTTTGTTTTTGCACCTTTCTTTGCCCTTCTAACAGGTCCCCAGATATCAATGATATGAGTGACACTGTTATAAACTTAGAATCTCCTTTTGAACAAGATACGGGTATAGAGGATTTTCAGGATTTTGAAGATGACCAGGACTATAACATATCTCTTGATTTGTTAAGGATGGTAGATCAAGATGAGAAACAAATTCTACCTCATAAAGAGTCAGTGGAAACTGTGTGCTTAGGAGAAGGAAAGGAGTTAAAGATCGGAGCTAGCATTGCCGCAGATACGAAGCGAGACCTCATTGGGTTACTCCAAGAATTCAAAGACGTCTTCGCATAGTCATACCAAGACATGCTCGGGTTAAATACGGATATCGTGGTACATCGACTCCCTATAAAGGAGGAATGTAGACCAGTTTAACAGAAACTCCGAAGGATGAGGCCCGATGTTCTATTGAAGATAAAAGAAGAGGTCATGAAACAGTTTAATGTCGGCTTCTTGCAAGTGGTTAAGTACTCAGAGTGGGTAGCCAATATAGTACCCGTTCCTAAGAAAGACGGGAAGGTGCGAATGTGTGTGGATTATAGGGATTTGAATAAGGCTAGCCCAAAAGACAATTTCCCTTTACCTTACATTGATACCTTAGTGGACAACACGGCTGGTTATTCACTTTTCTCTTTCATGGACGGCTTTTCTGGGTATAATCAGATTAAGATGCACCCCGAAGATATGGGGAAGACCACGTTCGTAACCATGTGGGGAACGTTTTGTTATAAGGTAATGCTATTTGGATTGAAAAATGCGGGGGCAACGTACCAAAGAGCCATGGTAACTCTTTTCCATGATATGATGCACAAGGAGATTGAGGTTTATGTGGACGACATGATTGCAAAGTCCAGGACTGAGAAGGAGCATGTACAGGTATTGAGGAAACTGTTCCTAAGGTTGAGAAAATTTCAACTGAAACTCAATCTAGCAAAATGTACCTTCGGGGCTAGATCGGGAAAATTACTAGGATTTATAGTCAGCGAAAAAGGAATTGAGATTGACCCAGATAAATTAAAAGCCATACAGGAGCTGTCTCCACCGCATACTCAAAAAGAAGTTCGAGGTTTCTTAGAAAGACTGAATTACATCGCCCGGTTTATTGCATAGCTAACGGAGAAATGTGACCCCATATTCCGTCTCCTTAGGAAGCACAACCCAGGCGTATGGAATGAGGAGTGCCAAGAGGCTTTTGATACAGTCAAGCATTACTTGTCCAAAGCCCCGGTACTAATACCACATTGCCCAGATAGACCACTGATATTGTATTTAACGGTATTTGAAAATTCTATGGGATGCGTGCTAGGCCAACATGATGAGTCGAGAAGAAAGGAAAGAGCGATATACTATCTCAGTAAGAAGTTCACTGAATACGAAATAAGATATTCACCAATTGAGAAGTTATGTTGCGCTTTGATTTGGACAACCCGGAGGCTTAGACAGTACATGCTATACCATACAACCTGGCTCATCTCAAAACTGGATCCTCTCAAATACATGATGGAGTCGACTGCGCTGAATGGAAGAATGGCCTGGTGGTAGATCCTACTTTCTGAGTTCGATATAATCTATGTAAGCCAGAAGGCCGTAAAAAGGAGTGCAATAGCAGACTTTCTAGCCAGCAGAGCATTAGAAGATTACGAGCCACTAGACTTTGATTTCCCGAATGAAGATCTAATGTATGTTGCGGTCAGTGAAGAAGGTGCCCAAAAGGAGGGCTGTTCTTGGAAACTACACTTTGACGGAGTTTCAAATGCAATAGGAAATGGAATTGGGGCAGTCCTGATATCCCCGAACGGAGATCATTGTCCTTTTACCAGCAAATTGGATTTTGATTGTACAAATAACATGGCTGAATTCGAGGCATGCATTATGGGTATCCGTGCAGCCATTGAACGCGAAATCAAAGTATTGGAAGTATATGGCGATTCTGCGCTAGTGATCTATCAACTCAAAGGCGAATGGGAAACAAGAGATCCCAAGTTGATCAGTTATCGAAAGCTAGTTTTGGAGTTAATTAAGGAGTTGGAAGACATCATTTTTTGTTACCTCCCTCGAGAAGAAAACCAGATGGCTGACGCCTTGGCTACTTTAGCCTCCATGATCAGAGTAAACAAGGAAGAAGAGATGAAGCCTATCCAAATGAGCATTTACGAGGCTCCGGCACATTGCTACAACATCGATGAAGAAGAAGAGAAAGATGATCGCCCCTGGTATCGCGATATATTGCGATATGTGAAGAATCGTGAGTATCCCGACCAAGCCACCGAAAACGATTAGAAGATGCTGAGAAGACTGGCCAGTGATTACGTCTTAGATGGAGAGATCCTATATAAGAGAAGGAAGGATCATGTGCTTTTAAGATGCGTAGATGCTATTGAAGCTAAGAAAATCCTAGAAGAAGTCCATGAGGGTGTCTGCGGAACGCATGCTAACGGTTTTACAATGGCCAGACAGATCATGAGATTCGGGTATTATTGGTCCACTATGGAAGGAGACTGCATCAGCTTTGCCAAGAAGTGTCATAAATGCCAAATTTACGGAGATAAGATTCACGTACCTCCTTCACCTCTTCATGTCATGATTTCTCCATAGCCTTTCTCCATGTGGGGAATGGACGTCATTGGGCCAAATTCACCAAAGGCGTCTAATGGACATCGATTCATCTTCGTGGTCATTGATTATTTCACTAAATGGGTAGAAGCCACTTCGTATGCAAATGTCACAAAGTCGACAGTCAGCAAGTTCATAAAAAAGGAGATCATATGCCGACATGGAATGCCCGAAAGGATCATATCCGATAATGCATTGAACTTGAACAATAGTACAATATCGGAGGTTTGCAGTCAATTCAAAATCAAACACCACAATTCGTCACTGTATCGTCCAAAAATGAATGGTTCGGTCGAGGCGGCTAATAAGAATATCAAGGAAATCGTGGGGAAGATGACTGAAACTTACAGAGATTGGCATGAGAAGTTACCATTTGCTCTTTATGCTTATCGTACATCAGTTAGAACCTCTACCGGGGCAACTCCTTTCTCCTTGGTCTATGGAATGGAGGCGGTACTTCCTATCGAAGTTAAGATCCCTTCACTTCGGGTCTTGTCTGAACTAAAGTTGGATGAAGCAGAATGGATTCAATCCCGGTACGATCAACTGAACCTAATTGAGGAGAAAAGGCTGAAGGCTATTCGTCATGGTCAAATATACCAAAAGCGAATGATGAGGGCTTATAATAAGAAGGTTCACCCTAGAGAATTCCATGAGGGAGACCTTGTTTTGAAAAAGATCCTTCCCATACAAAAGGACTTTAGAGGAAAATGGATGCCAAATTGGGAAGGACCTTATATAGTAAAGAAGGCCTTCTCAGGAGGAGCTCTGATTTTGACCGAGATGGATGGAAGAATTTTGTCTAATCCTGTGAACTCAGATTCAGTCAAGAAATACTTTGCCTAAAACAAAAAAAAAGGGAGAAAAGGAACGATTTAAGGGAAAACCCGCAAAGGGCGTCTTAAGCAAAAAAAAAAAAAAGGGGAGAGGCCAAGGTGAAAACCCGCAAAGGGCGCCTTGCGACCAAAGGGGTTTTGAATTGAAAACCCAAGAATGGGCAATTCAAATTTCTTATTAAAAGGGAGGCACGCCATAGTCTTGTTATGCCTGAATTGACAAAAAAAGGAAGGACGTTACATCTTGGGACATCAAAGAAGTTTTCTAAGTCTGCCATACACCTATCAAATTCGAAAGGGGTCTTCAAGAAGTTTTGTGCAGAGAAGCTCATGCTATGATGTCTAGGGCACCTATTTTCATCTTATTTTAGCAAATTTGCTATTCTTGATTATATTATTCATTGTTGTATTCCTAGCAAAATCGCTATCTTAACTTGTTCTCATTTCGTACTTCAACAAAGTTTGATCTCTCGATCAATTTATTCATTTCGAGCTTGGCTCTCATTAAAATTCCATCTTGATAATCTTTTTCAAGCATTTTTCATTGAAATAACGATTAATGGACTATTAATATTTAAAAGGAGTTTTGCATACTACTCTGAAAACTTCTAAATACTACAAGAACCTGAAGTGAGACCACTATTCAGAACTAATCAGGTTCAGGGGTTGGGAGTGATTTAAGAAAGACCATCTCCTCACATCTTCTGTCAAAGTACCATCTAAGCAAGAAGACAGCGTAATACGTCAGTGTTAGAGATGAACAACGAGTAATGACACCTTAAATAAGAAGGATCATTCTCATGACATTCTACATTCATGCAAATATCATCCATAATACATTTAGTTAGGAGCATTAGATTCATTCTGATCATCGCATCCTAATCATTTGGCATAAACATAAGCATAAGAAATCGAGTCTACAGGATAGGTCCTCAAGAGGATGGTGTAGCAACATCGAAGATAACAGATCTTATCTCTCTGAAGTTGCAGTAGAGCAGATCAAAGCAAACCTTATCTTCCTGAAGTTGCAGCGGAGCATGTTGAAGATACAAGTCTTATCTCCCTGAAGTTGCAGTGAAGCAGACTGAAGATAACAGATCTTATCTCTCTGAAGTTGCAGTAGAGCAGATCAAAACAAACCTTATCTTCCTGAAGTTGCAGTGGAGCAGGTTGAAGACACAAGTATTATCTCCCTGAAGTTGCAGTGGAGCAGACTGAAGATAGCAGATCTTATTTCCCTGAAGTTGCAGTGGAATAGATTGAAGCTGAATTATCAGATCTTATCTCTCTGAAGTTGCAGTAGAGCAGATCAAAACAAACCTTATCTCCCTGAAGTTGCAGTGGAGCAGGTTGAAGACACAAGTCTTATCTCCCTGAAGTTGCAGTGGAGCAGACTGAAGATGGCAGATCTTATTTCCCTGAAGTTACAGTGGAACAGATTGAAGTTGAATTATCAGGTCTTATCTCTCTGAAGTTGTAGTAGAGCAGACCAGAACAAGCCTTATCTCCCTAAAGTTGCAGTGGAGTAGGATGAAGATACAAATCATATTTCCTTGAAATTACAGTGGAGTGAATCAAAGTGATAATCCCTATACCCTTGAAGATGTAGAGGAATGGAATGAGGATATTTGAAGAACAGAAGCACCAAAGAAGTCAAGATTCGGCGAGACTAGGCAAAATTGGCTTTTTGAAGTCTTTACTCAATTCTCGTTACACGACAAATAGCAAAGAGAGGCAGCTGTAATAGCCAATTTTGGCCCAAGTTCAAATAAAAACCCAAAATAAACCTTAACAGTCTCTAAAAGTCCACTACACATTAAAAACTACAACCCAAATCAACAGACTCGAAGCCCAAAAATTAAACCAGCCCAACGAGCCCACTTAGCTGTACTAGGGTTTCAGAAAAGCTGAAACCCTAGCCTACCCTCAACGCCGTAGCCACCTCTGTCATTGGCCACCAAACGTCTGCCTCCTCTACGCCTCTGACCGCCTACAAATCAAAAGACACTCAAGAAATAGAGACTACATGCAACACCAGACGAGGAGAAAAATGACAAAAGAATAGCAGAGACTACAGACAAAAAACAAAGAAAACAAAAATGACAGAGAAACAAAACAGAAAAAAACAAAAAGGGATCTTCGCAAATTGGTTATAAAAACCGAAACCAAACATTGTACTTCTTCTTCTTCCTTTTTTACGAACTAGGAATCATCAGAAAAAAAAAATTAAAGGTTGATTTCGTTTTCATTTTTTTGATTATTTTACTGTTGTTTTTATTTTTATTTTTTTACTCTTTCGAATCGTTGCAAACAAAAACAAAAAAGGAAGGGACCTTATCTTGCGCACTCCGTCGGCCGTCGGATCTGGTGGCGCTGCCCAAACGGAGATGCCCTAGAAGAAGAAGAAAGAAATGGGGGAGGGGGCATTTCTCTGTTTTTTTTAGGAAACTGAATGGCAAAAAAAAAAATAAAGGAAGGTTTTTATACAGTTGAAACGGCGCCGTTTCCTACAAGGGAACCTGCGCATATCCCTTAAAAGGGATAATTGCGTGCTTGGTCCCCCTTGTTGCGGCGCTAGTCGATCAAGCCCCCTTTCGCACTCTTTTTTTTTTTAAATCTTACCCTATTATTCCTATTACGTTTTAATCTGGTCCTTGTCCATTTTCCACTTTAATTTATTGCAGTTTTGATCCTCACTTTTTATTCTGATTTCAATTTGGTTTCCCACCTGTTTTAAAGAGATTATTCATTTAGTTTTCTTCAAAATTTTATTATTTATTTTAAGTTTTCGTATATTATTTTTATTAGACTTTATAAATATTGTTTATTCTAAATTTTGACATTATATTAAATTGTTTCATATATCATTTATTTTAATTTTTTATGCATTCTTTATCTAAAATCATTTTGTTAATTATTTTAAATTGATTATTGTATTATTTCTCTTTAGATTGTTTGATTCATTGGTCTTTTGTCATTTAATATTATTACTTAGATGGTGTATATTGTTTAGTTATTGCTTTTGCATGTGCCATAATTTATTTATTTGTATTGTCATATTATTATAGTTTATTATATAATTTCGTATTCATGTATTATTGTTCCCTTATTGTTATTATTGTTCATGCATGTTAATATTTTAGATCAACGATACCAATGTTATGTATTATGCGTATTATGTTATCGTTACGTCAAATTCATGTCACATTATCATTATTCGTCGAGCATAACCCCCATTCACGCTTTAAATAATGTTTCTTTAAAACATAATCTAAATTTTTTATAAATTTCATCAAAAAAAATAAGGTTTTCAAAATAAGGCAATGTTCTATGTTTGGAAACCCGAGAGATCGTGCCTACGTACTGGTTTCGGTTTTTCGCTTGGCTAAACAATCAAATATCCTTTTGATATTTTTTTAATGCATAAATCTCGGGAATTATGAGATGATCTTGGATTCGAGGATTTAAATTATCGTGTCCTAACGTACTGGATGTGATAATTTGTTCCTTCGGAGCGAGAAAATCTTGATATTCAATTCGAGAAAATTCAAATATTTCCAAAAGAGATCGAATTTTTAAATTCTTTTTAAAATTTTCAACTTTCGACATTGAGACATTAATTAATTAATTTGGTACCAATTTTGGGCGTGACGAGGGTGCTAACCCATCCTCGCACGTAACCGACTCCCGAACCCGCTTTCTCAAATTTTGTAGACCAAAAACACTGTTTTAGTAAACCAAGACGTTTTATTAAAAAAAAGGTGATCCGATCACACCAAATAAAGATCGGTGGCGACTCCCGTTTTTTTCGTTTTCAAAAACCAAGTCGATTCCCGTTTTCCAAAAAATGGTTACGACACCGATGACTGCCAAACTTCCTCGTGATGCTTCTGCAGACTTACTTCCTGACAATACCCTCTTCCGGAAACTAATTGGCCGACTTTTATATTTGGTTTCTACTAGACCTGATATTGCCTTCACAGTTCAACAATTGAGTCAATTCTTGGACCAGCCTACAGTCTCTCATTTGCAAGCAGCTCACCGAGTTCTTCGCTACTTGAATGGCTGCCCTGCTTTGGGTCTTTTCTTTTCTGCCTCTTCCTCGTCTGTTTTGAAAGCCTTTAGTGATGCTGACTGGGCTGGTTGTCCCTTGACCCGACGATCTGTGACAGGTTATTGCCTCTTTTATGGTGATTCTCTTATTAGTTGGAAGGCCAAGAAGCAAACCACTGTGTCTCGTTCTTCCTCCGAAGTAGAATATCGTGCTCTTGCCTCTACTGCTTGTGAGGTCCAGTGGCATCGGTTCCTTTTGCGTGATTTGCATATGCTTCCTTCTACTCCTATTGCCTTGTTTTGTGATAACAACTCCGCTCTTTAGCTTGCTGCCAATCCAACATTTCATGAACGTACCAAGCACATCGAGATTGACTGTCATCTTGTTCGTGAGAAAGTGCACTCCGGCGTCATCAAACTGCTTCTTTGCTCTTCCAAGGATTAACTCGCTGACATCTTTACAAAACCCCTTGCTGCTGTTCCTTTTCAACTCTTGTTGTCCAAGCTGGGCTTGCTTTCCATACACTCTCCAGCTTGAGGGGGGATGTTAGTAATATAGATTTCTGTTAGAAAACTGGTAGTTAGTTAGTACCAGTTAAACTGTTACTTCTGTTAATTAGTTGGGATTCTTTCTTTACTTTGCACGTTGTATAAAACCATGGCTTTGCATGGTAAACAATTAATGATAACAAATGCAGCTTAGATGCATTCTTTTCTACAACAATTCAAGAAAATTTGCCACCGTTACCTGAATGGAGAAGAATTTCTTACCATGACCTTGCTCAAGCTGCTGATGGATTTTCCCAAAGCAATCTACTTGGGGTAGGGAGTTTCAGGTCAGTATACAAAGCTCTCTCAACTGGGATGACCATTGCAGTAAAAGTGTTCCATGTAAATCAAGATAGAGCCTTTAAAAGCTTTGATATCGAGTGTGAGGTACTTCGCAACATTCGCCATCGTAATTTGGTTAAAATCATTAATAGTTGCTCTAATGTTGAATTTAAAGCTTTGGTACTTGAGTTCATGCCTAATGGAAGCTTGGAGAAGTGGCTATATTCTCAAAACCATTTTCTGAGTGTTTTGCAAAGGTTGAATATAGTCATAGACATTGCATTGGCAGTGGAATATCTCCACCATGATCATTCCCTTTCCGTGGTTCATATAAAGCCAAACAATATCCTGCTAGATACAGATATGGTAGTGCATTTGGGTGATGGCATTGCAAAACTCTTGGGCGAAGAAGATTCAATGATACAGACAAAGACACTAGCAACTATTGGATACATGTCACCAGGTAATGTATATAGACTTGTGGTTGCCTTCAAATTATTCTTCAAATAAATTTATAATGGATTTAAATTATTTTCTTATACAGAATATGGATCAGAAGGAATTGTTTCTACAAAAGGTGATGTGTATATGTTTGGGGAAGAAATGAGCTTGAAACGTTGGGTGAAAGAATCATTACCATCTTCCTTAGTTGATGTGGTAGACAGTAAGCTTCTAAATACAAGAGAAAGAGAAGGGTTAGCAGCAAAGGATTGTAAATTATTCATTTTGCAATTAGCTCTGGAATGTTCAGCACAGGTAGCACAGGAAAGGATTGATATGGAAGAAGTTGTTGCAAGGTTGAAGAAAATCAAAACCATGTACTTGCATGGAACTGAACAAGTTTAATTTTTAGTTTTGATCCTAAATTTTTAAAATTTTATACTTTTCTTGACACCAAAATCGTTTTCGAGTTTGACTATGAATTAGATGAGTAGAATTGAATAGAATTGTGCGTTTACACCGAACTTGAGCTTGACCATAAATGGGAACTCCATGCAATACCTCATAGCATGCAAATGTGGACCTTTTCTTGAAGTCTATGCAAATGTTGACTTTTTAAAAGTCTATTAGAAAATGAAATTCTATAATCCACTTGTATAGTCGCTTTAACCAATAATTCTTAAACATAGTTAGTATATTACTTTCTTTTTTATTTCTTTTAAGGAATAATATTTGATACACTGTCTATGTATATAGTGGCGGAGTTAGAAAATTTTTTTTGGTGAGTTAAATTAAATTTTATATTTTTACAATATTAAAAATATAATTTCATTATTTTAATAGCCTATATCATTATAATTTTTAAAGGATTAAATCAAAATTTTATCATTTTTGAAGACCAAAGTGTAATTTTATTATTACTAATTCAAAATTTTATAAATTATAAAGGGCCTAAATTAAAATTTTACCATTTTAGGGGAGCCATTGCCTCTGGGTCTCTACTATGCTCCGTGTATAGTCCCATGTATAATTAGTGAATAAAAACATAACACATCATTGTTAAATTAAATAAAAATATGGAGAATTTGTAAATAAATATATTAATAATTTTATTTAAACATAATTTTTTTATAATTTTCTATTTAAATACAATTAAACATTAATCGTAACTATTATAAATAAATATTAATCACCCCAGATTTAGGATATTGGGTTTAAGGGTTTAGAGTATTGAGTTTGGAGTCTCGTGTTTAATCTAGTGTATAGAATCTTAAGTTTAGAGTTTTAACATTTATTTATAATTAATTATTATTTAATTATATTTCATACACCTATAATACATCATATATATATATATAAATATATATTATTTTTTCAACGATTTTATAGTTGTAGATACTAATTAAAAATGCCCATAGATGGAGCTAAGTCAAGTTTAGGATTGAACAAACGGTCATTATGATCCTTACAAAATTCATGTTTTTTAAATTAAAATTTATATTTTTAAAAATAAATTCAAATAAATATTATGTAAGATCAATTAAAGCATACAATCTATTGGAGATCTAATTACCTGCTTTGTAAACATACGCTTTCTTATGAATATATCCATAAAATGAAATGTCAAGAATAATAAATATTACACAAATCTCGTGTTTGGCTCATTGATCATGGTCGTTCACTCTCATACCCTCGTCGTGAGATCAATCACTTGAAAATTTGTATTAAAACTACAAATTGTACTCTCTTGTGACTTCACTTTAGGATAGTAAATTGGTAAATTGAGATTAATGTATTAAAAGAAACCCATAAGTACATACTTCTGGCTTATAGATGGCACGAAGTTCAACTGAGATTCCAAGATTTTGTGCATCTGGAGAGAAAAAAAAAGAGTGATGATGACATAATCTGGTAACCCAAATCAGTTTGAATGCAGTCATAGTACACCGAACCACAAATCGTGTGCAATATAGCTCTTCTCATATCAGTTTTTTATAGCATCCAGGAGGCTCTCGAATGGATCATCTTCATCGGGAAAGAGTAGAATTCCAGTACAGTGTTAACAGACCTGAAAGAGTTTTTGTTGTCAAAAACTAACAAAAAATATGCAGGAACCTGTTTAATCCTAAGAAAAAGTAAAACTACAACAGTTCGATATACCCTTCCTCCTATTCTTACGATATGAATTTTAGCAGAAAGGTATGTTTCGACAGTATAGAGTAATTGAATTAATTGAATGACAGAATGCTCTTTCATATAATTTTTTTTATATTTAAACAAAATATAAATAATAGTATAAGGAGTAAAGTTAATCAATTGATCTAACCAAATTTTATTAAAACCAGAACTTGTCATAGGCAGTTTTCATGCAAGCGACTCGTGCCAACCTATACAAAACAAAGAGATTAAATTTAGAAAATAAATAAATAAAAATAAAAACAAAGTAGAAATAAATAAAATGAAATTAAAAATAAATAAGTCGAATGGACGGCTCTCTAACTTAATTCACGATTTAAGCTTCGGTTTTGAACTAATCCCGAATAATGAATTTTCTCTTCGAATAGATGAGTCGATTATAGAGATCAAACAAACTTCTCAGACAACTAGCCCTTCCATGTGTAAATTAATTGTGGGAACGTCCAACTAACACTTATTGAAAGAACAACCCTGAATCCGCATCCACCATTTAGCTCCTTGGTAACTTTGAGAACTAGAAGGACCTGACTTGAATCAATGACCTCAACTGCAAGGTTCATTTAAACCCAATGTTATTTTCCTTAATCTAACTACTCATTTAATTGGTTACGCCACAATTATGGACCATATCAATTCTTCTAATTGTAGGTCGCACAACACCGAATCAATGGGTCCTATTTGGTTTAATGCTATTACGACTTTGTGTGATAATTGTATCTATTTCTTAAACGGGAGGAATAACGAATAACATGTAAAACATTTAAACTTTATATAAAATTTCAAATTAGGATTTTTTAAATTTCATATATTTTTATTTTTTAATAATGTTATTAAATAGTATTAAATTTTTATTTTTAAAATTTTTTTAATAATATTTATAAAAAAATTAAAATACATATAATATTTTAAAACAATTAAAGACTAATTAAATAATATTTAATTTTGTTGCTAGAAGTTCTTTAGTAGTATTTTTTTTAAAATTTTGTATAAATTTTAAAAGTTTTTAAATAAAATTTTTAAACACCGTCATATTTTATTATTTTAGAATTATGAAATCTTATAAAATCTAATAATGTTTTTTAAACACTATTTGTTTTTTAATTAACTAATTAAATAATATTTATTTTTTTTGAAAATTTCTTTATACATACTATATTTTCTTCCCTTGTTAACTTTTAGCAGTATTTGAAATTTTTTTATTTTATAATTTAGTGATTTATCCATAACAATAGTTTTAAAATTTAGGAAGTTTTTTTGAAGAGAAATTAATTTTATTTAAAATTTTAATGATATAGATGATTTGATTTTATTAAAATAAATAAATTTAATGGATAATTAAAAACTAAAAACTAAATAAAAGATGAGAGAGCATCACCTGTGGTAAATTGATGTATTCATTTGATTGATGTTGAAAGCAAGGTATGAAAGCCAACCAATTTCTTGCATACAGTTTTAGGGGGGAAAGTTTAGTTTTAGGTTGTACATAAAATGGTTGGTTAATGGTTAGTCAGGTACTATAATTTTAGAGACATACAACTTCATGGAAGGTTTATTTAAGGCGACTCAAAAATTCTTGTCTCCATCAAAATAAACAAGGCTTTAGCCAACCAGATTAGCACTTGGTATATTTGGGTTTCATCATCTTCATCGATTTGAAAACCCAAATATACCTTTAAGAAACGAAACATATCGTAAGAAAATAACAATGGAGGTAACTAAGGTGAGGTTTGCTTTTTTCTTTTCGTTTGCCGCACTAATTCCAGGATTATGGGCAAATATTGCTGAATTTGATGACTTTTGGAAGCAACGTGAGGAAGAAGCATGGAATATTACCTTGGCAACTTATGAGGCAAACCCAGAAAACGTCACCAATCATTTGAACTATAACGTTAACAAGTAAATCTTACTATAAACTTGTATTTTATCTCTTTTTTCATGTTTTATACAAAAAGTTCATAGATTAGGGATAATAAAATAAGGTACAGATATTGAAAGCTGAACTTTTATCCTATTGAATATCAACAATTAAGAATATATCTTTCATGCATGTATTCTATAACATTATTACTCATAATCTTATTAGGTTACAACAATCACACGCCTTCATTGTAAAGATCAAATTTTCATAATTTAGATGCTTTAGAGCCACCACTCTTAGAATTTAATTTCCTCCACTATTTGCAAGATCTTGAAACTTTGTTAACTTATTTTAAATAGAGGCATCATATATTATCTTGGACAATTTGTTGCAGGTTTCTTAAAGAAACTAGTGCCAACCAAACCATAGATTTTGAGGATGGTATTACTAACAACATGAGAAGATACTTGAGAGGAAAACACAAGAAGTACACTGGTCCGTGCATGGCGACCAATCCAATTGATAGGTGTTGGCGGTGTAAGAAGAACTGGGCCAAAAATCGTAAAAGATTGGCAAAATGTGTGCTTGGTTTTGGCCATAGAACTCATGGTGGAAGTAAGGGGAAGTACTATTTGGTGACAGATAATTCTGATCATGATGTTCTAAACCCAAAACCAGGAACATTACGCCACGCTGTGATTCAGAAAAGGCCATTGTGGATCATTTTTGCTCGTACCATGCACATCAAATTGTCACAAGAGCTAATAGTTCAAAGTCATAAGACAATCGATGGTCGTGGAGCAGATGTTCATATAGCATATGGAGCTGGAATTACACTTCAATTTGTGCACAATGTCATCATTCACAACATTCATATCCATCGCATTGTTCCAAGTTCCGGTGGCCTAATCAGGGACTCTGAAGACCACTTTGGTTATAGAACAGTAGGTGATGGAGATGGAATTTCCATATTTGGATCATCAAATATTTGGCTTGATCACATTTCTATGTCTGAGTGCCATGATGGGCTTATTGATGCAATCCAGGGTTCTACTGCCATCACCATCTCAAATTGCCATTTCACCCATCACGACGCTGTAAGTTTTGCCTTAAAATACTCAACAAGTTACACAATTTGTCACCTAATTTTTTTATTAAACGTTCATGGATTTGTCTTTCAGGTGATGTTGTTAGGAGCAAGTGATAGCTATTCTAAAGATAAATTCATGCAAGTCACACTAGCATTCAACCATTTTGGCAAGGAATTATTACAAAGAATGCCTAGATGTCGATTAGGTTTCTTTCATGTTGTTAACAATGACTACACACATTGGAAAATGTATGCTATTGGTGGTAGCATGCATCCCACCATTATCAGCCAAGGTAACAGGTTTATTGCTCCGCATGACCACAATGCCAAAGAGGTAAACCAAAATATAGTTAAACAATATTGATAATATTCATTACATTTGTAAGCATGATAAACATGTGACCAGAAATGCATTTGAGATCATACCATTATTTTTTTTCCATTTCACTTTTGTAGGTAACCAATAGGCTCTATGCACCAGAGTCAGAATGGAAAAATTGGATATGGAGATCAGAAGGAGACGTTCTCCTTAATGGAGCCACCTTTAGAACTTCTGGGCCACTCTCGCCACCCCATTTGAAATTCAACAAAAAGGAAATGATCAAAGCCAAGCCTGGAACATATGTCAGAAGACTCACTCGTTTCGCAGGGACTCTTAACTGTAAAAAAAGAATCAAATGTTAGATGTGATGTTCAATTTTACTAATCTTTAAAAAAATCCTGACATTTTAAAAAAATAATTGATACATGGAAAAAAAACTCATATAGAATTATAATAAAATATAATTCCAATTATCTTTATCATGCATTACTAGCATGTTAAGCTATTGAGACCTACAAAAATAAAACCTACTTAAAAATATAAGATTAGTAGTTAGTGACAAGTAGGGGCGTATTAGAAATTAGTGATAATTCTATTCCTTAAATAAAAAACAAGTGGATAAAAGAGAGGTTCTTGGGAAATCAAAAACTAAATTCAAATTAAAAACAAAAACGATAAATGCAATAATTAAAAGTTTTGGAAAATCAATGGGAAAAAATCTAGTCAAAAGTAAAATATCCATTTGATTCATAGATTCAATCATTGACCCAATGATAACGACAATGCCTTTAATAAATTAGTTCTAGTTGTTGACTCAACATCGGACAAACAATCTCTCCTTACCTGTTTAGTAACCAAGAGGCAACTTGTTTGGATTACTTCTCTTGCTAATAAATAACCTTGTAAATCAATTTCCAACATTCAACTAACTGACAACATTAAGAATGAGAGGACCTAATTCTAATAAATAAACTCACCTCAACGGGGTCTATTTATACTAAATCACACATCCACAACATATAATTATAAACAATGATATAAACAATTATGCAATTCATCACTAGTATTAGAATGACTTAAACGGTTACAAATTTAATTATTCTATTTGACAAGACAATCGTTCTAAGCTATCAAATATCCACCAAATATTTAACAAACTTGAATAATTGTAATTAAAATATAATATGTATGAATAATAAAGAACAAAGAAAAATGAAGTTTCACAAATTTATTGAATCATACTTTGATAATTCTTTAACTAGAAAAAGAAGTTTAGAAAACCATAGGGTTGAAAAAACGCAATAAATAAGAAATAACTATAATATGAGAAAGTAGCAAAAGGCTCCCTCACTATCTCTCAAAATATCATATTTATATTGTATAGTTAAATTAGGTTACAATAGCTTCAAGCTCAAAATATCCTATATATTTATATTGAATAGTTAACCTAAATTAGGTTACAAGAGCTTACTTGAAGTTGTAGAACTTATAAAAGATCAAAATACCCCTAACGCTCAGACAAAACACAAAGAAAATACATACATTGGTGCCGGGGCTCTAGGATTGGTGTAGGGGTGTAACGACCCAAAATCCGTGGGCACCGGAAAAGTGTATTATCGGGCCTCCGTCTTAGTAAATCGAGTTAGTAAATAATTATTAGGAGTAATTATGAGTCTAATAGTGTGTTTAATTAGATTTTTATTTAGTGAATTTAGCTTAATTGAGAGAAATTAGGAAAAAGGACTAAAGTGAATAAAGGGTAAAAGTTGAATTGTAGATTAAAAGAAAATAAAAAGGACTAAAATGGCAAATAGACCATTTAGTATATTTGAGGCGGCATAAGCATAAAAATCTGAGATTTTTATGTGTTAAAATATATTATTATTATTAGATAATTATGTTAATATAATATAATATTATATAATAAAGTAATAGAATAAAAGAAAAAGAAAAGAAGAAAAGAAACAGAGAGCATACGAAGCAGGAAAGAAAGAAGAAAAAGAAAGGAAAAAGGAAAAACTAAAGATTCAAGGTTTTAAGCTTTAAAAGGTAAGTTGATTTAGTCCTTTTCTTTTAATTTTGATACTTTATAAGATTTAGAACAAAGTTTTGATTAATTTAAGTTGAAGATTTTGAAGTTTTAGAGTTTTTGAATATAGCTTATGATGAATAAAATGATGAATTAGTGGTTTAATTGAAAGAATTTGAAGTTAGAATTGGATAAAGGACTTAATTGTAAAACAAGCTATAAGAAAACAGTTTTGGAACAGCAGCAGTAGAGTAAGTTTGAAAATTCACCAAAAATCGTAGAAGTGGAATTAAAAGTTGAGTAAGATATGAAATTAAAGCTTATTGAGTCTATTTTCATATGAAAGAAACAGAGAAAGAAAAGAAATTCTGTATTTTGAGATATTTAGATTTTGGTAAGACTGGTTCAGAGTGATTTCGAGATCCCCTGTTCTGACTTGGAAAAATCATCAAAAATTGTATAAAAATAATTTGGGAACATAATTCATATGGTTAGATTCCTTAATGAGTCTAGTTTTAGAAGAAATAAACTATAACATCATCTGAATTCTATATAAAAAGATAATTAATTTTTAGTGAAGAAGGGTCGGAACTGCCAGACAGCAGAACAGGGGTGGTTTTAAAGAATAAACTGTACTAATTGGCTAAATAAAAAATTCTGAAAATTTTATGACAAGAAGATATGTGAGTCTAGTTTCATAGAAAATTTACGGATCTTAATTTGGAATTCTGTAACTCAAGATATAGATGATTTAGTGACAATGACTCAGGTAGACAGCCTAGAAAGAACTTATAAGTAAATAATAGAAATGTGTACAAAGAATGTGGAATGAAGAATAAGGGTAGGAATTGAATAAAATTCAATTATTTATTGTAATTTAATGCTATAATTAATAATGTAAATTGTTATTATTATTGTAGCAAACAAGGAAATCGAGACGTCTAATACGAAGGGGAAGGAAAAAGTGATCGAGGAGTAGCTCGAGAAAATATCGGTTTGTATTATCATAATTCAAGTTATTTATAATTGCATGTTTAATTTCAATGTATGTGTATGAAAAATGAAATTTAGGTAAGTATTGATGTTTGAATTGAATATGACTTGGACTTAATTGATGAATATGTGTTAGTATTGAATTAAAAATATTGATATGAAAGGTATATTGAATTAATTTGTGAAATTAAATTGGAAGTGGTTTGAGATTGAGATTGAGATTGAGATTGAGATTGTATTGATAATATGTATGAATTGAATCCGAATGATTATGATCAGTTGAAAGTGAAAGTGATATGAATATGTGATTTAAATACCCTATTAACTAGTCGGGCTGAGTCGGATATAATTGGCATGCCATAGGATTGGAAGTGTTCTAGGATTCTTCGACCTTGAGTCGATGAGACACTGGGTGTCATATTATTTATTTCGGATAGATTCAATAAGGTACTGGGTACCACTTTACTTCGGCTAGGCCGATGAGACACTGGGTGTCACTATATTGCTTCGAACTATCCGATTAGGCACTGGGTGCCAGTATGGTGTGTTTGGTTGGATCCGAGTATCCGCCAAAGTCCGAGTCATGTTAATAGGGGTAACTATGTGAAATAAGAAAATTATATGAATTTGATTATTTGAACCTCTGAATGAAAGAGATATTGTGATACGAAAATATATGTGATTGAGAGATGAACCAGAGGTTCATGAACAATTGGAATTCTATGAATGAGATATTAATTCAAATATTAAAATTGTTACATTCGAAATATAACAACTTAGTATATTTATATGTATAATGTGTTATTTATCTAAGTATGTTTACGATATTTGATCATTGTTATAAATTGAATTATGATAATACCACTGAGTAATTCCAATACTCAGCGTACGGTTTGTTTTCCGTGCGCAGGTTAGTAGAGTTTCTGACCCGGTCCAGCATCCAAATCCAATCCGACTCCAACAAGAGGATTTTGGTGATGAAATTCTTCCTTTTGTTAAGTGGCATGTACTAGATAGTTATATGAATTATGAACATATATATATATATATATATATATATATATACTTAAGTTAAATGCTTTAGTTGTATTTAATGATTATAATATTTTGGATGAGGAAAATGATATAAAGTTATAAAAAGATAAATTAGTATTGGTTGTTTTGGTCTGAATTTGCAGGGGGATTTAGGTGAAAATAAGCAGAAATACTGCCGAAATTTTATAAATAAAAGAAAAACTTACGAAGAATTTTCTAGAATGATTGAACAAGTTTCTTTCTACTTTTAATATATGCTTAGGCATTGAAAGTCCAATATAGGTATTTAATTATTAAATTATACTATGAATGCTATTTTATTTGTGAATAATTAGTAAATTGTTTGATATGTCCAGTAATACCTTGTAACCCTGTTCCGGCGACGGTTTAGGGTTAGGGGGTGTTACAAGGGGTGCACAAATTGTGGTACATCGGGTTTAGGGGTGAGCAAAATTTGATTTGATTCGAAAAAATCTAAAAAAAAATTCGAATTTCAAGTTAATCGAATTGAGTTATTCGAATTGTTCGAGTCAACTCGAATAGCTCGATTTGAGTTTCGAGTTCGAGCTGAGTTAAATTTCATAATTCGAATAATTCAATAACTTGAATAACAGATTGGTGTAAATACCCTTTTGGTCTCTATCAATTTTGAAAATAAGCAAATTGGTCTCTCTAAACAAAGAATACAAAATAATTCAAAATAATTTTAAAAATTTAAAATATTTATAAAATTTATAAAATTTATATTTTTAAAAATTAAAAAAATTCTAAAAATATATAAAAAAAAGTTTAAATTTTAAAAATATTCTAAAATAATAATTTTGGGACCTAATTAATGATTCAAATTTATCATACTCTTATTTTATTATTATTATTTTGCTTCGAAAAATATTTTAAATATATATGGTTTCAAATTTATGTGTTCTAACTTATAATTAGTTATAGTGTAACAATATTTTTATTTTACCTGTTTAAATTTTTTTAATTTAACTCGAATAATTTCACTCAATTCGACTTAACTCGAATTTCATTTCACTGAAATCGATTTGAAAAAAATTCAAATTGAGTTAGGATGATAAAACAGGACTCGTGAACTCGATTAACTCAAAAAATTTTACTCGATTCAATTGAACGCTTAGCCCTAATTGGGCTAAAGGTTGAGTTTCGAAGCTTGGGGTGTAGGGGCCGGCATCGAAGCTTGGCACAAGGGGAGCTAACATAGTGCCATGCAATCGCGCACTGGGTGCCAACTACGAAGCGGGGGCGCTCGATTTGTTTTCCACGCTCTGTTTCTTTACCGATTATCCTCAAACTCGAACCTTAAGCTCTCATGGATCTAATCCAAGTTACAAAATCACTATCAAATACTAAACTCATATAACAATCAAGCATAATTAAATAAAAACCCAAACAAATGAAAATGAGAATTAATTATACAAAGTAAGCTAACATGCAACATTTCATTTAAGGACCAAATGAAATGCTAAATATAAGTGCCTAAAATATATGAAATATTAGCACTTATCACACCCCACACTTAAACTCTCACTTGTGCTTGAGCAAAACAATGAATGCAACCTAATTGATAGTAAAAACATAATTTCATATAATTGAGACAAATAAGTACACTTTCATGTACACAAATGAAATACCATTTGCTAACAAGGCATAAAAACAATAATCCATACACCTAAGAAGAATCGAAAACCTTTGCACTCGTACGTAATCTCTTTCCCCAGCGACATGCAATGCATAAAAGATATTAGAAAAATCAACCCAACATATTCAAATTTCAACATACTTTCAAAAGTCACTAGGTCTCTAAATTTCACAATTTCAATTGAGCAAAAGTATTGAAACAAAAATTTTCAATTTCATTACAGAAGTTTATCAATTAGCATGAAATTAAAACATAATTTAAATGATCCAACCATTGAGTTCTCCCTATTTTATTGTCTTTGAATTTAGGTCGGCCACCTTTGAACGTGAGCATAGATAACAGCCCAAATATCTACTTTAAATTACTTGTTTAATTAAACTTAACCAGTTTTTGACTTTAGTCATTGGAGTATACTAGGAAACATTGAACCTTTTGACCCAAAGGTAAATAACAACCAAATAGCTACCCCGTTTACTCGATCGAGCCACTAGTTATTTTCAAAGCTCATGAAATAGACAATAGAGTAATCAATTCTCATGCTCATCATCAAAATTATTCAATTAAGCACATTCATAAATATTCAATCCAATACTTAAGCTCAAAACAATTCAAAATTTCACCAAGATCCTTTTTTGTAAACATGATTCAAGCAAAATTGTTCTCTCAAAAAATTCTAAAATCAATTACAAGTGCATATCAATAGAGAAGACCATGAAATTAAGATCATATAAGCATACAACGTTCCAATTACAACCTAGAGGCATCAATTAAAGTTATCAACCACATCGAATCGACATATGGGTTTGAAAAGCATACACTGCCACATATTCATCATCTCAAAGGCATAAAATATCTTTCGATGTCTCCTCGAGTCACATTCTTATGCAACTAATATGACACATGTAAATAAATATACATTTTTATAGAGAAATATGCAAATAAATCTAAACATTTATCCCAAATGTTCCAAAAGTAAAAGAAGAATTAGTAAAATTCCCTGTTAAAGTGCTCAGAATGTAGATCTAAATTTGTCTTATCCTACGTTCCTCTTGAAGCATTGAAAATTTGTTCTATCAAAGAGTGGTGGTACTACAGAGTTACCACTTCGTAAGCACCATTCTTTAACGTCTTTAACAAGACGTTTCCCTTCAGATCTGTCTAAGTAATTGCTTCGAGCTAAAGGCTCGTCCAATGAGCATTGTTGTCGAAGATTAGTTGTCGTTGCAGTATGTGTTGTGTATCCTACCTAAGTCATAGATTGTCCTTTTCTTTTAATTCTACTATAGAATTTCATAATTCATGATGATCACTCATTTATTTATAGTTTTTTATGACCTTTTTAGTACTCTGTCATCAATTGAAGATAAAATATTTATAATTAGTACAAATTTGTAGAGAAAAACGAGGATAATATATACTATAGAAGTTTGAAATTTTAATGTATAGATAACAAGAGTCGGTTCCAAAGGCCACCCAGCAAAAGGATAAATTAATAAATAAAAACATATTTTTAAACAGCCCCAACTTAAGAATAAGAAAAAAAAAAAGTTACAGATTTGGATTTTATATTTACTTCATATTTAATTTTAAAATTTTAATTCACAGTATGAAAACTTTTAGAAGAAGAAAATGTGAAGTGGTGATCATATGCCAAGCACCAATTAATAATTTAAGCTAATAAGGTCAAACCCATTACTTATTGCTAGTATAAAACAAAGGGTTGAAGTGGGTTGGCATCCATAAACTGCGACGGCAATGAGTTGGCCAATTATGCGATCATATACTCCACCATCTCTTATTCTCCCCTTTTAATGGCCCAAACAACAAAGTCTATGGGTGCTAATCCCATGATTAATTTTCTTTAACAACCTTAAGAGCCATAATTAAACATTTTATCTTGAAATCTTATAATCCAATATATGAAATTTATGAGATTGAAAAAAAGTTGTATTATTTGGATTTCAAAGTGATTACCGCATATATATATATATATATATATATATATAATTTGCATATATTTATATTTTAAAAAAATCCCTTTCTCATGATTAAAAAATTATGTATATACTAACAAATAGTTAAATGTAATGGTAAGACACATTGCACTTTTAAGAGAAGGACTCAAGTTCGAATCTTAAATATGATATCCTTGAGAAGGGTAAACATGAACTTTGAATATGAATTATAATGACAATCTACAAGTATTAGATGTAGCATATAAAACAAATAGTATAATGTAAATATGAAAATATAAAGTTTGACCTTCCTAATAAAGTTTCCCATGAAAGAAGTCTTTGCGTGATGATAATATAATATCTTTAAGCCTTTTTCATATGCTTAAGTTTGGCATTAAGCAATGAATTAATCATACGAGATTTGTTTGTTTCGATAGATCCAAAATTGTACCCATATGGCAGCATTAAGTTGTAAAACATTCAAAAACTTAAAACTGTACCATTAAATAATGCATTTATAGTTGAATAAATATAATAATCGTGATATATACTTTGTTAATCCATGAAATTGACAAATGATTGAAATGGTTAATCAAGTGAATGTAAAAATAATAATAATAATAGAATTAAATATTATAATAATACTCTAACATAAAATAAAAATAAAATTAAATACATCGCTCTAAAAGTAATTCCGTCTAAAAACATCCTTACAAAATTGGCGGCTACAAGCTGACGAAGACGAAGGAATTGACTATTATCATCAGCAAAGCAAAATTCCATCATCCTATTCTGTATTTTTTTTATTATTAAATTGCACCATCGAGGTTGGAGCATGCACTACCCTTTTCTTGCCGACTTTGAGGCAATAGTTTATTTTGGTTAAGACAATCAGATAATAAAGTCGAGTGATTGACATTATTATGCAAAAAAAAGAAATGTAACTTTTCGTAAATTCAAATTTTAATTAAGTTTATTTATATAAATAATTTTAAGAGATAAACTGCAGTGTGCATTTATTAAATGGTTGGAGTATTAAAAAAGCTTTTCATTGTGAATTTATTATATAGTTGGACTGTGGAGTGGAAGAGAATTGTTTAAGTCAAAGCAACAGACCATGACTAGCATATTTGATCACAAAAGCAGTCTCTTGTATTATATAAAAAGATGCTTCGAATGGACAAATGTTATGCCATTTAATACATCTTTATATCCTTTTGAATAACTTTTTACTGTTTTTAGTGGAATCTGTTGACATTCTCTAGTTTCCACAAACAGGTTTGGATCAAGGAAATGCTGCTTACCTGTTGTGTAGGTGATCGTCAACTAATTGAATTCCCTATATGTACCTAAACCCATTTGACAAACAGATTTAAGTAAAAAAAAAGTGTTAATCAAATAGTTTCATTCACAAAAACCATGCCCAAAGTGGCACCTAAGATTAGAAAACTGAGAGGGTTCATTATCAGATTTCATAGTCTACTCAAAGGGAATCTGATATGGGTCTCCCAATAGAATCAACATTTTGGCAAATTATACATAGTCGACTTATCAATCAGCAGACTTTGAAGTAATTTGCGAATCTTATCCCAATAAACCTTGAAACTATGTGTTTCTATTAAGACTATGTAAGGCCCACGAGGAAGTTCAAAGTCATTGATTGTCAATCGTCTTAAGATATCTAATCCTAGAACGTAACATCACCATCACTGCCAAGAATATCAAATTAGACTTCCGTATTAATAGCCTTAGGGCATATAGTTGAGCTTGTCTCCACTATAAAAGGACCATGCAAACAACTCATACACTCTCAGGTACACACTCTTCTCCTTCAACCCTAAACTGTTAGAAAACCTCCTTCCTCACCTTCACCCAAGTACTCCCCTATACAAACCACCACCTACTTTTACAATTTTTAGCATTGTCATCAAAATTTTACAGTTTTATCTATGCACTAAATAAAATTCTTAGACTTTGCCTCTTAATGTGAGGGATAATACTAAATTATAAAAGCCACATCTCATGGGAATATTGATTAAATCCTTTATTTGACACCAAGTGATCAAGGTTTAAACTTTGCTAATGCAACCCCTGTTAGTACAAAACTCTAGTGAGGGAAAATCTAGAACACACGAACAGAACTCGAACAGAAAAAGAAGAAATAAGATAAGGCTCCAAAGTGTGTATCAAGTCACTATCTTTAATGTTATATTCGCTCCTGTAACACCCCACAACCGGCCTATGCGTTAAGACCAGACTTGGCATGCCACACAATTCGAACTTACGTCCAGTCATCAATGCTTTTAATGAAAACAATTCTTGAAAACGATTTTAAAGGTGGAGTTTATCAAAAATCAAGATTTATTTGAAAACCATGATTTGAAAACATAAGAGTTTACAATTTGATTTACAGAGAGATAATTGGTTAAAAATCTAAATAATTGGTTGAAATGAATTTATAAAAGAGTTTTCACAAAATTTTACGTGTGAGTGATATTTAAGAAAAACCCCATTTTTATACGCAAGTTTAAGAAAACATTTATAAAAATTTAACAACCCCATTTAAGTAACTAAAACATATTAAAAACCATCCACAAATAAAAATCCATAAAAATAATACCAGAGGCCTTATTACATCGCAATTGAAATAGTACTTAAATAAAAATACTTAAAAGAAGTTCAAAGTTTTTATAACTCATCATTCGTAGTATGGCCTCCACACGAAGTCATCCCCAGCCCAAGCCTCCATCAATCATTATTACCTGAGAAGGGTAAGGAAAACGGGGTGAGTTACTTAGAACTCAATGTGTAACCCACTTACCGTACTCACTGGGCCAAAACCATTTAAGCAATTAGTTGGGCTTGAGCCCATTTACAATTGTACAATACATATAAATCAATATATATATATATATATATATATATATATATATATAAATGCATGTGATATGCAATTCCCAACCAAACCTAATTTCCATCCGCTACACACCACCCGTACCAACCAACACACTTGTGGGGATCAAGTCAACCCACCCCGCCAACACACCAATAGCAGGCATTAAGCCAATTATAATATTTGTGGCAGAGCCACCGAACTAGATTGTGACAAAGTCACCGAACTAGAGGCATTAAGCCATTTAAAATATTTGTGGCAGAGCCACCGAACTAGATTTTGGCAACAGGCCTTTCTTCTCTTCGTCAATTATCCCAACCCATGCAGTCATGTATATATATATAATGCATAGCAATATATTCATAAGGTAAATTTCAACAAAAAGCCCATATTACAAGTTATCAATTTGGCCCGTTAGTCAAAATAGCAATTTAGCCCAATTAACGATCTAGCAATTTTGGCCCATATATATCGATCTAGCAGTTTTGGCCCATATATATCGATCTAGCAGTTTTGGCCCATATATCAATCTAGCAGTTTTTGGCCCATATATCGATCTAGCAGTTTTTCAAATTTGCCAATATAGCAAATTATCAAATTGGCCCATATAGCAATTTATCAAGTTGGCCCATATAGCAATTTATCAAATTGACCCATTAAGCAAATTATCAAGTTGGTCCATATAGCAATTTATCAAGTTGGCCCATATAGCAATTTACCAAATTGACCCATATAGCAATTTATCAAATTGGCCCATTAAGGGTATTTTCGTAATTCGGTCCATAGGGGCATTTTCGTAATTTGGCCCATTAGGGGCATTTTCGTAATTTGGCCCATAAGGGCGTTTTTATAATTCGGTAATCGTACCCACTAAGGGTAATTCGGTAATTTACCCTCTAAGGGTATGATGGTAATTTTCGCAACCTAGGCTTAATTACTAATTTGGGGCATAAAAATCAAAACTGTCCATCTACGTCGTACTGACTAAACTGACTATAACTCGAGTTGGGAAACTCGAAATTTAGATCCGTAAATTTTCCCTGAAACTAGACTCATATAACTTCTTATTGTAATTTTTCCAGAATTTTTGGGTTAGCCAATTAGTACAGTTTATTCTTCAAATTATCCCTTGTTTCATTGTTTGACAGTTCTGCTCTCTCTTCACAAAATCTCATATATCTTATTGTACAGAACTCAAATACTGGTTTCGTTTGATCCAAATAAAAATAGACTCACTAAGGATTCTAATAATATAAACCATGTCTTGTAATTATTTTTCTACAATTTATAGTGATTTTTCCAAGTCAGAACAGGGGATCTCGAAATCACTCTGAACCAGTCTCACAAAAATATAAAAATCTCAAAATATACTAATCCTTTGCTTGCTCCGTTTCTTTTATAAGAAAATAGACTCAATTATCTTTCAATCCATATCTCCTTCACTTTCTAATTCAATTTACACTATTTTTGGTGATTTTTCAAAATCACATCACTGCTATAAACCAAAACTATTTTGTTACAAAATATGGTTACCACTTCGAGCATACGTACGCCCGAGTGGCAATAGATGCTGGTTTGCAGCTTTTCAGTCTTTCGACCGATTCACAGAACATTTCATGCAAACATTTAGAGAGGTATGAGATTACACACCCCATTTCAAACATGTATTCAGAAAGTAAGGGATTACACACCTGATTACGGTAAGGACTAAACCTTCTTGATCGTCGACACCACTACTTCCAAAGGTCAACGAATAGAGAAGAGCAACTTAACTATGATATATCCGAGTTCCACCGATTTGACTTAAGGCTAAAGATTAGTTGGCAAGGATGTGTTATTCAGCCAAACTACTAGAGCACAGATTCAACCAAAGGAAGAAATGTCCAATACACAAGAAAGGAGAAGAGATATGGCTAAGAGGTTTTTGCTTCTTCATTTACAAACAAAATTGAAGGGCTGAATGTTCATCCAATATACCTAATTTTAAAGAATTTAATTCATCTCTCATGCCATCCACCTCATACCCCTTATCACAAAATATATGTTTACCCCACCATGACAAGAAATATGCATATTCTTGAGGAAATTTAATTAGTGGTGAGTCAACATTACCACTAATTATATCAAAAGGTAACTTTTTATTAGTCATCTTTTCACCTTAATAGCCACTCCCTCTATGCACATTCTTTTGAAGGATTTTTACAAATTAAAAATCAACCCATGCTTATCTCAAATTTTGTTTGTTTATGAAATTTTCATGCTTTTGCCATGGCTCCCATTAATCATGCTCCAATTCTTTTTTTTTTTTTTAGGATGTTACAGTTCTACCCCCTTAAAGAAAATTTCGTCCTCGAAATTTATCTGATCAAAAGAGGTGAGGGTATTGCTGTCGCATCACATCCTCTGGCTCCCACGTGGCTTCCTCGGAACCGTGGTTCCGCCACAAAACTTTAACCAACGGAACTGTCTTCCTTCTCAATACTTTAATGTCTCGGTCCAAGTTCTGAACTGGTTCTTCTTCAAAAGATAAATCAGGTCTTACTTCAATTTCTTCCACAGGCACTATGTGATATGGATCCGAACGGTAACTTCTTAACATTGAGACATGGAATACATTATGTATCTGTCTCAATTCCGGAGGTAACTCAAGCTGATATGCCACTGGTCCTACACGCTTCAACACACGGTACGGTCCAATGAACCTAGGGCTCAACTTGCCCTTCCTTCCAAATCTGAAAATCTTCTTCCAAGGTGAGACTTTCAGAAAGACTTGATCTCCCACCGCAAACTCAATATCCTTACGCTTCAGATCCGCATACGACTTTTGTCGATCCGAAGCTTCCTTTAACCGTGCTCGAATCACCTTCACCTTTTCTTCTGTCTCAGATATCAACTCAGGACCCAACAACTGTTTTTCCCCCAATTCAGTCCAACAAGTAGGGGTACGACACCTACGACCATATAAAGCTTCATAAGGCGCCATTTGGATACTGGATTGGTAACTGTTATTATACGCGAACTCTGCCAACGGTAGGAAATCCTCCCAACTACCTCTGAAGTCGATTACACAACCACGTAACATGTCTTCCAAAATCTGAATTACTCTTTCTGACTGACCATCTGACTGAGGATGAAAAGCCGTACTAAAGTTTAACTTTGTTCCCAAAGCCTCATGTAAAGCTTTCCAAAACCGTGATGTAAACCTAGGATCCCTGTCTGATATGATAGACACTGGTACACCATGCAACCTCACAATCTCAGATACATACTGTAACACCCCTAACCCCGAACCATCGCCGGAACAGGGTTACGAGGCATTACCGGACATATCAGACAATTTGCAAATATAAATTTTGTTTAATATAAATTTCGGCAGCATTTCTGCTTATTAATATATAAAAACCCCCTGTAAAATAAATCGTATTCATTTCAATAAATAACCAATTTAACCAATTCATTTGATAAATTCATTTTCTATTCTAAATACCTTCTAATCAAACTCAATCAATATAATATCAACTTAAATTTATCAAAATATTAGTTAGATTAAAATAAATATACTCCTTTCATTATAATTCTTAAACTTGTAATACTAACATTTTTAACCATTCACATTCAAAACATAATAACATTTATACACAACCTACGTACATGCCACATTATAAAAAGGAAATATACATCACCAAAGGTTTGCTGAAGTCGGGTCTGGCTTCGGATGCTGGTTCAGTATTTGACTTCTACAACCTGCGCACGGAAGCAACCGTACGCTGAGTATACATATACTCAGTGGTATTACCATAATTCAAATTATAAACATAATAATCATATCATTAAATCATATAACTTTAATTTTACTAAACCAATTCAACATAAGTTTGTCATTCCCAATATATTCATACAATTTCAATTTTTGCTATTCAACAATTGAAACAATACACAATCAGGTTAAGCTACTATCCATTTCTTGAACCAATGGTTCATACTTTCCATTTTCATACTCATATTCCAATCACATTTTTCAGTTCATGTTCTATTTTCGCATTTCTTTCAATGGCTCAACCATTTCATTTTATTCAATTTAACCTTTTCCTTATTTACCCCTATTAACAGACTCGGACCTTAACGGATACACGGATTCCAACCCAACACTCCAGTACGGCACAATGTGCCTTAACGGTAACAGTATACGACACACAAAGTGTCGAATCGGTAACAGTAACAATATCAGTATTCAACACACAAAGTGCTGAACCTGTAACGGTAACAGTAACAGTATACGACACACAAAGTGTCGAATCGGTAACAGTAACAGTAACAGTAGTCGGCACGTAAGTGCCTGATCAGTAAGCCGGCAAAATCCCGTACTCTTCCATGTCCTATGGCATGCCAATTATATCCGACTCAGCCCGACTAGTTAATAGGGTATTTCAGTTCTCAATTTCATTTTCATTTTCATAATAAATTCAATTTCAATATTAATTACACTTTTCCATTTCAAACCACATACAATTCAATTTCAATACATATTCATCATTCAACTCAATTTCCATTCAATTCAATAAAAACACTTACCTTATAATTTACTTACCATATCCATAAATTAATCTAATATTTAATGAATAAATAAATAGCTTGAATTATAGTAATACAAACCCGAATTTGCTTGATCATTCCTCGGTAACCTTCTCCTTTCCTTTATGGGTTGATGCCTCGAGTTCCTTTTTAGCTACGAAAATAATAATTTACATTATTAATTACAACATTAAATTACAATAAATAATTGAATTTTATTCAATTTCTACTCTTCCTCTTCATTCCACATCTTTTATACACAATTCTATTATTTACTTATAAGTTCTTTCTAGGCTGTCTACCTGAGTCATTGTCACTAAATCATCTATATCTGGAGCTACGGAACTCCAAATTAAGATCCGTAAATTTTTCCCGAAACTAGACTCATATATATTTTTACTGTAAATTTTTCAGAATTTTTGGTATGGCCAATCAATACCAGATTATTCTTAAAGTTTTCCCCTGTTTCACTGTCCAATTGCTCTGACCTCTCTTCACTACGAATTAAATTACTCTTTGTACAGAATTTAGATGGCCTCCTTGTTTAGCTCATTTGAAACTAGACTCATTAAGGAATTTAACCATATAAATTATGTTCCAAAATCATTTTTATACAATTTTTAATGATTTTTACAAGTCAGAACAGGGGATCTCGAAATCACCCTGAACCAGTTTCACTAAAATTTAAATATCTCACAATACAGAACTTATTTGCTATCTCTGTTTCTTTCATATGAAAATAGACTCAATAAGCTTTAATTTAATATCTCACTCAACTTCTAATTCCATTTCTACGATTTTTGGTGAATTTTCAAAGTTACTCTACTGCTGCTGTCTTAAATCTGTTTTCTTATGATTTATTTTGCAATTAAATCCTAGTTAAGTTTACTTATTTTCTTAACTTAATTCATGCTTGATTCTACTTAAATTCCTTCCATATTCAACTTGATTACAAAATTTTCATAATAAAACCCTAATTTATAATTTCTTCCAAATCAATCCCTATAATACAAAACTTATAGCTTACTTTACAATTTAATCCTTTTACTAGCTCTAACTTAAATTTCATTCAATTTAACCCCTTGTTCATCTTTTTCTTTAACATAAACTATACTTAAAAACCAATAAACTCTCAAAATATCAACTTAGTTTCATCAAAATCTTGCTTTAAAGCTTCTAAAACATCAAAATTAAAAGAATAGGACTTGATTGACTTACCTTTTAAAGTTTAAAACCTTGAATCTTTAGTTTTTCCTTTTTCCTTCTTTTTCTTCTTTCTTTCCTGCTTGTTTCGTATGCTCTCTGTTCTTTTCTGTTCTTCTTTGTTTCTTTTTTTTTTTTTTTTATTATTTCATTTACTATTTACTTTATTATATAATATAATATTATATTAATATAATTATTTAATAATAGTAATAATATATTTTTAACACATAAAATCTCAGATTTTTTTAAGCTTATACCGCCTCAACTTATGCTAAATGGCATAATTGCCATTTTGGTCCTTTTTATTTTCTTTTAATCTACAATTAGACTTTTACTCCTTATTCAATTTGATCCTTTTTCCTAATTACTCTCAATTAAGCTAAATTCACTAAATAAAAATCTAATTAAGCACACTACTAGACTCATAATTACTCCTAATGATTATTTACTAACTCGATTTACTAAGACAGAGGCCCGATAACACATTTTTTTTTTCTGGTGCCCACGGATTTCGGGTCGTTACACATACAGCTTAGCCAACTTCTACAGTGAGTAATCCGTACGAACTGGTAGAAAATGAGCAGTCTTCATCAATCGATCAACTACTACCCAAACGGAATCTTTCTTAGTAGGTGTTAAGGGTAACCCACTAACAAAATCCATCGTTATCCGCTCCCATTTCCATAGAGGAATCTTTACGGGTTGCAATAAACCCGATGGTAATTGATGTTCCGCCTTCACTTGTTGACAAGTCAAACACTTTCCCACAAAATCAGTAACCTCTCGCTTCAACCCTGGCCACCAATACTGCTCACGGAGATCTCGATACATCTTATTTCCTCCGGGGTGCATAGCATATGGGCTACTATGCGCCTCTTGTAGAATCATTTGTCTCAAACCCGAATCCATGGGCATACAAATTCTTCCACGAAAACACAGCACGCCATCATTGTTCATTCCAAAGTCCCCTATTATACCACTTTAAACTTGTTGAATTAAAGGACCCAATTTTTCATCTGATAACTGCTTTTCCTTGATCTGTTCTAACCACAGGGGCTTCATCTGAAGTTCCGCTAGCAGACTGTCATCCTCATACAAACTGAGATGAGCAAACATTGCTCTCAACTCCTATACTACCTTACGACTCAACGCGTCTGCCACCACGTTAGCCTTTCCAGGATGATACTCAATTGAGAAGTCATAGTCCTTTAACAGCTCCACCCACCTTCGTTGTCTCAAGTTCAACTCCTTCTGGGTAAGGAGGTACTTAAGACTCTCATGGTCCGTATAAATGATAGACTTCTCACCGTAGAGATAGTGCCTCCAAATCTTTAAAGTAAACACGACCGCAGCCAACTCCAAGTTATGAGTAGGATAGTTGACTTCATGCGGCCTCAACTGACGAGAAGCATACGCCACCACTTTCCCACTTTGCATCAACACACATCCTAAACCCGTATGTGACGCATCACAGTAAACGATAAACTCTTTTCCAGCCTCAGGTTGAATCAGTACTGGCGCTTACGTCAAAATCTTCTTCAATTTCTCAAAACTTTCTTGTTGTTTCTCTGCCCACACAAACGGTACTCCCTTTCGCAACAGTTTAGTTAGGGGTGCAGCAATCAATGAAAACCCCTCAACAAAACGCCAGTAATAACCAGCCAGCCCTAGGAAACTCCGAATTTCGGCCACTAACTTCTGTGGTTTCCAATCCAACACAGCCTCTACTTTCCGGGGATCAACTCTAATTCTTTCGGCCGACACAACATGCCCTAAGAAGGTCACTTCTTTCAGCCAAAATTCACACTTACTGAATTTGGCATAAAGTTGCTTTTCCCTCAATATCTGCAATACCACCTGCAGATGCGAATCGTGCTCTTCTTCATTCTTCGAGTATACCAAAATGTCATCTTTGAACACCACTACAAACCGGTCTAAATAGGGTTGGAAGACTCGGTTCATCATGTCCATAAATGTAGCTAGTGCATTGGTCAAGCCAAACGGCATCACTAAAAACTCATAATGTCCATAACGAGTTCAGAATGCCGTCTTATGAATGTCTGCCTCTTTTACCTTGAGTTGATGATAACCAGATCTCAAATCAATCTTGGAGAAAACTGAAGCTCCTCTCAACTGATCAAATAGGTCATCAATTCTCGGCAATGGATACCTGTTCTTGATCGTCAATTTATTCAACTGCCTATAATCAATGCACATACGCATCGACCCATCTTTCTTCTTGATGAACAAAACCGGTGCTCCCCATGGAGACACACTCGGTCGAATAAATCCCCGATCTAACAATTCTTGAATCTGGGCTTTAAGCTCCGCTAACTCCTTCGGCGCAATTCTATAAGGAGCAATGGACACCGGAGCCGTTTCGGGCAGAAGCTCAATGCCAAACTCTACCTCTCGGTCTGGAGGCAATCTAGGAAATTCTTCGGGAAAGACGTCTGAAAACTCATTTACCGTTCTAACGCCTTCCACCGATAATTCCTTGGCATCCAGAGCACTAATAAAGGCTAGGAATGCTCCATACCCTTTCTAAGACTCGCAACATTTCTTGGGTCAAAGCAATGTCCTCTCTCATGTGGTCGTGTGATCCAGTCTCACTCCCGGGTGACACAGGTGCGTCCATTTCCGGCATAAGACCCGACGCTTCAGACGCAACCCTAGCACCTCAGCCTCTACCACGGCTACGTCTACGTCCTCTAGTGCTCATATTGGGTATTTCGGTTTAATCTGATTATAAGTCTTATGAATCAGTATACTATTTCAATGTTTATTAACGATATTTTATAAGATATAAGAGGTAAAGTTGTTTTCGTAATCACTTCCTATAGTCTCAATCTATACCGTTTTCAACATCTAAAACTAGAAGTTCTAGAGTGTTCCTATGGTCATATCACCATAATAAATATTTAATATACAAATACTTACTTGACTTGGTGCCGGATGCTCGTGGTGCCATACTACCTTTAACACATAAAATCTAGAAATTTAAACAGTTTTTAAACAAAATTTATTGTTGAACCCAAACCACAGCCAAGATTTGAAACTAGCTCTGATACCATAAAATGTAACACCCCACAACCGGCCTATGCGTTAAGACCAGACTTGGCATGCCACACAATTCGAACTTACGTCCAGTCATCAATGCTTTTAATGAAAACAATTCCTGAAAACGATTTTAAAGATGGAGTTTATCAAAAATTGAGATTTATTTGAAAACCATGATTTGAAAACATAAGAGTTTACAATTTGATTTACAGAGAGATAATTGGTTAAAAATCTAAATAATTGGTTGAAATGAATTTATAAAAGAGTTTTCACAAAATTTTACGAGTGAGTGATATTTAAGAAAAACCCCATTTTTATACGCAAGTTTAAGAAAACATTTATAAAAATTTAACAACCCCATTTAAGTAACTAAAACATATTAAAAACCATCCACAAATAAAAATTCATAAAAATAATACCAGAGGCCTTATTACATCGCAATTAAAATAGTACTTAAATAAAAATACTTAAAAGAAGTTCAAAGTTTTTATAACTCATCATTCGTAGTATAGCCTCCACACGAAGTCATCCCCAGCCCAAGCCTCCATCAATTATTATTACCTGAGAAGGGTAAGGGAAACGGGGTGAGTTACTTAGAACTCAATGTGTAACCCACTTACCGTGCTCACTGGGCCAAAACCATTTAAGCAATTAGTTGGGCTTGAGCCCATTTACAATTGCACAATACATATAAATCAAATATATATATATAAAAATGCATGTGATATGCAATTCCCAACCAAACCTAATTTCCATCCGCTACACACCACCCGTACCAACCAACACACCTGTGGGGATCAAGTCAACCCACCCCGCCAACACACCAATAGCAGGCATTAAGCCAATTATAATATTTGTGGCAGAGCCACCGAACTAGATTGTGACAAAGTCACCGAACTAGAGGCATTAAGCCATTTAAAATATTTGTGGCAGAGCCACCGAACTAGATTTTGGCAACAGGCCTTTCTTCTCTTCGTCAATTATCCCAACCCATGCAGTCATGTATATATATATAATGCATAGCAATATATTCATAAGGTAAATTTCAACAAAAAGCCCATATTACAAGTTATCAATTTGGCCCGTTAGTCAAAATAGCAATTTAGCCCAATTAACGATCTAGCAATTTTGGCCCATATATATCGATCTAGCAGTTTTGGCCCATATATATCGATCTAGCAGTTTTGGCCCATATATCAATCTAGCAGTTTTTGGCCCATATATCGATCTAGCAGTTTTTCAAATTTGCCAATATAGCAAATTATCAAATTAACCCATATAGCAATTTATCAAGTTGGCCCATATAGCAATTTATCAAATTGACCCATTAAGCAAATTATCAAGTTGGCCCATATAGCAATTTATCAAGTTGGCCCATATAGCAATTTACCAAATTGACCCATATAGCAATTTATCAAATTGGCCCATTAAGGGTATTTTCGTAATTCGGTCCATAGGGACATTTCATAATTCAGCCCATTAGGGGCATTTTCGTAATTCGGCCCATAAGGGCGTTTTTATAATTCGGTAATCGTACCCACTAAGGGTAATTCGGTAATTTACCCTCTAAGGGTATGATGGTAATTTTCGCAACCTAGGCTTAATTACTAATTTGGGGCATAAAAATCAAAACTGTCCATCTACGTCGTACTGACTAAACTGACTATAACTCGAGTTGGGAAACTCGAAATTTAGATCCGTAAATTTTCCCTGAAACTAGACTCATATAACTTCTTACTATAATTTTTCCAGAATTTTTGGGTTAGCCAATTAGTACAGTTTATTCTTCAAATTATCCCTTGTTTCACTGTTTGACAGTTCTGCGCTCTCTTCACAAAATCTCATATATCTTATTGTACAGAACTCAAATACTGGTTTCATTTGATCCAAATAAAAATAGACTCACTAAGGATTCTAATAATATAAACCATGTCTCGTAATTATTTTTCTACAATTTATAGTGAATTTTCCAAGTCAGAACAGGGGATCTCGAAATCACTCTGAACCAGTCTCACAAAAATATAAAAATCTCAAAATATACTAATCCTTTGCTTGCTCCGTTTCTTTTATAAGAAAATAGACTCAATTATCTTTCAATCCATATCTCCTTCACTTTCTAATTCAATTTACACTATCTTTGGTGATTTTTCAAAATCACATCACTGCTATAAACCAAAACTGTTTTGTTACAAAATATGGTTACCACTTCGAGCATACGTACGCCCGAGTGGCAATAGATGCTGGTTTGCGGCTTTTCAGTCTTTCGACCGATTCACAGAACATCTCATGCAAACATTTAGAGAGGTATGAGATTACACACCCCATTTCAAACATGTATTCAGAAAGTAAGGGATTACACACCTGATTACGGTAAGGACTAAACCTTCTTGATCGTCGACACCACTACTTCCAAAGGTCAACGAATAGAGAAGAGCAACTTAACTATGATATATCCGAGTTCCACCGATTTGACTTAAGGCTAAAGATTAGTTGGCAAGGATGTGTTATTCAGCCAAACTACTAGAGCACAGATTCAACCAAAGGAAGAAATGTCCAATACACAAGAAAGGAGAAGAGATATGGCTAAGAGGTTTTTGCTTCTTCATTTACAAACAAAATTGAAGGGCTGAATGTTCATCCAATATACCTAATTTTAAAGAATTTAATTCATCTCTCATGCCATCCACCTCATACCCCTTATCACAAAATATATGTTTACCCCACCATGACAAGAAATATGCATATTCTTGAGGAAATTTAATTAGTGGTGAGTCAACATTACCACTAATTATATCAAAAGGTAACTTTTTATTAGTCATCTTTTCACCTTAATAGCCACTCCCTCTATGCACATTCTTTTGAAGGATTTTTACAAATTAAAAATCAACCCATGCTTATCTCAAATTTTGTTTGTTTATGAAATTTTCATGCTTTTGCCATGGCTCCCATTAATCATGCTCCAATTCTTTTTTTTTTTTAGGATGTTACAGCTCCCAACTATCTTCGGTCTGCAAAAGAGTTTCAAGCAAATTAACCTCGAGGATACAATGAAGCCAATGACGATTTGTATTTTGCAATGACGAGAATAGTCCACTAAGCACTGAGTAATATATAACAAGAAACTCAATTTCTACAAAGGATTTGTATTTTGTACAATCAAGGATTTTATAAAAAAATCTAATAATATTAGAAAATGGAGGAACTAAAGAAAGAATTTTAGAATTTATTGGTATGGTTTTCAAATGAAATCTCATTCCTATTTATATGAATTTTCATGTCTCTTCATAAAGACATATTTCAATAGGTATCTTTTTGTGAATAATAATGTTTTAAAAAAACACACAATTATTCATTTAATAACATAACTATTCAAATAATATTGTTTGAATAGTTATAATTCTTTTTTCAAAAATTAAATGATATAACTTTTGACAAATGACCAAAATATTTATCTTTTGATTAATTACACTCATTCATTTATTTGACCAAAATAGTTATTGGAACACTATAAATATTTGAAAATGTTCCAACAATCTCCCCCCATTTTCAAAATATTTTAGATTTTGATATTCTTGGAAATCAATTTGCATAAATGAAAGTGTCTTATGATTGAACCTTCACTTAGTGAAAACATCAAAGTTAATTGATATTGCATGGTAGACTAAGCTTTGAACCATCTATTCCATTGGATTAACTGAACACATCTCACACAATAATTCAACATCGGTCAATGCATAGTATCCAGGGACACTATTATTGTAATGACTCAAAATTCACGAGCATCAAAAAATGTACATTATCAGGCCTCCGTCTTAGTCAATCGAGTTCATAAATATTTATTAGGAATAATTGTGAGTCTAGTTGTCTGTTTAATTAGGTTTTAATTAAGTGCATTTAGCTTAATTAAGAGTAATTAGAAAAAAAGACTAAATTAAATAAGGGGTAAAAATTGAATTATAGATTAAAAGAAAATATAAAGGACCAAAATGGCAATTATGCCATTTGTCCTAATTGAGGCGGCAAATGAATTGAAAAATCTAAAATTTATCTTAGATTTCATACATTAATTATTATTATTATATTATTATTATTATTATTATTATTATTATTATTATTGTTATTGTTATTATTATTTAATTGATATTATATTATTATATTATGAAATAAATTTAAAAAAATGTATGGTAATAAAATATACATATGTAATAATTATATTTGTACAATTGTAATATATTTATTTAATTACTTTTTATTTAAGTAAATAGATTTTTATTATATTAAAATATTAAATTATATAAAATAAATAAAATAAGGACAATTGGATGGTGATGATGATAGATAAGTGTAAAATATATGTGTGTACAAATAATATAAATATTTGTTATTAAACATATTTATTATTATTATTATTATTATTATATTATTATTATTATTATTAAATTAATAAAGTAAATAAACATAAAATAATAAAGAAACAAAAAGAATAAAAGAAAGAAATGAAGGAGAAAAGAAACAGAGAAGCATTCGAATAGGGAGAAAGAAAAATGGAAAAAAAGAAAAAAAAAGGAAACTAAGATTTTGAAGCTTTAAGCTTTAATTGGTAAGTTAATTAAGTCTTTTTTTTTCTTAATTTTGATGTTTTAGAAGCTTTAGAATAAGGTTTTGTTGAATTTAAGTTGAAGTTTTGAAAGTTCTTAGGTTTTTGAATATAGTTCATGTTGAACAAAATGATGAATTAGGGGTTTAATTGATAGAATTTCTAGTTAGAATTGATTAAAAGATTAAATTGTAAAAAGACGCTATAAGTTTTGTGTTAGAGGGATTAAATTGAAAGAAATTTGAAATTAGGGTTTTAATATGAACATTAAGTAGTTAAGTTGAATTTGGTAGGAAATTGAGTAAAAATAAGGTATGAATTAAGATAGGAAAGTAAGTGAATTTAGTTAGGACTAAATTGAAATTAAGATAGAAATTGAATAGAAATTCAATTATTTAATATAAATTGGTGTTGTATTAATAATGAAAAATTATTATTATTTTCGTAGCTAATAAAGAACCGGAGGCATCGGTACACAAAGGAAAGGAGAAGGCTATCGAGGACTAAAACGAGAAATTCACGATTTGTATTACTATAATTCAAACTACTATTTATTAAATGCTATATTTAAATTTATGTGTATGGTAAGCAAAATTATAAGGTAAGTATCAATATTGAATTGAATGAAATTGAGATAAAGTATGATTATGTATGAATATTTGATAGTATATTGTTGGAAAGTGGAAAATTGTATCGAATTGAATTGCACATTGAAATTGAGAAATGATTTGAATACCCTATTAACTAGTCGGGCTGAGTGGGATATAGTTGGCATTCCATAGGATTGGAAGAGTACGAGAATTTATCTGCTTTGCCGATCAGGCACTATATGTGTCGTATCAGGCACCACGTGTGTCGTTTCAGGCACTTTATGTGTCTTATACTGCTTCTGATATATTGTGTAACACCCCAAACCCGTATCCGTCGTCAGACTAGGGTGAAAGGCGTTACCGGACCGATCGGAAACATTTTCAGAAGTTCATACATTCATCCATCAATCTCAAACATAGTGTCCCTTAATACGGTCAACGAGACCTAAAACATGCTTATAAACCAGGTCGGGACTAAACCGATACGCATACAAAATTTCTCAGAAATTTTCTCGGAAATTCAAAACCTTTCTAAGTTTCAGGGGTTACACGCTCGTGTAGGCAGGCCGTGTGCCTCCCACAGCTGCTAGACACACCCGTGTGTCCTCCCCGTGGTCGAAACTGACTTTTCTTCCACGGCCACCAAGCACGCCCGAGTACTATGGCCGTGGTCGATCCTATCAAATTCACACGGCTACTAGGCACGTCCGTGTGCCAAGGCCGTGTACTCCTATGCTAGCTACTGACTTAGCCCCACGGTCACTAGGCACGCCCGTGTGCCACAACCGTGTGACATTATAGGCCATTTTCAAGGCCAAAATGCCACCCACTTGGGTCTTACCTACAAGCAATATTTACCAACATAATTCATGCATACTAGACAACCAAAATAACCATTCAATCTAAACATTCAACATGCATTTCAACCATGCCAACTTCTAAAACCAAAACATATGTATATCAAGTATAATTCATCCAAATACTTACCCAAAAACTTGACCAATTCATGTGCTTCGACCATACCGAGGTATACTTCATATATCACATTCATTTAAAACATAATACCAACATATAACTAGCCAAATCACATGGCTAAATTCACTTCATTTACAAATAAAGACTAGCCTATACATGCCATATCTAGCAAAATATATATCCAAAATGTACCATAAACAAGTTGGATAGTGTGATGACAATCCTTGACGGTCCCGAGCATTCAGTAGCTTTGACGACCTATAAAATAGAGAAAACTCACACACAGAGTAAGCTTTCCAAAAGCTTAGTAAGTCATAATACAAACAAACTTAGCATAGAAGGCATATATATTCATAGATACATTGGCACATCTAAATCACTTAACAAATTATCACATATGTACTTTGATCCATGTACTTGGCCATATTTGCCACATTCATCAATTCAAAAGTCTCATATACATAAAGCTCTTCCATACTTACTATCACATCTCATATTGTTATCCAAATATACATAATCATCATGGTAAGATCACATAGGAACTTACCTTATATACACACTCAGTGTATGAATCAACGTACCTGAAACTGATTCACTATTTACATGGCCATTTCATATCACAAACTTGCCCGTTGAACCGTAAGGAATCTAGTAGGATACTCAGAAAGCTCGGAATAGTCGTACAATGCCAACGTCCCAGACGAGGTCTTATATGCACTCAGATATCGATTCCACTGTCCCAGACAGGGTCTTACACGAATCAATACGATGCCGATGTCCCAGACCTGGTCTTACACGTAAAGATCAAATCGATGCCAACGTCCCAGACGTGGTCTTACACTTAAAGATCATATCGGTGCCAACATCCCAGACGTGGTCTTACATGATAAAAACAGAACAGATACCTATGTCATGACATAGCTAATCCTATTTGTTCCTAGGTTCGTACGGGACTTCTTGGTTATTGTCACTAAGTAAACCTTATCTCAAAATTCATGAACAGATCATATCATAAGTATTCATCGATAACAATAGTCATAAGAATACACATAATTCAATACGAATATGTTTATTTGCATAATGACTTACCTCGGATTCGATTCAACAGAAACGGAAACGGCTACTCGGTTACTTTCGCTTTCCCGCGATCTAAGTCTGTTTTCCTCGGTTCTTGATCTATACATATTCAGAATTAACTCTTTTATTCACTAACTTATTCAATTCAATCCAAGGACACACATTTAGGGCCATTTGCAAATTAACCCTCATATTTGCACAATTTATCAATTTAGTCCATTTTCCTCAAAACATCAAATTCACAAAATCATTACATACTCATGCTTAGCCGAATGTTCATACATCACATACAAGCCCATATTTTCCATCAATTTGCAATTTAGTCCCTCAAATTACTATTTTCTCAATTTAGCCCTAATTAGCTAAATTCATCAAAAATTCAGGAACAAAGTATGTTCATCTAGCTCAAAACTTTCATTTAACAACTAAATTTATCACAAAGCTTAACATATCATCAATGGCACATTTCATGAACAACATCAATTCATCAAATTGAGACATGGGCTTGATAGTAGACTAAGCAACAATCTCAAAAACATAAAAATCATCAAAAACCAAAGCAAAAACATACCTTAATTTGCAATAGAAAGGCCGAATACCCTAGCTAGATTTATTTCTTTTCTTTCCTTGCTTGTTTCGGTCAAATGAAGAGAAATAAAAGATGAACACTTCATCTTTTTGTTTCATTAATTTAATGCTAACAATTCATTTACCAAAATAGCCTTCATTCATACATTTATAACATATTATTTACAAGGTCATTCATGGCTTTAGCCATCCACTAAACATGATAATGGCTTATTTTCCATATAAGGCTTCCACCTTTACAAAGCCACAACACATTGATACCTTAACAAATAGCAAGCAACTTTCACATTTAATGTAATTCAATCCTTTTGTTAAATTAAACACACAAACGGACAAATTAACTTACGAAAATTTAACACATACTTAAACACCCATCAATGGCACAGAAAATCATATTAAAATATTATACAGACTTAGATTTGTGGTCCCGAAACCACTGTTCCGACTAGGGTATAAACCGAACTGTTACATATTGATCAGGTACTGAGTACCGTTTTAGGCACAATGTGCCGTACTGGTGTGTTTGGTTCGAATCCGTGTATTCGCCAAGGTCCGAGTTTGTTAATAGAGTGAATATTCAAAATGGGAGAATTGAATAATTTGATTTATCGTATGATTAAAAGTATGAGAAAGAAATTGTTAGTCGATTTGTTAATTGAAATTGTATATGAGATTTGGAAACATGAACCTAAGGTTCATGAATTGATCAAGTTCAAGTTATTAAGATATGATATTGTTGATGAATTATTATATATGAAATATGAAATTGAATGTAAATTAGTTCTTATGATTTATAAATTTTACATGTTTAATGTTATATGGTTAATATTTATAATTCATTAAAGTTGTATAGTTTGAATTAAGGTAATACCACTGTGTACAAAATACTCAGTGTCCGATTATTTCCATGCGCAGGTCAGAAGAAGTCAAAAGTCTCGGTTCAGCATCCAGATCAATCCCGACTTCAGCACAACTTTGGTGATGTATTTTCTTTTCCTTTTGGTAAACGTGGCATGTACCTAGGTTATATATATAGGTCATATGATTTTGGTTATAAAGTATGGATGGTTTGTAATGTTTTGAACTTAGTTTTAAGTGAAATGGTAAAGGGTAGATTATAAAATTTGGCATTAAGCTTGAATAGAAAAATAAATGAAGTTATTAGTCAATTTGAATGATATTATAAATGTTTAATTATTAGATTACTATGTTAATGAATTAGTTATGATATAAGTGTATTTGAGTATAAATTGTTTTTGGTTGAGCCATTGGTTTTGGATTGGTTGCAGTTTGAAAATTGCGGGGAAGGTTAGATGTTTTTAAAGGGGTTATATTGAGTTTCAAAAAAAAATACAAAAAATTTCTGGAGTACTCGAACAAGTTCCGTTCCACTTCTAATACATATTTTGGGCCTCGAAGGTCCATCAGCGGGACTTAATTGTTAATTTATAATATGTATGTTATTTATTTGTGAATTAATCGTAAATTATCCAATATGTCCGGTAATGCCTCGTAACCCTGTTCTGACGACAGTTTAGGGTTAAGGGGTGTTACAATTATAGCCATGTGTCTGTGCCCTCTTTTCATGAGTGTTGCCAGAGCCAAGCCCTTGAGCTCCTAGAAGTGGCCACACTTCCACTTACATAGGTAGATCCCAATCAAAGGTGTTATCATAATTATAACACGCTAACATAGTTGTGTTATGGGTCCATTAAGAGTACATTACTCATCCTTCCATTATCATTACGGGTACCCAGCACTTTTAATCTTAGATGGATTTATTTATAGTGCTAATAGTCACATACTAATGATATACTTTGTCTCATTGAACTCAAGACATGATGTTATACAAAGTGTTGAATCGAGTTTCCATCATGGGTGACTCTAATTAATGGGCTTGAGTCCCATCGCTTTTGAGGTCTTGTTGACTATATCTCTAGCAAGACTATTTGTCAAGGGATCATCCAAATTTTCACTTGACCTCACATAATTAATAGTTATCACTCCATCAGAGATTAATTGTCGGACATAGTTATGTCTTAATCCAATGTGTCTAGACTTTTGATTATATACTTGGCTATATTCCTTTGCTAAAGTAGTCTCACTATCACAACGGGTAGAAATAGGTGAAATTGGCTTAGGCCATAGAAGTACATCATAAAGTAAATTTCTTAACCATTCTGCTTCTTTAGATGTAGCAGCTAATGCAATAAATTTTTCTACCATGGTGGAATTAGTAATACATGTTTGTTTCTTGGAACCCCAAGAAATGGCTCCTTCACCAAGAATGAAGATCCATCCACTAGTAGATGCATGATCTTCCAAACTTGTAATCCAACTAGCATCCAAATACCCTTCTAAAACTTAAGGATATCCATTATAACACAATTAATAGTTAATAGTTTTCTTTAAGTACCTAAGTGCTCTATTCAAAGCTTGCCAATGCAAACTAATGGGATCACTTGTATACCTACTCAATTTTCCAACAGCATATGCAATATTTGGTCTTGTACAAGTCATTATGTACATAAGACAACCAATTAGACTTGCATATTTCAATTGATGAATTTTCCTACCAGTATTAGATACTAATTTTATTTGAGGATCCATGGGTGTAGATGTTGGTATACAATTGAAAAGATCAAACTTTTTAAGCACATTTTCAATGTAATGTGATTTTGATAAAGCTATAGTGCTTTCTTCTTGAGTTATTTTAATCCCAAGAATAACATCTGCTACACCCATATCCTTCATAGCAAAGTTGTTAGACAAGAATTTCTTTGTGTTTTCTATTTGTTCCAAACATGTGCCAAAAAATGAGCATGTCATCTACATATAAGCAAATTATGACACCTTTTTCATTTTCAAATTTTCTATATATGCACTTATTGGATTCATTTATTTTATATACATTAGCTAAAACAACCTTGTCAAACTTTTGCTGTCATTGCTTTGGTGCTTGTTTAAGTCCATATAGAGATTTAACAAGCTTACATACCTTATACTCCTGTCTTGGAACAACAAATCCTTTCGGTTCTTCCATGGACACTTCCACTTCCAATTCATCATTTAAAAATGCAGTTTTAACATCCATTTGGTGAACAACCAAATATACATAATAAATTTATCAAGCGTTTCATCTTTTAAATGCAATAAATATACATAATAATATCTAGAATAATCATCAATAAAGGTAACAAAATATTTCTTTCCACCTAATGTAGGAGTATTATGCATGTCACATAAATCACTATGTATCAAACCAAGCAACTTTGTTTTCCTTTTAACCTTAGGGAAAGAGTTTCTTGTAATTTTTGTCAACATACATGTATTACATTTTTCAATATTATTATTAAAAACAAGAATTAAATATAACTTATGCATGTCATTCAATTTTCTATAATTCAAATGACCTAATCTATAATGTCATAAGCAAGAAGATTCAACCATATAAGCAAAAATAGTATTTTTATTCTTATTAATAATATTGAGTTTGAACATGCTCTCATACATATACCCTTTCCCTACAAAAATTCCTCCCTTTGACAAAATAAACTTATTTGCCTCAAAAACAAGTTTGAAACCAAATTCTTCCTAACTTCTGGTACATAATATACATCATTCAAGGTTAAAACCTTTCCAGAAGTGAATTGTAGTTCAATAGACCTTTTTCATTTGATTGCTGCGGTGGAAGAATTTCTCATGTACAAGACATTATCATTTTCACATTGTGTGAACTTTGTGAACATGCTTTTGTCTTTGCATACATGTTTGGTTGCTTCGGTATCAATCCACCATGCATTATCATCTTGTGCCATATAAATTTTAGATATCACTGCAATGAAATTTTTGTTATTATTAGCCTTAGAAGATGATTTCTTCTTTAAAAATCGACATTCATTCTTGAAATGTCTCAGCTTACCACAATGATAGCATGAGCCTTTTTGTTTCTTTTTAACTTAGGTGCTCTATCAATCTATTTGAACTTTCTCTTGGATGATTTAGTAGTTTGTACTTCCTCCGTAACAAGCATGTTGGAATTTTCAAAATCTAGGTTCTGATCTTGCTATCGATATTCTTCTTCAATATGAAGATAGTTTGCCAAAGCCTCAAGAGATATTTCCTATTTCTTATGTTTTAGAATTCTTTTAAAGTCTTTCCAAGATGGAGGAAGTTTGTCTATTATAGAGGATACAACAATCATTTCATCCATTTTCATACCATATTGCTTAAATTGATTCAACATTTTTTCAATATCACGAAATTGTTCCATAATAGAATGACCATCAACTATATGATAATTATTGAAACGACTAACAATAAATTTCTTACTTGTAGCATTTTCGGTCATGTATCTTGTCTTCAATTTGTCCCATAAATTCTTAGTGGTGACCTTGTTTTGGTAGGTGTTGAACAAACCATCAGATAAACCATTCAATATGTGGCATATGCACATGTAATCAATATTGTCCCATTTTTTTTCCTTTCTTGGGTTGCAACAACAAATTTGTTTTCATTCCCTTTCGATCTTGGAGTATCCAAAACATAGGCAATCTTCAAAACATAGGAAAAATCTCGAACACACGAACGAAACTTGAACAGAAAAAGAAGAAATAGGACAAGGCTCCAAGGCGAGTATCAGGCCACTATCTTTAAGGTTATATTCGCCTCCACCTATCTTCGGTGTGCAAAAGAGTTTCAAGCAAATTAACCTTTAGGATACAATGAAGTCGATGACTATTTGAGTTTTGCACTGACAAGAATAGTCCACTAAGCATTGAGCAATATATAACAATAAACTTAATTTCTACAAAGAATTTTTGTAGTAACACCTTATAGAATAATCTAATAATATTAGAAAATGGAGGAAGGAAAGAAAGACTTTCAGAATTTGTTGGTGTGATTTCCAAATGAAATCTCATTCCTATATGTAGGAATTTTCATGTATCTTCATGGAGACATCTTTCAGTAAGTGTCTTTTCTGAATAATAATGTCTTTAAAAAAACACTCATAATTATTCATTTAATATCATAACTATCAAATAATATTGTTTGAATAGTAATAATTCTTTTTTAAAAAAAATAAAATGATAAAACTTTTAACCAACGACAAAAGATTTAATTTTTGATTAAGGACACTCATTCATTTATAGTTATTGGAACGCTATAAACATTTAAATATGTTCCAACAACACCTCCCTTAATTTGTAATGTATTATTTTTGGAAAGCACATGAAAACTACTTCTAGAATCTCAAGGTTGGATATGATGTTGTGATTTAAAGGATAATTCAAAAATAATATAGAAATTTTAGAATCTAAGCGCACCAAGGGCAAGTAGGGGCCTTCACTCCTTAAAAACAGTAAAATTTTGAGGAAACAATTTAGGTAATCTTAATCTTCCTTTCTGCCATTTTTCATCAAATTAATAATGTTAAAACAGGGCCTAGAGTTAGCAGTTTTTTTTTTCTAGCTCTTCTGATCTTGAAGAAATGAGAAAAAAGGGCAACAACAAAAAAAATGGAAAGAAGAAAAAGAGAGAGAGTAAATTAGCAATGACCCTTTGTTTGGCAAGAAAGAATCAGAGAGAAAATGGAAATCCAGACCACACTGCTTTCCAACAAATGCTGATGCAAAATGTCAACACCCCTGACATGGAACACTGCCTTTTTCCTTTTCGTCAAAACGCTAGAGCTTAGAGATTAAATCCTAAATGGATATTCTTTACTTAACCTTTATGCTAAAACAAAGTTAATCTTGGATTAGTGGGGCATTAATTTATCTTCAAAGTCGGTAATATGCTAAAGCTGAAATAACTAAGTTTGTTGGACTTAAAACTTTCTTGGACTTAAATGAATCCCCCCACAAGTGTTGGTTTAAGAATAAGTCAATGCCAGCACTTAAAATTTCATCCCTAGACCCCAACAAAGTAAAAAGAAAAAAAAAGATTATCTTTCCAATAAAATGGTGTGCATTTGACCAAGCATAAAATATCGTGGAAAAGATGGCAATGAAGCCTATATATACCCTATTCGTGCACCACCAAGCTATGCAACTATCAACCCTGAATTTGATAACTCTCAATGGCTAGCTTCAAAGTTCTGTTCTGCTTTTCTCTGCATGTTTTGTTCTTGGTTTCGAGTTCTGGAACTCGGTTGTTTCATCCATTTTCGATCGCTGATCCGGCGTTGAAAATGGAATCAAAATCACAGTATAAGGCTAATACACATGATGAAGAGATAACTTATAGACACTTCGAAGCCAAGCAATTTTCGGGCATAAACCAGTTAGCATTGGCAGTTGCAGATAAACAACACCCTGAAGCAGCCATTATTGAGTCCAAGCGTGCTTGGATTGAAGAAGGCAGAGAAGCCATTAAAGCAAGCATTGAAAGAAATGGAGGAATTCCATATGAAACGAAACGGCGAAGTCCAGGGGGACCTGATCCTCATCATCATTAATTATCATGAATTTTGTTTCCCCTCTCCTTTGCCACCGGTAATAGGAGGACCCGCAAATTCATTTAGTGGTGGCGTAGAAAATTTTGTTTGAATATATGCTAAAACAAAACATTTCCAATTTCTCGGCCTTAATTGTTTTTTGTAAGTACAGTTTTTATTTTAATGGAATAAAAATTAGCTTTTCATAAGATCACCTAAGTTTAGCTTATTCGAAAATGTTACTTCCAACCTGGAAAATATTTATTTGTATTTGTTTGGGTTTAAACAGTTACTCTCAAATGTTATTAGCTAGTGACATCAAGTGCCAATACACTTGCCCATTAATGCCATTTAAGGGCATGAGTTTAATATCTACTGAGGGCATATGTTCATGTCCTCCACGCATAGTCTAATCTCGTTTTGTTGAACTCATCATCTCAAGTGCTCGAACTCTTTAAAAAAGTTGAGTATGAAAAACTTCAATCAATGATAATATTGACCCATTAAGAAGTCCATCAACTTCTAATGAATAATTTTGAAAATTTTCCCCAAAAAAAGAAAACCTGCGTCCTCCTCAACAATTGATCATGTATCATAAATAGAACTTCAATAATCTACATATCCATCAGTCTGAAACCATTCAAATATTCTTCTTCTCCTCCTTTTCTTTCTTTCTTTCTTTGTTTTCTTTTTTTTTTTTTTTATGTTTGCTTTTTAGTTGGTGGTGATCCCCATTGAATATTATTGATAAAAAGGATAAGCCATTTTGGAGATGGTGGGACATTGGGAGATGACCATTACACTCACAAATCAGAAAATTACAACCAATTCATTATAGATATTTGCCATTTGAAACCATGCGTTTGTTGTTAGTGTTACCACAAGCAAAATTAATAATATCCCCTCTTCTTTTATCATATGTATATTTATGTGTGTAATGAATATACTTGATTATGGTTTAAAATAAGCACAAATATTAAAAATATGTATACCACAATAAAATAAAGTACAATACAAGAGTTTAAATAAAAGTGTACTAAGTTTATAGATTGTGTGATTAAATTATTTGTTAATAAGGCCAGCAATTAATTTGCGGAGGAGATACGATTAAAGTAAAACTAAGCTTATTTCTCCAAATAGGAGAACAGTATTTGAGTTTAATTAAAAAAATAGTAAAAACTTAAAATAATAGACTTTTTATCTTTAAATACACTTAAGTTTTAAATTTTTATAATAACATTTTTATCGTATTAAATAAAAAATATTATATCTAAACGAAACTTTAACTATATCTAGGGATTTAATTTAAATTGAAATTTTATTATATCCCTACGAAGTAATTACATATCCTATAAATATATATCCCATGTTCACTTTTTCTTTAAGTTCCATAGAAGCTAATAATTTTCGGTTTATTTTTAACGTGTTCGAATTCCATTGGCTTTTTTTAGTCATGAAGAAATATCAGCTTTTGTTCCTAATGCTTTACCTTGCATTACATGTGAAACAATCTCACCAGAGGATTATTTATCAAAAGCATGATGTTGATAAAATTGATGAACAATTTCTTGATCAAAAGCAGTTACTATGCCTAGTTTGCCCCAACCCAATCAAACAAATAAACAAAACAAAAAATATAAATTTCTAGCCCAATAAAACAGCCCAAAACATAAAAAAAAAAAAAAAACCCTAATGACCTAGCTAAGGCGCCGCGCCTCCATGTGCGCCCTCGGCGCACGCACCACCCAAGGGACGGCTCCTCCACCGATGTAGCACCAAAATGACAAAACATGCCTTCATTGACTCCTTCTATGACCTGCAAACACAGCAAAAAAAAAAAAAAAAAAGAAAGTAGCAAAAAGCAGAGAAAGTAATAGAGAAACAACAACTGTGGCAGAAGAAGAGTAAACAGTGATAAAAAGACTTGTAAATCGACTATAAAAGCCCCAAAAATCGGATTTGTATTTTGGCACAGAGATTTTTAAAACAAAAAATGGAGAATGAAAAAAAAAACTATTTCGAGATACCAACAACATATCAAAGGTTGCCTTTTATTTCATTTGATTTCTTTTTCATTTTATTTTGCTTTTAGTCTCTAAAGAAGTTAACAAACATACAAAAAGAGAAATCTTACCTCGTTGGTGGCCGGAAGGGAGGAAACCGAAAAGTTTTCGGTCTTTTTTTTTATCATCGAAGGCTCCTTTAGGCATTTTGGGGTGAGATCGATGTCGTAAAGGTTACAACTATCAAAAAGGGGTCACTTTTGGGAGTTCCGGCCACCGTGCACGGTGGTAGACGGCGGCGGACCGGTGGTGGTCCAGTGACCGGAAATTGCAGGAAGGGTGAGAGGTTTTTTTAGGTTTTTTAGATTTTTTTTTTAAAGAGGTGCCCAAATGAATTTGTTTTTAAATGTTGGCTTATATAGCCCATCCATTCGCCGCTGTTTTGAGAATTGTTTTCAGAGGCCAAAACGACGTCGTTTTGGCATCCGACCAGCTCCAGGCCTAGGATCCGCGTGTTCTTAATGGAAGGGTTAATTGCACTTTTAGCCCTTCCACTTTTTTATTGTTTTGTAATCAAGTTTTTCTTATTTTTAATTTTTACCCCATGATTTATTTTAATTTCAAATATGTCCATATTCGAACGACGTCATTTTGGAGGCTGGGGATTAATTTCCCTTTTGGTCCCTCCCTGTTATTCGCGCGTTCAATGTGGTTCTTTTGCTTTTTATTTATTTTCAAATTTACCCCGAACTTCTGTTTTAAATTCAATTTAGTCCTTTCTTAGTTATTTTGCTATTTTATTATTAAAATTAATTAATTTACTACTCATATTATTATTAGTATTATTAGTATTATTATTAATTAATTATTATTAATTTACTATTATTATTCATTTATTATTATTATTGTTATTACTATTTTTATTTTATTTTTATTACTATTATTATTGTTGTTATTTTATTATTATTACTACTAAAATTATATTTTCTTTTTGTGTTTATTTACTTATTATTTTTCTTAAATTGCCTTACATAATATCTATTTATTTCATTATTAGTTCTTTTTAGTTTCAGATTTTTAGTTGACTTATCATTTCTCTTTTTATTCCCGGCTTGTTCGTTTTATTTTATTTTCAATCACATATATTGTTATTTTATTAACGCATTTATCCTGTTATGCATGTAGCTCCGTAATTTATTTTCACATTTTAATACTTGTTACATTAATCGTTACATGATATATTAAATTTTTAAAATAATCTATACTCCATATTTTAAAATTCGAAAAGTCGCTCTCTAACTTACGGGGATTCGATTTTCTCGATAATTCCAAATACGAACATTTTCAAAGCATAATTTTTTTCTAAATAATCTCAGAAATTACGAAAAGATCGTGTTCTAACTTACGGAATATGAGTTCTTTCTAAAACCGAGATAATCAAACATCTTCCAAAATAAATTTTTCGGCGTTTATTCTCGTATCGGGAATTTAAGACATTGTGTCCTAATTTACGGTACGTAATTTTTATCTCGATTAACGTGAAATATGCATTGTTCTCGAAAAATTTTTAATTTTATAACAAAGGATCGTATTTTAAAATTTCTTTAAATTTTCAATTTTCGACACTAAGACACTAATTAATCAACTAGGTACCAATTTTTGGGCATTACGAGGGTGCTAATCCTTCCTCGTACGTAATTGACTCCCGAACTCGTCTTTCTGAACTTCGTAGACCAACAAGCGTTGTTTTAATAAATTAAGCTGTTTACCAAAAATAGCTATTTTACGAGGTGACCCGATCACACCTCATCAAAAAGGATTGGTGGCGACTCCCTTTTTTTTTGTTTTCGTTTTCAAAATCAAAGTCGGGCCCTCCAAAATATGGTTTCGACAACTATCTCGAAAGGTTATGAATTAATTAACTTTTTTAAAGTTACATGTCCTGAAAGAATAGCTTTTGATTGTAAAGGCGAAGGGTCATACATTGGAGTATCTGATGGCCGGATACTTGAATGGCATGGACCAAAGTTTGGTTGGAAAGAGTTTGTTATTCCTTCGTCAATTAGGTATTCATTAAATTGTATTCTTTACACATTCATTAACTTATAATCTTTTTGTAAAAATAGTTAACTAACGGATGGATTTTTATTGGATTAGGAAAAGAGAGTTGTGCGATGGTGATGGTCGTCGATTCCACCAATATAATCCTACACCTAAATTGCAAATTTTAGCAGTATAGGCAGTAGGGTCGAACCCACAGAGACTGAATTTACTCAAAATTATTTCTCTCTCTCGACCAGATTTATGTCTGGGCAGTTGTCATGCCCATGACTTCAAACGAACCTGTCAAGAAAAATAAATAAATTATGGGGTTTTAAGATGTTTAAAAACTAACTAATTGAAACAAAATAATTAAACAAATTAGAAATCAAATATTAAATTTGGGCTTGAAATCAAAGTAAATAAGCCTTACCCTTAGACTCGGTAAACTTTGAGTCAAGAATCGATCCTCGAAAAATTGATCTTCTCCTCTAAACGATAAGCTGGTTATAGCGATTAAGAACGTCCTAACCACCAATTCCTCCTTTCGTAGCTGGTTCCGGTACGACCTGCAAACCAACCCTTACCGATTATCTAACCGAGATACACGTGTTCCCGATTGAAGATTCCGGTAGCCTTGCGTTCTGAAGAACCCGACTCGAATCAATGACCTCAATCGCGTGGGTCGTTTAAACCCGATCACCTCTTCCTTGATTTGTTCTCGGAAACTCGAATACAGCACGGCCGACTCGAATCTCCAACTGTCGGAAAATACGACCCCAATCCAACGTGCACTTTGACTTGGAACCAAATTCAACCTTAAGGGATGATTTATCTATCCCGATACTTAGGAAAAAGGTGAATACCGATTGGAAGGATTATTTGCGCGGATACGAATCTCACGATTCCCGACCGAACAGAGTACCGGCCTAAGGCTAAGATAGAATTTAGTGTCGCATGATTTTACTCATGCTTAAAAATTGTGGTAAGTGTTTGGCTTTTGTAAAGGATGATGGAATTTGGGAAAGGAAAGGGGTTTGGGAGGCAATTAAACCAATTTTAGAAAAACAAACAAATGGAATTGAAATAGGCAGAATGTCTGACAATAGGAAAAGAAATATTTGATTGATGATTTTCCAAATACAAATAACCCCTATTTATATACATGGGTTTTACTAAAAATAGGATAGATTAATTAATATAAAATCTAAAATAATAAAATTAAAATAAAAATAAACTTAAAATAGAATTTTCTATTTTTGGCTTTTTACAAGGTCAAATTGTTTGATGTGTCCTTGGCTTTCTCCATCTTTTTTATTTGGCCCCATTTCCATGATTTTCTTTCAATTTGGCCCTTTTTAGCTTGCTTTTGATCAATTGCATCCCTGACAAGAATTAAATCATAAAAATACTAATTTAGCAGGGACTAATTCAGAAATAAACCGAATTATACACAAGAAATCATGCAAAATGATCATGTTATCAAATTCCCCTACTTAGCTCATGCTTGCCCTCAAGCATGTTGTTCTTTCTAACATTAGAATTAATTCTACGATTTATTAAAAATCGAGCCTCTTTTCTGCATCCATACTCAATGTAAACAACATAGGCAAAAATAATTAAATCAATGCTCAAAACATATAGTTTAATCAACAAGACAAGTGTCATAAAATTTGAAATATGCGAACTAGATAATTTCATTATTAAATTGAGTTTGAATCCAATAAATTGTAAGGCATTATTAATTAACTAAACTTTTAGAAAAATAAATTAGACATGGTCAAACTTTTTACGCGAACTAGGATGACAACCCAAGCACCCTATCCCGGTTACTCAATTCAAACAGCCTTTATTATTGAGCTCTGTTAGCGGAATGTTATTAAGTTATCGACTTGTCACTCGAACCATTTTACGCGGGACGAGATGACAACCCAAGCACCTCGCCCCGGTTACTCAATCCGGTCACATTTTCGAAACTTTCACTCATAACTTGAGCCTTTATTTATTTATTTAAATTTTTTTCATTTTTTTCATTTATTCATGCACGAGCAAATATATTTTTTTCAAACAATCAATTCATGAAAATCTAGCTACATACATCAACCTTAAAATACAAGGGTCGATTAGTCTATATACTTGAGCATTTAAATTCAAAAAATTTGCCCAATTGTCCAACTTGACTAAGTATGAGATTAAAGGCTCAATGTCAAATAAACTGTTGAGTGAATTCAATGCAAGATTGAACATATGCAAAAGAGAAACATGCACAAAAAATCAATCTACCATCCATGCATACTTACTATATTCATCCCCCCTACTTATTCTAAGATTGTCCTCAAGCATGTGTCATATTATAGAAGAGAAACAAAAAAAAAAAAAGCAGCAGCTCAAATAAATAAAATGAAAAGTTTAGAGCACTCCCCATGCGTGTCTTCAATGATTTTGTCGATGTTGGGGGTAACGGCTTTGCAGGATTTCTAGGATTGTGGAGACTTGATTTTCTATCGTTCCAAGTCTCGCCTCGATTCGTCCTAAACGATCCTCCATAGATGGAGGTTGTTCCTCTTGCTCTCTAGTATTGATGTGTCGACGTTGGCGAAAGACCATATTTTCACGAGAAGTCCGCGTACCTGGAGGAACAAAACAACACGAAGTAGGGGTGCCAGCAAGAAATCCCATAGAATCCAAGCAAAATTTATCTAAACTATCCATACTATGCACATGTCAAGGTTGAGAAATCAATTTCAGATTGAAAAAGTCGAGAGGCTAAATTTGAAATAAATGATCCAAGTATAAGTGGACGGTTGTAACGCAAAACGGCATGAAAACTTCGTGCAAACCAATATCCTAAATTAACTTTAAAACTCGAATGCATACACCACAAAAAGAATAGCTCAGTTTTAGTCAAAGCAGATGATGCGTCATTTCTACCTGGAAAGCTAAATGCCAAAAATCGGTGTATATATCTCAAAGCAGGTTCATGCGCCAATAAATCTTTTGTGGTCTTTAGATTATAAAGATTATCAGAATTAGTTAAAACACGATAACCATGTTGAGCATCAAAGTTGCTCGGAATATCTTACAAAGCAGAATGATAGGAATCGGATTGAATATCATCAGAGTCAATGAAACCCATGGCAATGTTAAATTCTGAAATTGACATTCGAAAGTCCCTCCCAAGCAAACGAAAGCATACAATATTTCGTGTTTCAACAGTTCGCAACGCATTTATATCGAAGCTAAATATGGTGTAGAATTCATATACTAATTCATAGTATGCATTAGAAGTAATATTAGCATATAAATTCCAACCAATAGCATCAAAATAATGAATCACAGCATCATGAATATCTAAAAGTTCAAGAGTGGGAAAATCGATTTGCTTACAGACCGGGAGCGAGCGTTGTCAGATGGCGTCGTATCGTGTCTGATGCTACGATGTCTAAAAGTTTAGAAATCCTCGTAGACGACTTTCGATAGGAATTGTATTGGCACAACTACGTCCGTTGCGTTGACTATCCCGGGGTGGTCGAACGTGCTCGTTAGGCGAGTCGGGTGGATTATCTTCTTCAGCAGCACAGTACTGCTGTTTGAGGGTGTCGATGGCTCACGTCTCCGTTGTCTACTTCGGGTTTGGTGTTGGGAGACACGTTCATCGATGGTAGGGGCGGTTTCGACATGGTCGTTAGAAGTCTCAACTTCTTCGGGACTATCCAAAGTGTCTGATTCGATCGGGGTTAGCCTTCGTTGACGGCGGGTTCCTGATGGGCCGACGGTTTGTTGTGGAGGAGGTGGAGTAGCATCATCGTCGTCTAAATCGATGAATGGAGGTGCTAATTTCGGTTGAGCGAAACTGAAATATTGTCGGTCGTTTGGTTCCGAGTTCAAACCATTGCGTCCGTGCTAACGTGGCGGAGAATCTGTTTTGGTGCGACTACGACGGTGGTGACGACAGCGATGCACGGCGGTGACGCACAGCGTTTGGCGGTAGTGAGTGGTCACGACGTGTTTTGGCCGATCTTCGAGAGTGGCGATGGTGGTGGCTTCGGTTGTGGATGTGGTTAGGGGGTTGTTTTGTTGGAGAGAAAAGAAAGAAATGAAAATAAGGAAAAGTGGTGGTGTTGGGGGTTTTGGGCTCCGATAGGCTAGATTCGGCGGTGGGGAGGCATAACGGCTACAATAAGGGGGCTAAACGACGGTGGAGAAGAGATGAATAGTAGGGAGTTTGTGGTGGAGAAAAAAAATGTAGGGAGTTGTGGTGGAAGCTTTCGTCGTCGGCGAAGAAAGGGAGGGGAACAGCGATGGTAATGGCGACGGCAAGTGGTGACGACGGTGATGGGTACTGGCGACGGCGTGGAAGCACGACGGCGGCGGCGTGGGGTGAGTTGTTGGGTTAGGTTTTTTTATTTGTTGTGAAGATAAAGAAGATGAAAAAGTTTGGGAATTTTTGGGTGTTTAATTTGTTTTTCTTTTTTTTCTTTTTTTCCTTTGGATTTTTTTTGTTTGGGTCATGGTGTTGGGTTAATTGTTGGGTTAGATGGATAGGTGGGTATTGGGTTTTGGTGTGTGTTGGGTTTTTGTTTTTTTTTTATTGGATGAGTTTAGATGGGTTGAATAGGTGGATGGGTAAAATGGGTTAAATTTTTGGGTTATTGTGTTGGGTTGGTATTTGGGTATATGTTGGTGAGTTAAATGGATGGGTATTGGGTTTTGGGTTTTGGTTTTGGGTTTGTGGGTGTTGGGTTAAATTATGCTGGGTTTTTTACTTTGGTAAATATTTGTCACCAATTAAACATGCCGTGCTCGCGCCACCACTGTTATCCGACTTTCGGAAAAAATTCATGCTCTCCATTATTTTCCTGAAAACATCAAATTAATTGAACTAAGTAAAAATTTATTTATTTACACCCTAGATTTACTAAAAATTTAAAATTAAATAAATGAGAAGAAATTTGGGTTGCCTCCCAAAAAGCGCATTTGTTTAACGTCATTAGCTCGACGACCTATTTATTCAAATTCTGTGCTCGTCGAGAACAATCTCCTCAACTATGTGCGTTTGAAAATTCTCGAAAAAGGGTCTTAGTCGTTGCCCATTCACCTTAAAGCACTTTCGTGTTTCTTCGCTTTGAATTTCCATTGCACCATTCGAAAATAAATTAGTAATAATAAATGTTCCTATCCATTTGCATCGAAGCTTACCGGCGAAGATTTTTAAGGTGGAGTCGTATAGGAGAACTTTTTGTCCTATTGAAAACTGCTTCCTAGTGATGAATTTGTCATGAAACGCCTTCGTCTTTTCTTTATAAACTCGAGCATTTTCATATGCATCGTTTCTAATTTCCTCGAGTTCTTGGATGTCCAATTTCCGAGATTTTCCTGCAGACTCCATTTCCATATTACACTGCTTAACTGCCCAAAACGCTTTATGCTCTAACTCGACCAGAAGATGGCACAGTTTACCGAAAACGAGTCGGTAAGGTGACATGCCTATTGGCCCCTTGTAAGCTGTCCTATAAGCCTAAAGTGAGTCATTCAATCTCAAACTCCAATCCTTCCTGTTAGGTTTAACCGTCTTTTCCAGAATAGACTTGATCTCTCGATTTGACACTTCGGCTTGCCCGTTTGTTTGTGGGTGGTAAGCAGTGGCAATTCGTTGAGTCACTCCATATTTCTCCATCAGTGCACTTACGAGCTTATTGCAGTAATGAGTCCCTCTGTCACTGATTATTGCTCGTGGAGTGTCATACTTGGAAAAAATAAAAGTTTTAAGAAATTCAATTACGGTCTTAGCATTATCATTGCGAGTGGCCTTCGCCTCTATCCATTTAGAGACATAATCAACAGCTAAGAGTATATAGAAATTACCGAAAGAAGAAACGAAGGGACCCATAAAGTCGATGCCCCACACATCGAAAATTTCACAAATATGAATAGGAGTAAACGGCATCTCATTTCGACGACTAAGATTGCCAACCCTTTGGCATTTTTCACAGGTTTTGCAGAATAAAAAGGCATCATGAAATATGTTTGGCCAAAATAGTCCACATTGGAGAATTTTATGCGCGGTGCGTTTAGGCCCAAAGTGCCCTCCATATGCAGAAGAATGACAAAAAGTTAAGATAGACTGTACCTCTGTTTCTGCTACACACCATCGTGTTACTTGATCGGAGCAATGCTTCCAAAGGTAAGGATCGTCCCAAATGTAATATCGCGCATCCTTTTTTATCTTATCCTTTTTAGACCTTGGTAATTTTAAAGGAACAGTACCTGTAACGATGTAATTTACTATGTCTGCGTACCAAGGATGAACTGCATTTGCTGAAAATAGGTTTTCATCTGGGAAGTTGTCCTTCAATGGTGTGTCATCTACTGGGATCGGTAATCGACTCAGATGGTCAGCTACCAGGTTCTCGCATCCTTTTTTATCCCGGATTTCAGAATCAAACTCTTGTAGGAGCAGAATCCACCTGATCAGTCGGGGTTTTGCCTCCTTCTTCCCTATTAAGTATTTCAAAGCTGCATGATCAGAAAAGATAATCACCTTAGTTCCCGTAAGATCTAAATTTATCTAAAGCAAACACAACAGCTAATAATTCTTTCTCGGTGGTTATGTAATTGCTTTGGACAGCATCCAAAGTCTTCGAAGCATAATAGATAACATGAGGCTCCTTCCCTATCCTTTGGCCAAGAACAGCTCCCACACTTTGGTCGCTTGCATCACACATGATTTTGAACGGGTAGTTCCAGTTTGGTGGCTGCACTATAGGAGCGGAAAGCAATTTCTGTTTCAGCATGTCAAACGCGTATTTGCAAGTCTGGTCGAATTCAAACTCTTTATCCTTTTGTAACATGCTACAAAGCGGTCGCGCGATTTTCGAGAAATCTTTCATGAATCGTCTGTAAAATCCTGCATGGCCAAGAAACGAACGAACTTCCCTCACAGATGTGGGGTGAAGTAATGAGTTAATAATATCCATTTTTGCCTTATCGACCATAATTCCTTCCGAGGAAACTATATGACCTAAAATTAATCCTTTGTCAACCATGAAATGGCATTTCTCGTAATTCAAAACAAGATCAAATTCTAGGCATCTTCATAATATCTTAGCAAGATTATCAAGACATTTGTTAAAAGAGTTATCGTATACCGTGAAGTCATCCATAAAGACTTCAATGATTTTTTTGACGTACTCGGAGAATATGCCCACCATGCATCTTTAGAAAGTGGCCGGGGCATTGCAGAGTCCAAACAGCATTCGTCTATACGCAAACGTTCCGAAGGGGCACGTGAAAGTCGTTTTGTCTTGATCCTCTGGAGCAACTGGAATCTAGAAGAATCCTGAGTACCCATCGAGACAACAATAATGGGTCTTACCGACTAATCGCTTGAGCATTTGGTCGATGAAGGGGAGTGGAAAATGGTCTTTCCGAGTCGCTGCATTCAATTTCCTGTAATTGATGCAAACCCTCCATCCATTTTGGACTCGTGTAGGGACCAGCTCTCCTGACGAGTTTTTCACCACTGTCACGCCAGTTTTCTTGGGCACAACATGAACCAGGCTAACCCAATCGCTGTCAGAAATCAGGTATATCATTCCAGCATCTAATAGTTTCTAGATCTCCTTCTTCACTACCTCCATCATGGGTGGATTAAGACGTCTTTGAGCATCTCTCTTTGGTTTCGCGTTATCTTCGATGGAAATTTTGTGCATACATGTGGATGGGCTTAGCCCTTTTATGTCGGCTATTGTCCAACCAATAGCTTCCTTATATTCTCTCAGAACTCGAACTAGACTTTCCTCCTCGTCTTTGGTTAGCCTGTTTGACACTATCACCGGTAAGGTGTCTTTCTCTCCCAAAAAGACGTACTTAAGGTGGTCTGGTAATGTTTTAAGTTCCAAGGTTGGTGGTTGCAAAACCGAAGGCAACATTTTAGTTTGGGATGGTAATAGTTCAAATTGGTTACCTCGGTTTATCAATGATGGCTGTGTTTCCAAGTCATTGACAATTTCTCTCAACGGATCTTCTATGATTTTTAATTCCTCGAAATGATGTAAAGCATCCATGCCAATGCTTCTGTAAAGGACAATTTCCAACTCATCCAGGTCATGATATTCGGAATAAGATTGAGTTCAGCAATCTATAATATCTATGCTAGAAATATTTAATAATGAGTGAGGATGACCCATGGCTTCGTAGACGTTAAATTTCACGATTTCGCCATCAAATTCTATTGTCAGCGTTCCGCTTCGAACATCGATTTTTGCGCTTGCGGTACTTAGAAACAGTCTTCCAAGCAAAATGTCAGATGAATTAGTTGAGTTATCATCTTCCATATTAATAATGTAGAAATCTGCAGGGAAAACTAATTCGTTAACTTTAACATGGACGTCTTCAAGCAGCCCTTCGGGATAGACAACTGACCTATCCGCCAACTGGATTATTACTCCTGTCTCTTTTAAAGGACCCGCGTTAATCAACTTATAAATAGAATAAGGCATAACATTAATTGAAGCCCCTAAATCACACATGGCTTTCTTAATGCCTACATTACCTATCTCACAAGAAATAGCAAACATACCTTGGTCCTTATACTTGGGAGGAACTTTCTTTTGCAGTACTGCGGAGACATTTTCTCCTACATTTACTCTTTCGTTACCTATTAACCTTCTCTTGCTAGAACACAATTCTTTGAGGAATTTCACATAACGAGAGATTTGTTTAACAGCGTCGAGCAAAGGGATATTTACCTCAACCTTCCTGAATGTCTCAAAGATTTCTTTTTCCTCCTTCTCTTTCTTATCCTTTGCAAGCCTCCCTGGAAAAGGAGGTGGCATCACAACTGGTTTCTGAATTTCTGATTCCAATTTGACTGTTGGATCAGAGGTCCGCTTTTCCCATTCATTGTCTTGCCCACGACTTTTGGCTGGCACTGCTTCCAGAACCTTTCCGCTACGAAGAGTTATTGCACTTGCATTCTGTCGAGGATTCGACTCTGTCTGGGAAGGTAATTTACCTTGAGATTCCAAACGATTGACTGCCATCGAGAGTTTACTAACTTGATTAGTTAACTCTTGTATTGATGCATCTGTCCTTTGTTGATATTTTGCAGCATCGGCGGCAAGTCTTTCCACAATAGCTTCTAGAGATGTGCTCGGCTTGGTTGCTGTTGTGGTGGTTGCAGAGGTCCCGGTTGGTATGATGGATTATATCGGGGATTAGCTCCGTAACTCAGGTTAGGATGATCCTTCCACCCGGGATTGTAGTTGTTGGAGAAGGGATCGTAGCGTTTTTGCGGAGGTCCTGGAAAACCTTCGATAGCATCAACATATGCCGTTGAATTGTCGTTAAGGATTGAGCACAAATCCGTCGGATGTTCAGACGTACAAATTCCACACAGTTGGGTCAGATTCTTCTTTTCTGTAAGCAAAGATTGAACAACATTCGTAAGCTTATCCAATTTATCTTCTAAAGATGAAATGTTTACCCCATGAACCCATCTTGTGGGTTCTGAATTTGGCCGATACTGTTGAGAATTTGCCGCCATGGTGGATATCAACTCTCTTGCCCTTTGAGGAGTCATATTGACAAGCGCCCATCCACTAGCAGCATCGATCATCTTCATTTCCATAGGGAGCAAACCCTCGTAGAAATATTGAAGAAGTGGTTGTTCGGTCGACCCGTGTTGAGGACAGCTAGCACATAGCTTTTTGTACCGCTCTCAATAGTCGTAGAGCGATTCACTCTCTATTTGGCGAATTCCCACTATGTCCCTCCGAAGTTCAGCTGCTCGTGATGCTGGAAAGAATCTGTCAAGAAAAACACGAGATAAGTCATCTCATGTTGTGATAGAACCGGGAGGTAAGTAAAATAACCATTCTTTTGATGTATCAACTAAAGAAAAAGGAAAGGCCCGAAGTTTGATTTCATCTTTTGGTACTCCTTGGGGTTTCATGCTTGAGCAGACCATGTGGAATTCTCTCAAGTGGGTGTGTGGATTTTCGTTCTTCAAGCCTTGAAAGGTGGGAAAAAGATGAATCAAGCCTGATTTCAACTCGAACGGGGTTCCTTCGGTTGGATAGTTAATGCATAACGGTGTTTGTTCGTTGGCAGCAGCGGCTAGTTGACGAATGGTTCGGTTTTCCATCCTTTCTGGTTCACCAAGGTTGTCTCTTGCTTCAAGAAGTGGTTTGGTCTCAGGTCCAACCACTTCGACTTGTTTCCCACGTCGAATTGCCACTGCACGAATTACTTCGCTCAACTTTTCGATGTCAGATTCTAGGATCCCTTGTCCTAGTTCAGCTTCCACTTTACTTGCACGTTTAAGAGCTTCCGTCTCTTTTCGTCGTGCTCGTGCTGATTTCTCGATCTCTGGGTCGTATTCAAGATCTCCTGATGAAGATCTGGTCATGAAGACGATTAAACAATTGTAAGTGTTGCCAGTCCCCGGCAACGGTGCCAAAACTGATGGTCGTCGATTCCACCAATATAATCCTACACCTAAATTGCAAATTTAAGCAGTATAGGGAGTAGGGTCGATCCCACAGAGACTGGATTTACTCAAAATTGTTTCTCTCTCTCGACCAGATTTATGTCTGAGCAGTTGTCGTACCCACGACTTCAAACGAACCTGTCAAGAAAAATAAATAAATCAGGGGGTTTTTAAGATGTTTAAAAACTAACTAATTGAATCAGAATAATTAAACGAATTAGAAATCAAATATTAAATTTGGGCTTGAAATCAAAGTAAATAAGCCTTAGCATTAGACTCGGTAAATTTTGAGTCAAGAATCGATCCTCGAAAAATTGATCTTCTCCTCTAAATGATAAGCTGGTTATAGTGATTAAGAACGTCCTAACCACCAATTCCTCCTTTCGTAGCTGGTTCTGATACGAGCTGCAAACCAACCCTTACCGATTATCTAACCGAGATACACGTGTTCCCGATTGAAGATCCCAGCAGCCTTGCATTCTGAAGAACCCAACTCGAATCAACGGCCTCAATCACGTGGGTAGTTTAAACCCGATCACCTCTTCCATGATTTGTTCTCGGAAACTCAATACAGCACGACCGACTCGAATCTCCAACTGTCAGAAAATACGACCCCAATCCAACGTGCACTTTGACTTGGAATCAAATTCAACCTTAAGGGATGATTTATCTATCCCGATACTTAGGAAAAAGGTGAATACCGATTGGAAGAATTATTTGCGCGGATACGAATCTCACGATTCCCGACCGAACAGAGTACCGGCCTAAGGCTAAGATAGAATTTAGTGTCGCATGATTTTACTCATGCTTGAAGATTATGGTAAGTGTTTGGCTTTTGTAAAGGATGATGGAATTTGGGAAAGGAAAGGGGCTTGGGAGGCAATTAAACCAATTTTAGAAAAACAAACAAATGGAATTGAAATAGGCAGAATGTTTGACGCAAATTTGAAAAGAAAGAAAAAAGAAATCCTACTCCAAATTGAAGTAGAAGAAAGCAAAGAAAGAGAGCAATTCAACTCCAAATAGGAATAGGAAAAGAAATATTTGATTGATGATTTTCCAAATACAAATAACCCCTATTTATATACATGGGTTTTACTAAAAATAGGATAGATTAATTAATATAAAATCTAAAATAATAAAATTAAAATTAAAATAAACTTAAAATAGAATTTTTATTTTTTGCTTTTTACAAAGTCAAATTGTTTGATGTGTCCTTAGCTTCCTCCATCTTTTTGATTTGGCCCCATTTCCATGATTTTCTTTCAATTTGGCCCTTTTCAGCTTGCTTTTGATCAATTGCATCCCTGACAAAAATTAAATCATAAAAATACTAATTTAGCAGGGACTAATTCAGAAATAAACCAAATTATACACAAGAAATCATGCAAAATGATCATGTTATCAGATGGGTCTACAAATCCTAACCTTGAACCAATATGTGGAAGGCCACTAGGTTTGAAATTTAACCCAGTAACTTGTGATCTCTATATCGGTGATGCTTATTTTGGCCTTCTCATGATTGGACCTAACGGTGGCATAGCACAAACTCTTGTTAGCTCAATTGAAAGAATCTCGTTTAAGTTTATAAATGGATTAGATATTGATAGTAGTATAGGAGTTATCTATTTTAAAGATAGTAGTACTACTTTTCAGAGAAGGTATGGTTTTCTTTTGAATTATTGGAATTTTTTAATTTAACTATTTGGATATTTATGTAATTTTTAATATTTATGTGTAGGTATGCGGATATTTTGTCCAGATCAACTGTTAATAGCAGAAGGTTATTAAAATATGATCTACATACAAAAAATACATTTGTTATATATAGAGGTTTGATGTTTCCAAATGGAGTAGCTTTGAACAAAAATCATTCTTTTCTTTTGATGGCGGAAACAACACAAAGGAGAATATTGAAGTTGAATCTTGGAATAAATAATTTTGAGCCCGAAGTGTTTGCTGAGCTACCTAGAGTTCCTGATAATATTAAAATGAATGATAAATGAGAGTTTTGGGTAGCTTTAAACGCAGGAAGGCTTGGAGAGATTGATGATGATGTTCCGGATCCCATAGGAATTAAGTACGATTAAGAAAGAAGAATTTTAAAATAACTGGATGGAACTGGTAAAGATGTATTTAGTTCTATTAGTGAGATTAATGAGATTAATCGAACTTTATATATCAGTTCGGTTACAAAACCTTATGTTGCTATTTTAAAATTTTATGTTCTCATTTTATTAGTGATATTAGTTAGGTTAATTGGATATTGATTCGATTACAAAATTTTAGGTTGCTATTTTTATTCTTTGTAGTGAGGTTACAAAATCATAGGTTGATATTTTAATAGTTCAATTTTTTTTTAGTTTTTAAGTAACTTTTATAAGAATAATCAATATTATATTAGATTTGAATTTTCTGAATTGGTTCAATGGTAACCAAAATCTTATGTTACGAGTTGCAATATAATAATAAATTTATATATTGATTTGGTGATAACTAAAAATTTAAACTAGATTTGATCAATAAAATAAAAAATAAAAAGTTTAAACTGACAATGATTTTATCAAATAATTTTAATAACTTAAAACTGTTGCAAAGCTTTTAAAAGTTGCCTTAATATATGATAAAAGAAATAATTTTCAATTCCTCGATCTTAATCTTTGTTTTCTTTTAATATACTTTAATTAAGCACTCTCCAAACGTGTCAAAGGGTAAATTGCCTGGGCAATCACCCAACTTTTGGATAGATTCTATATTGGTCACCCAATTTCAAAAACTTTCAATTTCTTCACTAATGTTTTCAATTTTTTTAATAACAAATTTAGCCCTTAAATGTTTATATATTTTATTAATTTGATTTTAAATCTAAAAATTTAATAAATTTATCCTCAATAGTTACAAAATTCAGCTTCAATATTTACAAAAACTATCTATTGGACTTTTCATAAGATTACTTACCGAAAGATTCTCTACTTCCTCGAATATGGTACTTGGCGCATCCCTATCTGAATTATTATCATGATCCATCTAAGTTTCAAACACATCCCTGACCTGATTCGAAGTGAAAACACCGGAGAAAGCGGGCATATAAGACCCACCATTCCTCTCAGCACCACCATATAATATAAAGCATGGTTACTCAAATTTGCAGTCACTTCAGACGAACTACACATAGTTGTACCCCAATTCTCTTGTGTTTGGTTATAAGAAAACAACCCAAAACCACAATAATCAAGACATACCTTAATAGAATATTCAGACAAGTGCCTATATTCCTCCACTCTCAAATGATCAACTTTTTCAGTAGCTTGAAACTTGGGGTACACCGTAATGAACTTAGAAAAAGCATCGTTGAGGCCTGGAATTGAATCTTGAGAGCAAAAAATACAGTCTGCAACAATGGAAGTAGCATTCAAGAACTCATTTTAAGCGCAGCGCCTAGCTAATGATCTTGACCGTCCATTGTTCCCATCTTCAGATGCTTCTTCAAGAGCTTCCCTGAGTTTGTTTTCCTGTAATTCACGAAGTATTAATGGTTTCTTCTTTGAATCTTCTCTTAAATCAGAACCACCATTTCTTCTTTTGGTCTTCTTTTTCTTCTCTGCTACCAAAGCTGCACAATGGGATATTGGTTTCCATAGTGAAAATTGCATGAATGGCTGCTTCTTTTTTTTCTTTTTCACAACAATCTCTTTCAAGAACCAAACATTCAGAGGGGCTTTATCATTTATGTTTTGGTTTCAAGATTCAAGCTTTTAACCTTTTTTTTAAAGCCCTTTATTTTATTGCCTAAAAGCATCCAAAATACCAACAAATTAGAATTAAATTGACAAATTTTGTAAATGTTGAGGCTAAATTTATTGAATATTTTATAATTAGAATTAAATGATAAATTTTGTAAATTTGAGGGCTAAATTTATTCAAATTTTAAATTTTGAATCAAATTAATAAAATGTGTAAATTTTGGGGTAAACTTTGATATTAGGCCAATAAACAAGGCACACCTCAGCTATCCATTAAATATTTTAAATTTTAAAAATATTAGTGATGAAATTGAAAGTTTTTAAAGTTTAATGACTAAAATAGAACCTATCTAAAACTTAAGTGACCACTAAGGGAATTTACCTCATATAAGTAAGTTCTACAACAAGCTTGTCGGTTTTGAAAATTTTATATTTTCGATAAACCAAAAGGATTGGTATTGAGAAAAATATATTGTCAATAAATAATAAATTTCTGTTTTATTTTATGTATCAATTTTTCTTACACTAATCTAAAATTTATAAAAACATTTTTAAAAAAAAAATTAGCTCCAAATATGGCTTAAATAATTTCAAGTTTCCACCCAATGATCAAACCAATATATATATATTTTAGTGGCATAGGTTTATTAAAAGTGTGCTATGTTTTAAAGATTTGACGATTAATTTATTTAATTATTTTTTAATAAGACAAGTAATTAATTTGCTGGGGACTTATGATTAAAGTAAATTTAAGCCTATTTGTCCAAACAGGATAACAGTATTTAAGTTTAATTAAAAATAGTAAAAACTTAAAATAATGGACCTAGGTTTTCAATTTTTATAATAACTTTTTATAGTATTAAATAAAAAAATATTATATCTAAACCAGTTTTAAGAACTTAAATTACATTGAAATTCTATTATATCCTACCAAGTAATTACATACCCTATAAATATATATCCCATGTTTACTTTTTCGGACACTTTCACTTATCGTTTCCTTACGTTTCATAGAAGCTAATTCTTTTCGGCTTATTTTTAACGTGTTGGAATTCTTTTAGCTTTTTTTAGTCATGAAAACATATCAGCTTTTGTTCCTAATGCTTTACTTTGCATTATGTATGAAACAATCTCACCAACGAATTCTTTATCAAAAGCATAATGTTATTATCTCGAAAGATTATGAATTAATTAGCCTTATCAAAGTTACAGGTCCTGAAAGTATTGCATTTGATTGTAAAGGCGAAGGGCTATAATGGTCGAATACTTAAATAGCATGGACCAAAACTTGGTTGGAAAGAGTTTGTTATTCCTTCCTCAATTAGGTATTCATTAAATTGTATTCTTTGCGCATTCATTAACTTATAATCTATTTGTAAAGATAGTTAATTAACGGGTGGATTTTTTATTGGATTAGGAAAAGAGAGTTGTGTGATGGGTCTACAAATCCTAACCTTGAACCAATATGTGGAAGGCCACTAGGTTTGAAATTTAACCCAGTAATTTGTGATCTCTATTTCGGTGATGCTTATTTTGGCCTTCTAATGATTGGACCTAATGGTGGCATAGCACAAACTCTAGTTAGCTCAATTGAGGGAATCCCATTTAAGCTTATAAATGGGTTAGATATTCATAGTAGTACAGAAGTTATCTATTTTACAGATAGTAGTACTATTTTCTAAAGAAGGTATGTTTTTCTTTTGAACTATTGCAATTTTTTAATTTAACTTTTTGAATATTTATATAATTTTTAATTAAGTTTTTAATATTTATGTCTATGTATGCAAATTTTTTGTCCAGATAAACTGATAGTAGCGGAAGGTTATTAAAATACGATCTACATACAAAAAACGCATCCGTTATATACACAAGTTTGATGTTTCCAAAAGGAGTAGCTTTGAGCAAAAATCATTATTTTCTTTTGGTGGCGGAAACAATACGAAGAAGAATATTGAAGTTCAATCTTGGAACAAATAATTTTGAGCCCGAAGTGTTTGCTGCGCTACCTAGAGTTCCCGATAATATTAAAATGGATCATAAAGGAGAATTCTGGGTAGCTTTAAATGCAGGAAGGCTTGAGAGATCGATGATAATGTTATGGATCCAATAGGAATTAAGTACGATCAAGAAGGAAGAATTTTAAAATAACTGGACGGAAATGGTAAAGATGTATTTAGTTCTATTAGTGAGATTAACGATGTTAACCAAACTTTATATATTGGTTCAGTTACAAAACCTTATGTTGCTATTTTAAAATTTTAAGTTCTCATTTTATTAGTGATATCAATGAGGTTATCCGTGTATGGATTCGGTTACAAAACTTTAGATTGTTATTTTTATTCTTGTAGCAAGGTTACAAAATCTTAGGTTGATATTTAAAAGTTTAATTTTTTTTTATATTTTAGATAACTTTTATGAGAATTTTCAATTTTATTTTAAATTTTATTTTCTTGCATTGGCTCGATGATAATTAAAATCATGTTACGACTCCCTAAATTTGCCTCATCTTAGGAGTCTACATTACGGGTTATTCTTTAATATCACTTCTACTTTTAAGAGAGAAAACATAATTTCCAAGGGAATCAACTACATTGGAGATAAAGTAGTTTTTCTTCCATTACCATCTCCTTTGAAAAATGCTTTAAGTAAATAGAAAATCTTTTCTAATTTAAAACTAGAAGTGACATAATTATTTCCGACGAAAGCTTCAACTGAAAATACTTATTTGTAATGAAAAACACCTTGAAGCAGCCATTATTGAATCCAAGCGTGCATTGATTGAAGAAGACAGGGAAGCCATTAAAGCAAGCATTGAAAGAAATGGAGGAATTTCATACGAGACGAAACGACGAAGTCCAGGGGAACCTGGTCTTCATCATCACTAATAATCATGAAATTTGTTTCTCCTCTCCTTTACCACTTTTCTTTGGCATTAATATAACCTGCAAATTCATTTAGTCGTGGCGTATAAAATTTTGTTTGAATATAAGCTAAAACAAATCATTTCCAGTTCCTCCATCTTAATTTTCTTTTTCCTTTTTTGGTTAAGTAAGATAACTTAATAAAAGACGCTCAGTTTATTTAAAAATGGTACTTGCTTCATCTTCATCTGAGCTATTCATCCCCATCTCAATTTCAAATATATTATCATGAACACAAATTCATTTAGTTGTGACGTGGAGAATATTCATTTGCACTTGTTAGGGTTTGAACCGTTGCTCTCAAATGTTATTAATGATATCAAGTGGTAGTACACTTGCTTGTTAATGTCATTTAAGGGCATGAGTTTAATCTCTACTAAGGGCATATGCTCACATCCCCTTAATAGGTGGTTGTGCGCCACGCATAGTCCAATATCCAATAAAGGTCTCTCTTTTTGTTGAACCTATCACCTCAAGCACTCAAACTTTTCAAAAAGTCGAGAACGAAACCCCAACGAAAATATTAACCCATTAAAAAATCCGCCGACTTTCAACCAACAATATTAAAATTTTCTCAAAAAAAAATATCTTTGTCCTCCTCAACAACTGAACATATATCATAAATACACCTTCAATAATCTATATATATACATCATTCTGAAGCCATTCAACCATGCACCTGCAGTTTTTTTTTTTTTTTTTATGTATGCTTTTTAGTCGGTGGTGATCCCCATTGAGTATTATTGATAAAAAGGATGGAGCTCTTTTTAATTTTTCTGCTCTGGCTAAGCCATTTTGGAGATGGTGGGACATTGGGAGATGGCCATTACACTGACAAATCAGAAAATTACAACCAATTCATTATATATATTTGCAATTTGAAACCATGCATTTGTTGTTGGTGTTAGCTAAATTGCTCAATTTCGTTTTCCACAAGCAAAATTAATAATATCCCTTCTTCTTTTATCATATGTATATTTATGTGTGATGAATATTCTTGATTATGATTTAAAATAACCACAAATATTAAAAATATGTATACCACAATAACCATTTTAACTCTATGCCATCTACTTCCTAAAAGTCTAATATCAGTATAGTATGTGAAATCGAATAGTATTTGGAATAATTTTGATTATATTATATGAAAAAAATAATGTAAATAAAATAAAGTACAATACAAGAACAGTATTTAAGTTTAAATAAAAGTGTACTAAATTTTAAAGATTGTGTGATTAAATTATTTAATTATTTTTTAATAAGACCAGCAATTAATTTGCAGAGGAGTTATAATTAAAGTAAAAACTAAGCTTATTTCTCCAAAAGGAGAACAGTATTTAAGTTTAATTAAAAATAGTAAAAACTTGGACTTTTTATCTTTAAACGACTAAGTTTTTAATTTTTATAATAATTTTATATCATATTAAATAAAAATATTATATCTAAACCAACTTTAATTATATTTAGCAACTTAATTTACATTGAAATTCTATTATACCCTATCAAGTAATTACATACCCTATAAATATATATCCCATGTTCACTTTTTCGGACACTTTCAATTATCATTTCCTTAAGTTTCATAGAAGCTAATTATTTTCGGTTTATTTTTAACGTGTTGGAATTCTATTGGCTTTTTTTAGTCACGAAGAAATATCAGCTTTTGTTCCTAATGCTTTACCTTGCATTATGTGTGAAACAATCTCACCAGATGATTCTTTATTGATGTTGAAAAAATTGATGAACGATCAAAAGCAGAATGTTACTATCTCAAAAGATTATGAATTAATTACCCTTGTTAAAGTTATAGGTTCTGAAAGTATCGGATTTGATTGTAAAGGCAAAGGGTCATACGTTGGAGTATCTGATGGCGGATACTTAAATGGCATGGACCAAAGATTGGTTGGAAAGAGTTTCCTATACCTTCATCAATTAGGTATTCATTAAATTGTATTCTTTAGGCATTCATTAACTTATAATCTTTTTGTAAAGATAATTAACTAACATATGGATTTTTTATTGGATTAGGAAAAGAGAGTTGTGTGATGGGTGTACAAATCCTAACTTTGAACAAATATGTGAAAGGCCACTAGGTTTGAAATTTAACCTATTAACTTCTGATCTCTGTATCGGTGATGCTTATTTTGGTCTTCTAATGATTGGACCTAATGGTGGCATAGTACAAACCCTAGTTAGCTCAGTTGAAGGAATCCCAAGGAGTTATCTATTTTATAGATGGTAGTATTACTTTTCAAAGAAGGTATGTTTTTCTTTTGAACTATTGGAATTTTTTAATTTCAACTTTTTGAATACTTGTATAATTTTCAATCAAGTTTTTAATATTTATGTGTAGGTATGCGGATTTTTTGTCCAAATTAGTTGATAATAGCGGAAGGTTACTAAAATATGATCTACATATAAAAAACACATCCGTTATATATACGGATTTGATGTTTCCAAACAAAGTAGCTTTGAACAAAAATCACTCTTTTCTTTTGTTGACGGAAACAACACGAAGAAGAATATTAAAGTTTAATCTCGGAACAAATAATTTTGAGCCCAAAGTGTTTGCTGAGCTACCTAGACTTCCTAATAATATTAAGATGAAGCATAAAGGAGAATTCTGGGTAGCTTTAGACGCAGGAAGGGTTGGAGAGATCAAAAATGATGTTCCGGATCCAATAGGAATTAAGTACGATCAAGAAGGAAGAATTTTAAAATAACTGGATAGAAATGGTAAAGATATATTTAGTTCTATTAGTGAGATTAATGAGGTTAATCGAACTTTATATATTGGTTCGATTACAAAATTTTATGTTGCTATTTTAAAATTTTAAGTTTTCATTCTATTAGTAAAATTAGTGTGATTAACTACAAAACTTTAGGTTGCTATCTTAATTGTAGTAGTTAGGTTACAAAATCTTAGGTTGTTATTTTAAAAGTCTAATTTGCTTTTAAGTGACTTTTACGAGAATGTTTTATTTTTATTTTTTCAATTTCCTGTTTTAAGAAATATAAAAGTTGATAAAAAATCACATATATCATCTTTTTTTCTCGAATCATTACTTAGTTTCAATTTATACCTTTGAAACTTGAAATTGTATAGTAGGCATTGGATATTTAGAAATTCTAACCCTGAAATCGTATAATATCCAGGATCAACCACCATCATCATATCCTACTGCAAGCAGCCACCAAGAAGGAACCACCAGAATCTTGAAGTTAATCCTATAAGGAAAAAGCAACACAGTTGAGATTGTGATATTGGATACTCTAAATGTGATATTCTGAAATTTGAGCCAAAGCATATACTTTCATTTTGTGGTACAGTCAAAATTCACAAAACTGGTTTCTTTTGTTATTCTAGTCATTTAGTTACTATCATTTTGTGTTAAAGAAAATCATTTAAAAAATATAAAGAAAAATCTTTATAATATAATATAAGACGTAACATTTTATTACTGGCGGGACATCCTAGTCTATTTTTTTAACGTAAAAGGACGGTAACGTTAGGTCTTAATCTGGAAAAGAAAACTTTAAAACCCAAATTTAAATAAAAGGTCATATTTTAAGGACTTAGTGATGCATTAAGCCATAATTTATTTTATCTAAACTGCATTGTGATTTTTATTAAATGGTTGGACTGTTAAAAGAGCTGCACATTGTGACTTTTATTATATAGTTGGACTGTGGAGTGGAAGAGGGTTGTTTAAGTCAAAGAAGTCTCTATGTATTATACAAAATAGATGTATATTCTGAGGATAAAAGTTCAGCCATTTCATATATCTTTATACCCTTTGAATCATTTTATACTTTCTTAGTGGAAGCAATTAACATTTTCTAGTTTCCACAAAGAGGCTTGAGAAGCATGTTGAGAAATTTGTTAGTGAGGGAGTTGAATATCTTGAGTTAATTGACTAAAATGATGCCCAAAGTGCATGGCACATATATCAGACTAGGAAATTGCGAGGATTCATTATGATACTTTACTATGGAGAGACTTAAATTTGTGTCATTTTTCTTTAGATAAATTTTAGATCAAAATAAATAATATCTCATAGTTTTGGTGCGAGTTTTATTAGCAACTAGTGACACATAATCTATTATGTTAAGGGGAAAATTTTAAGGAAACAATTTAGGCAATCTTAGTCTTCCTTCTGCCATTTTTCATCAAATTAATAATGTTAAAACAGGGCCTTGAGTTAGCAGCTTTTTTTTCAAGCTCTTCTGATCTTGAAGAAATGAGGAAAAGGGCAACCAAAAATAAAAGAAGGAAAGAAAAAGAGAGAAATAGTAAATTAGCAATGACCCTCTGTTTGGCAAGAAAGAATTAGAGAGAAAATGGAAGTCGGGACCACACTGCTTTCCAACAAATGCTGATGCAAAATGCCAACACCCCTGACATGGAACACTTCCTTTTTCCTTTTTGTCAAAACGCTAGAGCTTAGAAGATTAAAAACTAAATGGATATTATTTACTTAATCTTTATGCTAAAACAAAGTTAATCTTGGATTAGTGGGGCATTAATTTTATCTTCAAAGTCGGTAATATGCTTTGGCTAAGCTGAAATAACTAAGTTTGTTGGTTAATGTTGATCAAACTTAAAATATTCTACAAAAAGATGGCTATGAAGCCTATAAATAGGCATTCACGCACCCCCAAACTATGCACCATCAACCCTGAATTTGATAACTCTCAATGGCGAGCTTCGAAGTTTTATTCTACCTTTCCCTGCAAGTTTTGTTCTTGGTTTCGAGTTCCGGAACTCGGTTGTTTCATCCGTTTTCGACTGCTGATCCGGCATTGGAAATGGAATCAAAATCACAGTATAAGGCTAGTAGTACATATGATGAAGTAGGGATAACTTATAGACATTTTGAATCCAAACAATTTTCAGGCACAGGCCAGTTAGCATTGGCAGTTGCAGGCAAACAACACCCTAAAGCAACCATTATTGAAGCCAAGCGTCCATTGATCGAAGAAGGCAGGGAAGCCATTAAAGCAAGCATTCAAAGAAATGGTGGAATCCCATTCGAGTCGAAACGACTTAGTCCAGGGGGGCCTGATCCTCATCATCATAAATAATCATGCGTTTTGTTAGCAGCCGGTGATGTGCACCATCAGAAAAAAGAGAGAAAAATGTTAGAAAATTCATTTTCCATACATTTTTTTTGGCTTCCTTCTAGTGTAGATCATTTGGTGTGTGGATGACTGTTTGTACAATTGTTCTTCATTTACTCAGCTATTGGAAATCAAAATAAGGTGACATAAATTGACCAATAATGTATCAGACATGGGACTTCAATGATCTATATATATCCATCATTTGGCAGCAATTCAACTATCTGAAGCTTTTATTTTCTAAGCATTCTTTAGACAGTGGTGCCCCATTGAGTATGATTGATAAAAGGATAAACTTCTTTTTGATATTATTCTGGCTAAACCATTTTGGCGATGGTGGGACATTAGGATATCTCCATTACACTCACAAATCAGCAAATTACGACCACCTTCATTTATTTTTTTGGGAATCCATCTAGCTTCACTCTGTAGAACATGCATTTGCGGTTGGTGCTAGCTAGATTGTTGTTCATGTCATTTTTCACCACAAGTAAAATTAATGTTATCTCTTCTTTTTTATCACAGATATGCACATATATGGGATGAATATACATGATCATAACCACAAATATTAATATGATGCAAACCATATTAATGATTTTAACTGTACGTCATAAATTAGCACTCTAAATTTCAACTAATATGTGCTTGATATTGATATCAAAAAGAAATGTGTGGTATTTGGATTTTTATTTTTTTTTTCACTTAAAGTTGGAATTTTATCAAGAATTTAAATTTACTTTGATGGATTCAAGCACGACATGCTTAATAATTTAAAGAGGAATTATTTTATGGAACATTTCTACCACATCATTGATGATTTTTTTTTTAATTATTTAATAACATTTCGATAATTTTTTCAATGTCATTCACATATCATTTTGATAATTTTTTATTCTAAACTTTTAACCTCGAATCTGAACCTGAACACTTGTACTCCGAACTTGAATCTTGAACCCCAAGTTTAGAGTTTAGGGTTCGAATTTGGAGTTTGGGATTCGGGATTCGGGACTAGGGGTTCGAGGTTAAGTATTTAGGATTCAGGACTCAAGACTCAGGGTTTTAGATTTGGAGTTCATGATAAAAATTTAATAAGATTATATGTCAACGACATGAAAAAATTTGTTGAAATGTCATTAAATAATCAAAAAAATCAAGAATAATATGATCAGAAATATCTATAAAATATTTTTTTTTAATTTCAGATATAGCGTGATGATATTATTAGAAAAGATAATTAAAATAATACTAGATAAATACTAAAAGAACGACCTGTATGTGTATTGCACTGTTTAAACTACAAACCCACCCCTGATGGCAGATCCCATGTATATACTCTCAACCATATTTTGTAGGTCGTGTCAGCTGTCAAACAAAGAAATAAGAACTTACTGTAATTTTCTGGCGGAGGATCATTTGTTTCTATTTTAGATTCAATTGCAACATGGTCTTCCAATGAACTGGATTTAAGAGTAAGTTTCGACTTACTTTTTGATCTTATCCGAATGCGAAAGGGGACCGCCATTGATATAAAATATAAAGGATTAACATGAATTTTAAGTAATTAAAGAAATGTAGGTTCGAACACATTTAAACATGTAAAATTTAATTATTTAATATTTATAAGATTAATATTTAATATTAATAGGATTACTCCTTTAAAATATGATTAAAATATATTAAATTTCTTCTATTCGAGATGATAACTTTAACTTTCAAACTCTGTTTATCTCTATTTTATATTATCTTATTTCCTATTTACCTATTACGAGTCACAATCATAATGAATCCAGCAAGTTAATGGAGTTGGGCGGGCGGGGGGGGGGGGGGTATGTGGCTCCTACTAAAGAAATAAAAAAAGGAAAAGACTAAAGTCGGCTCAGGGAGACCGACCAGACCCAACCAAAGGCCAATAGTATTCTTTGCTTTTACGAGATTTCATCATTTGATATTAAAGGGCACTATTCAAAATGGGCAAAAACATAGTCCCCCTAATTTTAATGGAAAGAAATGATTTACTATTGAGACGGAAAAACCTGATCAATCTCTAGCTTGGATTAAACATGGTCATGCCCTTTCTCATTAATCCTTTTCAAGATTTCAAGAAAAAAAATTCCAAACACATCATATTAATTTATTTGTTTAATACATGTTTTGACTTTTATATTATAATGAAATTCCCACTTTGATTTTTTATTATTATTCTTCTATCACTTTATTCCCTCAATTTTCATTTCATTCATTAAATTAGCACATTGACAGTTGTTGGTTTTGTTTTGTTTGATATCCCACATGGTAGAGGGGATGCATTTATGTCACCTCAACCTCTTATATAATAAGTGTTTAAGCCTTTACTTTGAAATCATCCTAATCTCTTCCCTTCTTATAAGTGTATTATTAGTTCGTAAATCTTTTGGTGACAGTGAAGCTATCAAGTAATGTTAGTGTTTCATAAATTTGATGTATTCTCTTTTTTTATTTATTTTATTTGCATTTATAGGTTTTGTTATCATATTAAATTTATTTTTAATAGTAATTTTTCAAGCTAACTTACTGCGTTTGGATAGTTTCAATACTATTTTAATTCAATTTTAGTGTTTGAGTAATGAAATTACATTTGTACGAGATATTTAACAATTGGTATCAAAATTCAATGAAGGAGTATTAATTTTCTTAATATGCTTTCTAGTTGTAGTATTTTATGATCTTCCGCATTAGACAGAAAATTTTCACTATTGGAGATTATTTGTGGATCTTCGGTTACTGGATAGAAGCGTAGTTGTGTGAAAATGCATGTTTAGGAAAAAATCTGACTAGGAAAGACATTATTCAAGAGTGTCTTTATGATGTACATCTCTTTCCTGAGAACACATCTGATGCACTGTTCTTACACTACGCTCATATTCTAATATCTAAGTGCTTTACTATTGATGTCCACGAAATCAACTAAAAAATACAACAAAGGCAAGTGCACCTATCGATAAATAATATAGCTATAGTGAGCAAAGATATAATTCCCACGAGGACTAAAAATACTAGTAATTATCATTTTTCTATTATTTAACCGACAAGTTGAAGTGATTGAATTAAACAAAAATTAACTAAATTAATTAACTAAGAACTTGACAAAAAACAAATCAAGAAAATAATCGAATAATAACCAAGAAGTAAAACAATACCCAAGAAAAAATCTACCTAAACTGCATTTATCATTATCAATCTGAAAACAATTTATTCACTTAATATTTTTATTCGTAGAAATACCTAAATTATGCTAATATCTCTCTTCAAAACTAAAAGTAACTGACTCTAGGTTGATTAATTGAAATTTCTTTCTAATTAAAACCCCTATTATCGCATTAACTCAATCTATGAATTCATGTATTAGATTTGACTCTAATCTGGTAGATTTATGTTGTCCTATTTCTATGATTACATGTAACTCCACTTAATTATGCTAGATCTACTCTTAAACATGGTCTATTCCTCCTCTAAATTAAGCACATCAAACATGAATTAATAATTCGAAAATATTAAATCAAGAATTAAACACACATAACTGAGAACAAGATTCAAGGATTTATTGTGTAAAACAGAAATCAAAAGACAGAATTCATCATAGGGTTCATCTATTCTAGGTATTTAGAAAATTAGTTCATAATCGCAAATAAAAACATCTCAAAGTCAGTATAACCACAAGAAATAATGAAACTCATAATAAACTTCAAAAATATTAAAAGGAGATCTTCAATCTTGGTGGAAATCTGCTTCAGAGCCGGCTTCAATGGTGTTTTTCAAGTTGTTTTCTTTAATATTCTCTGACGGCTCTCTCTCCTCTTCTTATATTTAGTATTTATAGGTCTTAAAATGTTCAAAAAACCTAAAAATTGCATTTTTTTCCGCGTGTTCGGAATACAACTCGCGAAATCAACATGGTTTGGCATATGGTCGTGTGGCTCACACGGTCGTGTGTCCAAGCCGTGTGGGAATGCCCAGCCCATGTGGCTCCTGAAATCTGCTCCATTTGTCCGATTTTTGCTCCATTTTCGCCCGTTTTGCTCCCAAATGCTCTCGTAAATATAGAAACATGAAATTAAAGAATTAGGAGCATAAAAGTTACCATTTTACATTAATTAATCATCCAAAAACACATTAAGAACAAGATTAAAACATGTTACTTTTGACACTTATCAACTATTGACTATTATTAGTTGGTGTTGAAATGGCATTGAGGTCGTCATTAAGCTCGTCACGAGAGGATAATAATGTCAAATGCAAAGTTTCCAATGGAGTTGTTTGACAGAGTGGCAAGGCAAGCTACTAGACGCTTTGTTTCAACAAGGTCTAAAGATTGCTATTGAAGAAAAACACAAGATATAGTCCATGCATTTTTATTTTATTAAAGAGGGTAAAAGCTATTACATAGCAATCAATCTAGGAAAAGATAAACCAATAACATTCTCATGCAGTACATTCAAAGCAAAATCAAGAGGTTGGGACCAAGAGTAAAAGTTAATAACCATTCCTTCTGTAGCCTTTGTTAAGCAATTAGCCATCCTATCGCATTCTCAATGCATATGTGTAATATCAATATCTCAATATCGATGCAACGAGTCTCCAATGGCATGAATGACATACAAATTCAGTTGTTGTATCATCAGAATACCCTTAACATGATGCAGTACTTCCAAACAATTTATTTCTAACAACACATCACAATAGCTATGGATTTTCCAAAACATTATCAATATAAAAGCTTTAAATCTTCTTTAAATCTAATTCCCTTTGTACATTAAACGCCATGCATTTGTTGTCTAACTAAGACAATAATTAAAAACATTAATTATATGCAAGTAAAAGTTATCAACACATCAAATAACTCTGACTCTTAGAGAAAAATTATTATTCTCAATGTCATAAAACAAAATGAAACAACAAAGTATAACAGTCAAAATTTCAAACAAAATTTCACTGTCCAGCTGTACAATTTTTCATTGTGCCTTGATGATGAACAAAGTAAATACAAGTCCTTTTCTTATCATCATTTTTTTGTTAATGGTCCTCATTTCGAAAGTAAATTGAAGACACGGTTTTCATTTTCTCCTTAATGGATTACTTTTTTTTTTTTTTTGAAAATAGAACATTATCTAACTAATCGCGTAGAAGTATTCTATAAAGAAAAAACATTCTTTGCCTTGTTTGTTTCTAGAAAAACTAGTACTGCCGTAGGAGAGAGTTCAAAATTTTGCAAGTTTCATTTTTACCTGAAACTGGTTTCACTAAGCAATTCGTAATTTAATTTTGTTCTCTAGGTATATACTGCAAGAGTTACTGTTTTTCTTGTACCAATATGTTTTGACTTCACCTCAATGGATTATTTAATTTATGATATATATATTTGTAGTTTTCTATCATGTTATTATTATGCTAAAAACTTTAGATAACTCACCTCAATTGATGGAACTATGTAAAGTAATACGTGTCAAGATATATGGACAAAAAACCTTTTTTAGTGGATCATGTATGCGTGCTACTTGCAAATGGCCAAAGGAAGAAAACAACCACGAAAACATTTAAAAAGATATATTTTCCAATTCATGCTTAAGGACAACTTAGAAATTCTCTCTCTCCATTGGATAAAAGAAGTCTGTGGAAAAGACAGGAATCTATTAGGTAAGGATAAAAGGTTGTATTGTCTTCATGAGCGGCTTTTTGAGTCAATTCTGTAATATGTTAATAGAAGATAAGCACTTGACAGCAAGAACGACAAGATCTCCGAGTTGCCACAACATAAAAACAGTGAACCCCCCCCCCCTTTTTGGCGGTTAATCAAAGGCAAAGAACATCAACTTTGCCACGACATTAAAGCATCGTCTTCTTGTTTTTTGTATCCTCTCTAACGTTAATGGTGGTGAGTCAGGAAAGCAGAAAATCAGCTGTGTTTTTGGGGTTACGACAAAACCATTTCCCATAAGTTTTATCTGCTTATACGTTGATGTTCCAATATCAATGTCTTATATTGAAGAAATAACGGACTTTTTGGGGGGGAAGTGTCATTTCAATTTTGTCCCATTGCGCAGCACAGGTTTCTCCTTCAATATATATAAGCTTATTGGGTATTTGATATACATAACTTCGTTTCTCCTCGCTAAAAAGAACGTATTTCTGATCTCGCCGGGACGACCGGATACTAAGCATTATTATTAATCAGCATGTCATGACCTGACCTATGGGATAAGATGTCTGTCGAAACCATCCTTTTGAAAAGGCGGGAATCGAACTTGAGTTTTGAAAATAAGAACGGGAGTCGCCACCGATCTTTATTTGGTGTGATCGGATCACCTTTGTTTTAATAACGTTTTGATTTACTAAAACAGTGTTTTTGGTCTACGAAATTTGAGAAAGTGGATTCGGGAGTCGATTACGTGCGAGGAAGGATTAGCACCCTCGTCACGCCCAAAATTGGTACCAAATTGATCAATTGATGTCCTTACGTCGAAAGTCGAAAATTCTAAGAAGAATTTAAAAAAATAATCTCTTTTGGAAATACTTGAGCTTTCTAGAATTGAATTAAGATTTTCTCGCTTCGAAGAAATAATATATCACATCCAATACTTTAGGACACGATAATTTAAATCCTCGAATCCGAGATCACCTTAGAACTTTTTCGAATTGAATACCAAAACTTTCTTGTTCCGAGGGAATAAAAGATCGCATCCAATGCTTTAGGACATGACAATTTAAATCCTCGAAGCCAAGATCATCTTGTAATTTTTTTTAAAAAAAATTGAGTATCAAAATTTTCTCGTTTCGAAGGAATAAAAGATCACATCCAATGCTTTAGGACACGATAATTTAAATCCTTTAATCCAAGATGAATATTGCATTATTTGAAAACTTTCACTTTGGAATGAAATTTATAAAGAATTAGGTTATGTTTTAAAGAAACATTATTCAAAGCGTGGATGGGATTATGCGACGGAAGAAAGACAATGTAACACGAATTTGGCGTAATATATGTAATACGTAACATCGGAACCGTTAATCTAAAATGTTAACATACATGAGTTATGACAGTAATAATGGAACGATAATATAAACAACAATAGTGCTGATGATAATGTCAAAGGTAAGTAAATACGAATAAACAAAATCACAATGCATGCAGGAACGATAATCTCATGACTTACATTATTTAAATACTAATATTAATAGGCAAAGAACAATGAATTAAACGATCTTAAAAATAACAATACATAAACAATTTTAATAAGGGTAAATTAACAAAAACGATTACAAGTAAAGAACATGTAAATAAACAAAGTAGATAATATTTGGAATAATTTAAGATAGTGTCAAAATTTAAAATCAACTATATACATAAAGCTTAATAATATACAAAAACTTTTAAATAAATAGGTAATAATAATAGCACAATTTTAAGAAAATAAATAAATAATTAAACTCATTAAACATGTTAAGGACTAAATTAAAAATGGGCTAACATTTAAGGTATACGTTTAAAATAAGGGAAAAGCCATTTTGGGTCGGATTGAAACGCGCCCAAAACAACAGGGGCCGAATGGGTAAAATTCCCAGCCCTTGCGCGCAATGTTTTAACCGATGTGGGCATGGACTAGATTGAAGCGCGCAGGAAGTAATAGGGTGCGATTTTAGAAAAATAGAAAAGGGAGAAATGGGGATCTGATTAATGAGCGCCGCGAAGATGGGGGACCAATGGCGCAATTATCCCATTCAAGGGATATGCGCAGTCCCCCCCTTAGAAACGGCGCCGTTTCATTCCTTTTAAAACCCTAAATTTGCTTAGACATTTTAACCCTAATATTCTTGAACATGCAGCAGTCGCAAGGCCCCCCCTCTTCCCTTTCTTTCTCTCTACTCTGCCAGGGCACCCAAACGCCGCGTAGCCACTGAATCTGGCCGTCGACGAGGCACGCGAACGACCCTTGGGTTCCGGTCGAAAACTCCCCTCCCCGAAGACCCTGACTTTTAGTTCTTTGAGAACGAAAGAAAGGAGGCTTTTGACCCCCTTTCCAGGCCGAACATCAGCGACGAAGGGAAAGCGCCCCGACGCCGCGACCGTGGGGATTCCGGTAAGTTTCCTTTCCTTTGCTTTGTTATTATTAATCTCTATGTTAAGTTTCGAAAAACAGATGGTAAAAACAATCAAACGAGAGGAATAAGCAACATTAAATCGTGGAAAATCGAAACAGAGAAGATAAAACAACCTTTAATGTTTTTTGTTTCTTTGATTTCTTAGTACACGTGAAAAGCCAGAAGCTTTACAAGTATTAACCACTTAACTGTAAAAAAAAAATTAAAAGAAAAATATCAGACTATACAAATTAAATATTTCTTTCCAATATGTAAAAAAGAATAACTAATACTATACTAATAATTTCATAAATATCATTATTATTCCAAAAATTAAATTAAAGAAACTTGGCATTAGTCTTATTTCTCAACACTAGCCATCTTAAATTGCACCCTCCGCTTTTTCATACGATCGAACTCATCGATGATAGAATCTATTGAAAATTCTCAAGCTCTCTCTTTTTCAATATATGCCACCAAGTAAATGGAAAGAAAATCATCCTTCATTTTATTGCGAAACCTTGTCTTCACAATTTTCATGGCTGAAAATGCTCATTTGATTGTTGCAGTAGACACGGGAAGAGTTAGCGCAAGACGAATAATTTTATCAAGAAGAAGATAAATACTTGACTTATTTGTCTTAGCTAGTACTTGTTAAATGCCAAAAGTAACATGTTTTAGCCTCATTCTTGATGCATTTTTGAACGATTATTCGATTTAAATGGTGAAATTTATGCTCCTAATTTTTTAAATTCATGTTTCTATATTTAGGAGAACTTTTGGGAGCAAAATGAGCAAAAAACGAGCTAAAACAGAAAAATCGGAGTAAGTTTCAGGAGCCACACAGGCTGCAACATGACTATGTGCCAGACTGTGTGGATTTCGTGAATCGCACTCCAAACAAATGGAAAAATGCAATTTTTAAATTTTTCGATCATTCTAATCACCTATATATGAAAAAAAACAAGAAGATAGGAGAGAGTCGTCATAGAATATTCAAGAAAACAACTCGGAAAACACCATTGAAGCCGAATCTGAAGTAGATTTCCATCAAGATTGAAGAATATCCTTTTGATTTTTTTGAAGTTTACTATGAGTTCTTTATTTCTTATAGTTATATTGTCTTTAGAATGTTTTTATTTGTTATCATGAACTAATTTTCTAAATACCTGGGGAGATGAACCGTAGAATGGATTCTATTATTTGATTTCTATTTTTATGCAATAAATATTTAGATTTTGTGTCAATTATGTGTACTTAATTCTTGGTTTAATATTTCTAGACTATTAATTCATGTTTGATGTGCTTGAATCAGAGGAGAAATAGACCCTGTTTAATAGTAGAACTAGCGTAATTGAGATGAGTTGCATGTAATCATCGAAATAGGACGACATAAATATACTGAATTAGAGTCAAATCTAATAGGGGATCTATAGATTGAGTTAATACGACAATAGGGGTTTTAATTAGAAAGAAATTTTGAATAATCAACCTAGAGTCAATTGCTCTTCATCTTGAACAGAGATATTAGCATAATTTAGAGATTTCTACGGATCAAGATACTAAGTGAATAAATTGCGTAATATAAATTGATAGTGATAAATGAAGTCTAGGTGAATTCTTTTCAGAGTATTGTTTCGCTTATTAGTTGTTTACTCTATTATTTTCCTGATTTGTTCTTTCTTTAGTTAATTTAATTAGTTAATTTTAATTTTTAATTAATCACTCCAATTTGTCAGATAAATAATAAAAAGATAATAATTACTAGTACTTTTAGTCTTCGTGGGAACGATATATGTGCTCACCTTAGTTATACTATTAATTGATATGTACACTTGCCTTAGTCAGATTTTTAGTTGGTTTACGGCTGCAATCAAGTTTTTGGCATGGTTATCGGGGACTGAAATATTAGGAAAATTTTATTTCTATTAATTTAAATATTTTTTATTTTTATATGAAATAAAATTTGACAAATGAGAGCCAATGTTATACAATATGAACACAAAATTTAAAAATACATCATAATTTATATATAAAATTCAAAAATTTGAAAATTCTGAGGGGGACCGTCCCTCCCAGATCCATCCCTGTGATCGGATGTGCCCTTGTAAGTAAATCTGTTACAGGTTCTTTTAAGTGATTTATGTTTTTTTGGAATATGGTAATCGCCTGTAAGTAAATTGGCAACGATGGTTAATGTAGAGCAAATCAAGCTATTGTACATATTAACAGTATTGATTTTTCGTCCACTGAATTGTTGTAGATGTGAGTTTTGATCCGATTCTCTGAGTTTCTTTAAGAATATCTATGCTATCCTCTAATTTTGTAATTTTGTTTGGGAGATATTTATTATTAACATAATTATATATATATATATATATATATATATATAAGACCAGCGATTTGGCGGCTCCAAGCTGGTGAAGATGAAGTAATTGACTCTTATCAGCAGCAAAGCAAAATCTCAGTTTCCATTTTTTATTTTTATTTTTTTATTAAATTTCACCATAACATGCAAAAGGCTTTTCTTGTCAACTTTGAGGCAATAGTTTATTGGGTAACAAAGAATTGAAAGTGGTTGATATTATTATAAGAATTAGCACGATTTCATTTCGCAAGTCCTCAATGTAGTTCAATTGATTTATCGTGTGTGGAACAATTTTTTTTAAAGTAACAGACCATGGACATACAGTATTTCATAAGGAAATGGAAGTGCGTATTATATGAAAAGATGTATTCGGTTGCTAAATTAGCAATCACCCTTTGTTTGGCAAGAACGAATCAGAAAGAAAATGGAAATCCAGACCATACTGCTTTTCAGCTCGAATTACCATAACCTTGATACTCACCAAATGGTCTGAATTAGGTGTTCATGGATCGGATCGGATTGGGTTCAAGTCAAATTCAAAATCAATTTTTTAAGTTCGTTCGAAAAATGGGCTAATTTTTACCGAAATCCGATCTAATTTAAGAAAGATAAATCAGGACTCGGCCTGCCCATATTTAATTTTTTTAAGATTAATTTTTATTTAAAAAATCAATTTATAAAACTAAATGCACTAAAAATGCTAAAATAAAAGTTTTCTAATTTCTAACATATTAAAAATACATTAAAAATTATTTATATTAAAAGACACTATCATAAATATAATAAATATTTTATTATATTAAATATATTTTTCAAAATTTAATATTTTGGGTTGGGTGATTTAGTTGGGTAAATTTTTTTTTTTTAGGTTTTAGGAAATGAGTTTAATTGTTATTAAGTTAGTGATTTAATATAAATATAAATATATAATTATTATTTACCATATATAATTAATAAATATTCTTATAACATAATATATTCATGCTGGGGTTAGGCCAAAAATCTTGCCTAAGGCCCAATTCATATAGAAAACGAGCTTTAAATTTTGCCTAAGCCCATTTTTTGGGTCTCGTATTTTGTCCAAACTCATTTTCAGGTAGGCCTTCAAGTTTGGATGAGTGGCTCAATCCATGAGCAGGTCTAGTCTAAACTTAACACCCTTATGGTTCAAGATCCTGCCACGTTAACTCAAATCCATATCTATAACAACAAAGTACAAAATTCTTAAAGGAAATTCTAAAAATTACTCAGAAGAACCTTGACACTAATAGATGTCAAGGTCAAAATAATGTCACATCATCAACAACAAATGATTGGATAACATATTTTGCTATTAGTTTTCAAAATAATGTCACATCATCAACAACAAATGATTGGATAACATATTTTGTTATTAATTTTCAACATTTATAAGAAAACTCAACACCAATGGGTGTTGATTACCCCTAAAAATGAACCTATGCTAAGAAATAATTTTAAAAGAGACTTATTTTAGTGGGAATAACTTAAATTATAATGATATTAAAATATATAGTTTTTAGGTATAAATAAAATATAAATAATGCCACATCATTAATTTTTAAAGACATACAAATATTATTCTACACTCAATTACATACGAAATCATCTCTAATTTAATTTCATTTTAATTAAAATAATTAAAATTTTGGAGGAAATGTTGAAACTATATGTTAAAAAAACATAAACAAACATAAATAAAAATTTAAAATGCTTAAATTAATAATTAAAAATGGAAAAAATTGATAAAAATCACAAGCATAAATTGAAAAAAAAAACTAAAATCAACCATTAAAAATATAGAAAAAAAACACTAGAAAAAAAAATCAAAATTTCAAAAAATTATAACCACCATGCATGGTTTTATCAAATTCTGAAAGTTGATTAAAAATTAAAACAATAGAAATAAAAAATTGAAATTGAAAAAGAAAAAGAAAAAATTACTTGCCTAAAAATTAAAAGAATTAAAAAAATTTTACTCTATAAAAATAAAACACAATTTGAAAGCAAAGAAATAAAAGACGATTAAATTTTAAAAAAAAAACTAAAATAATTTAAAAATTATAAAAGAATATACTAATTATAGATGAATGTATAATAAGAGTTTTGTATTTTTAAAAGTTATAAAAGAATATATTAAATATCGATAAGGGATAAAATATTGCGTAAATCGATTTTTCATAGCTGATCAAAGTTAATTTAATCAAAACTTCAATATTTTTATAAAATAATATATGCACATGATAAAATTCATTCAAGACCTCAAAATTTGTTTCCTTCTATTTTACTAATTCGACTAAAGTTACATTTAGTTTTCATATATTTTTTTTAAAATTTTATTATACAATTTTTTTCACCTTCATCGTAAATATATATAATTTTTTTAAATCAATTTTAGATAACTTTTGAAAAAAAAAATGGAAGTGGTGATCCATGCGAAGCACTAATTAATGTAAATTAATAAGTTGAAGCGAATGACTTTTTGCAAGTATAAACAAAGGGTTGAAGTGGGAGTCAAATGAAGCAAGATCCACATCATCCAAGCACATGACGACGTATTAGCATCCGTAAACTGTGACGGCGTGAGGTGGCAGTGAAGTGATTGGCCAATTGTGAGATCATATACTCCACCATCTCTTCTCTTGTTTTACCCTCCCCTTTTAATTTCCCAAACATCTCATCATCCAATTGATTGTTAAGGTAGCAATGAATTAATCATACGAGACTTGTTTGTTTCGGTAGAGCCAAGTTTGTACCCATCTGGAAGCATTAAGTTGCAAAATATTCAAATAATGTAAAATACATAGTTGCAGAGGAACTGTTCTACTTTGTTAATCTACCAAAATCACCAATGTTTTAAATGGTTAATCACATTAGTTGGTATCCACCATCAAATCTTTCCAAACCAATTGATGATTTAAATGATTTAAGAGCAGCAATTTGATGATGAAAATTGGCGGCTAAAAGCCGATGAAGATGAAGGAATTGACTATTATCATCAGCAAAGCCAAATTTCATTATCCTGTTCTGTATTTTTTATTATTAAATTGCACCATCAAGATTGGAGCATGCACTACCCTTTTCTTGCCGACTTTGAGGTAATAATTTATAGTTTTTTTTTACTTGAATTTTAAAAAAAAATCAATAAATTTAGCCTTATCATTTAGTTCACCAATTTAATTTGTTTGCATTAAAAAATCGATTGAGATATTCAATCAATAATAAAATATTACATGTCTTATTTGTCAATTAATTAATTTACGTGAAAATATCGGGTAAACAAATGAATATTGAAAAAATAATTTTTTTATTTACTAAAAAAAATTAAACTCTGTAAATTGCAAAATTATTGACTTTATTCTCAACATCAATCAATTTCATTGCCTATCATCCATTTTATTTACAAAAAGTTGTCAATGCTAAATATAACAAGTTATAAGGTTAAATAGTGCCGGGCAATATTGGACACTACTCGTAACACTATTTCAAGAACTTCTCGTAATTACCTCAAGATAAGAGAAAAGAAATATTATGTGAGAGAGACAGTAATATGAGAATATTAAGAAGATTTAATAAGAAATTTAGTTTTCATGAATATGGGGAATGCTGCGGTGAACCAAAAAAGTTTGGGTAGAGCAGGATCTAAATGTTGACTAGGCAAGCATCCTGTAGTAAGAGGAGTAGTTATGAACCCTGTAGACTATTCCCATGGGGGTAGTGTAATGATAGAAAAAAACCCGCAACCCCTTGGAATTATTCTGCATTTGTAAAAAGAAATTGAAAAATGAATAAATATAATGATAATTTAATTATTTATCGACAGAGTAAATAGGAAAGATTATTTCTTTCTTCGTATTTACAAAAACAAAAAAAAATATTTTTTTAAGTAAAAAAATAGCACGTTCACTAAAAAAAATCCTTTTGTAGCAAGTCATCGATTAAAAAAAATTGAAAGGCTTAATACAAAAGAAGAAAAAGAAATAATAATAACTTGGTCCAAAGCATCTACCATTATACCTACAATGATCAGCTATAATATCGGTATCCATAATGCAAAAAAATATTTACCCATTTATATAACAGAACGTATGGTAATGTTAAAGAAAATTATTAAAAATTTATAAAGAAAATAATAAAGAAAAATACGTGGCATTTTATAATTGGTTAGATATTTCGGTCGATTTTATAATGTTAATAATGTTAGTTCTTTTTTCTTTTTTTTTTAATCAAAAAAGGGTTGATATTAAAGGCCTGACAAAATCCAAAACAAGAATAATAAACAGCAGAAAGCCCAACAAAAGAAAAATAAAACAAAATTATCTGGCATCAACAAAACAATAAATGCAACTCTGAAAGGAAAAGACAGAACAGAAAACGTCAGGCGCCTTATCTTCTCGAGCCACCCATATCAGCCATCAAAACGTTCGCCACATCAAAGATCCTAGATGAAAAGTCGTACTATCCCTTGTTCAAATGCTGTAAAAGCGCTTGGAAAAATCAGTCGATTCAAACTCCAAAAGAACAAGGCCAACAAACAAAACTTAAACCCCCAAACTTCCTTCCGATCGTTCCCTCGATGCAAGCCTCTGCACCGAAACTGATAAGCCACAGACCCATCTCCCGGAAAAACTCTTCCGCCTTCCCTCCAGCGCCAGTGTGTGAGCCACTCTGTTTGCGGACCGCCGTACATGAAGGTAAGAAATTTCATCAAATATCAAGCCCATTTGTCTGATATCCTGCGTAATCGGTCTCAGTACCGGTCTATCTTCATCCTTCTTTTTCATACTTTTGATGACTGACAGGGAGTCACCCTCCACCACCAGACGCCTAAAACCCATGGACAAAGCGAAGATTAACGCCCGTTCACATGCCCTAGCTTCCGCCACAAAGGGATCTGCTATATGTTCAAAAAGATAAGTTTCTGCTCCTCTTATGATTCCAGTAGAGTCCCTAGCGATGACTGCTGTAGTAGCTAGTTTTTCATCTGATTTGTAAGTCGCGTCAAAGTTAAGCTTTATTATTCCTTCATCCGGGGGTCTCCATGATTCCTTCAAGCCGGATCTGGCTAGTGGTTGAAAAGTCTTTTGAAGCATATTGATTTTTTTGATGTAACCACGAATAAAACCCAAAACCTCTTGCAAACTAAAACGAACTCCTTCATGAATAAGTTTGTTTCTTCAATACCATAGGCTCCATAATATTGCAATAGTGTATCTTTGTTGTTCATCAGCAGTAGAAAAAGTATGGGCTAATCGTTTCTTGCTACACCAGGACTCCTCAAGTACTGGAATCTGAACTTGCAAATGAGACTACACACATTTCAGTACGCCACAGGACCACATCAAATAACTAGAATCTTCCAGCTCAACCCTACACAGTGGACAAACAGACTCCAGAGCTAACATCCGTTTCGCCAGATTGCTAGAATGGGGAAGCAAATTATTAAACAATCTCCAGACATGAATTTTTATTTTTTCTGGAATATGCAGTGGCCATAATGATTTGTAAAAAATTTTGTAATCCTCCTCATTAAAGCATAGTGTAGTAGGTAGATCAACAGAGGTAGCTAGGGCACGGTACCCACTTTTAACTGTATAGACCCCTGACCCTTCATGTTTCCAGACCAGTGTATCCTCCATTCGACTATTAGCAATCGGGATAGAAAGAATTCTATCTGCAGTATTATCATCAACAATGCTGTATATCAACTCCCTGTTCCAGGTATTAGTATCCTCTTCTATTAGTTTACTAACATGTGTCCAGGTGTTATAATCTCATGACCTGAAACCCTATTGTTCTCTTTTCCGAGTAGCCAGGGATCATTCCAGATGTTAACACGATCCCCCTTCCCAATCCGCCACAGCATATCGTCCACAATCAAATCCCGAGTACTACAAATGCTTCGCCAGGTAAAAGAAGGGTAAGAACCTATCTTAGCTGACATAATATCGGAAGACGGAAAATAACAGGCTTTTAAGATTCTGGCTAACAAACACTTGGGCTGAACTAAAATGCGTCAAACTTGCTTTGCTAATAGAGCCTTATTAAACAAGAATAAATTTTTAAAACCAAGACCACCATAAGACTTTGGCCTACAAAGCGTATACCAGCAACTCCAATGTATACCCTTCGCCGTTTCGTTATTCGCCCACCAGAACCTATTAATGATGTTTTCCAACTTGCGGCATAACGTTTTTGGAAAAAGAAAACATTGCATGGCATAAAGGGGTGTAGCTTGCAAAATAGATTTAATGAATACCTCTTTACCCCCCATTGAAAGAAAACGGAGGCTCCATCCTGCAACTCGCTTTCTAAATCGGTCAATAAATTCCGCAAAAGCCCATGTTTTTCTTCGCCCCACCATCATCGGCAGTCCCAGATGCTTCTCAGGATTAGATGCCATTCGAACTCCCAAGAAATTTGTAATTTCCTCCTTCACCTCTTCGTTTACATTGGCCCCAAAATAAACTAAATATTTGTCATAGTTCACCTTCTGCCCTGCGCACATCTCATACTCTTGAATGATGTCTCGAACGGTTGCAGCCCCCTCTCGTGTAGCATCTCCAAAAAGAATGCAATCATCTGCAAAAACAAATGATTAATAGAAAGTTTTTCCCTGCCAATAGGGGCACCTCTCATACACCCTCTCTGCTTTGCATCTTCCAGAAGAGTAGAAAAGCCTTCAGCACAAATTAAGAATAGATAAGGACTGAGGAGATCTCCTTGTCTCAATCCTCGTGATGGCAAAAAGCATTCACTGTCCTTACCATTAAAGCAAACAGAATAAGTAACGGAACTGACACACCTCATAATAAGCACAATCCAATCAACATGGAACCCCAAAGCCTTCATCATGCCTGCTAGAAAATCCCATTCCACTCGGTCATATGCCTTACTTATGTCCAATTTGAGAGCGAAGTGCCCTTTCTTTCCACTCTTTTTCATCTTCAGAGTGTAGGACCTCGTAAGCAATCAAAACATTGTCTGAAATGAGTCTCCCTGGTATAAAAGCCCCTTGAGCTTCATTTATACATTCTCCCAGAATATTACTCATTCAATTAACCAGCACCTTTGCAATAATTTTATAGACGACATTACAGAGGCTTATAGGTCTAAACTGAGACATCTTAATAATGTTAGTTCTTAATCCGAAGAAAAAACTTAAAAATCAAAGGGGAAAAAGCAAGATAGTTTAATGAATAAATGATTCATTAGGCCATAATTTAAGTTGTTTAAACAGCATTGTGTATTTATTAAATGGTAGGACTGTGGAGTGGGAGAGAGTTGTTTAAGTAACAGAGCATGAATAGTTATTTGATGAAGAACAAAGTCTGTATGTATTATACAAAAAGATGCATTGAGAGGATAAATGTTCTGCCATTTAATATATCTTTATATCATTTGAATAATTTCTTACTTTTTTAGTGGAATCGATTAGCATTCTTTAGTTTCCACAAACAGGTTTGTATCAAGGAATGTTAATTACTCGCCTGCTGTGTGAGTCAAGGTCGATGAATTGAATTCCCTATATGAAGTTTACATATTTGAAAGCAGGTTTAAGAAGAGAAAAATTAAGAACACAATTTACGCAATCTTAATCTTCCCTCTGCCATTTTTCATCAAATTAATAATGTTAAAACAGGGTTTGATGAATTAGCAGAATTTTTATTTTTTTTCAAGCTCTTCTGATATTGAAGAAAAGGAAAAAAGGGCAATGAGAAAATGAGAAAATGAAAAAGGAAAGAAGAAAAAAGAGAAAAGAGTAAATTAGCAATGACCCTTTGTTTGGTGAGAAAGAATCTAAGAGAAAATGGAAATCCAGGCCACACTGCTTTCCAACAAATGCTGATGCAAAATGCCAAGCCCCATGACATGGAACACTTCATTTTTCCTTTTTGTCAAAACGCTAGAGGCTAGATGATGAAAAACTGAATGGATTAGTGGGGCATTAATTTTATCTTCAAATCCGGTAATATGCTTTGGCAAAGTTGAAATAACTTTGTTGGTTAATGTTCATCTTCTTCATATACTTTAGTGTTGGTTTAAGAATAAGTCAATGCCAGCACTGAAAATTTCATCTCTAGACCCCTCAAAAAAGAAAAGAAAAGATCATTGGACTCCCACTTGACCAAACTTAAAATATTCCGGAAAAAAGATGGCTATGAAGCCTATATATATTCTATTCATGCACCCCATGCTATGCAACTATCAACCCTGAATTTGACAACTCTCAATGGCGAGTTTCAACGTTTTATTCTACCTTTCCCTGCAAGTTTTGTTCTTGATTTCGAGTTCCGGGACTCGGTTGTTTCATCCGTTTTCGACTGCTGATCCGGCATTGGAAATGGAATCAAAATCACAGTATAAGGCTAGTAGTACACTTGATGAAGTAGAGATAACTTATAGACATTTTGAATCCAAACAATTTTCAGGCACAGACCAGTTAGCATTGGCAGTTGCAGGCAAACAACACTCTAAAGCAACCATTATTGAAGCCAAGCGTCAATTGATCGAAGAAGGCAGGGAAGCAATTAAAGCAAGCATTCAAAGAAATGGCGGAATCCCATTCGAGTCGAAACGACTTAGTCCAGGGGGACCTGACCCTCATCATCATAAATAATCATAAGTTTTGTTAGCAGCCGGTGATTTGCACCATCAAAAAAAAGAGAGAAAAATGTTAGAAATTTCATTTTCCATACATTTTCTTTTACTTGCTGCTAGTGTAGATCATTTGGTGTGTGAGATGACTGTTTGTACAATTGTTCTTCAATTACTTAGCTATTGGAGATCAAAATAAGGTGACACAATTTGACCAATAATATATCAGACTTCAATAATCTATATATCCATCATTTTGTAGCAATTCAACTATCTGAAGCTTTTATTTTCTATGGATAGACTTCTTTTTAACATTTTTCTGGCTAAACTACTTTGGAGATGGTGGGATATTCGGATATCTCCATTCAACTTACAAATTAGCAAATTACGACCACCTTCGTTTCTTTATTTTTTTTTTGGGGGGGGGGGGAATCCATCTATCTTGATGCACTCTGCGGCACATGCATTTGCCCTTGGTGTTAGCTAGATTTTTGCTCAAATCATTTTTCACCACAAGTAAAATTAATATTTATTGATATCAAAAAGCACTTTTCTTTATTGAAAGTTGGATTCATGTCATGATTTTAAGATTCTTTTCATTGGATATAATACGATTATATTATTAGAAAAGATAATTAAAATAATACAAGATAAATACTAAAAAATGGATTGTATGTGTATTGCACTGTTTAAACTACCAACCCACCTATGAAGGCAGGTCCAGTGTATATACTCCCAACCATATTTTGTGGGTAAGTGTCAGCTTTCAAACGAATAAACAGCAACTTTGTTTCTATTTTAGATTAAATTTCAACATCGTCTTCCTAGAACTCAAATTAGGAATAAGTTTTGACTTCTTTTTTGATATTATCCAAATGTGAAAGGGGACCGCATTAACATAAATTCTAATCGTCATATTGATCCATTAATATGGTTGTTATTGTAATAATTAAAATAATTTCTCTAATTTAAAGATTGAAGATGAATTATGTATAGAAAATATGCTTTATATAGAAAATAGTTACACTAAAATCCAATTAAATTCTAAGTCAAATAAAATTGAACTCCTAAATGAGAGATATACTCGAGATAAGATTATAAAATTTGGAGAGCAAAGCTAAAATTTTTATATTGGAAATACTTAAATTAAATTATATATCTTTTTGATTTTAGAAAGGTAAAAAAATCTAAATTGAAATTATTTTTTTTTAATTTTAAAAAAGAACTATAAAGCAAATTTTCCTTTTAAGCCAAGCAAGTCCAAGATCTCTGTGACCCCTTTAGCTATGTCCCTGCTTCCAATGTTATTTTCAATCATTAAATTTGAACTCAAACACTTAAAAAAAGTCAAATTCTTTATTTTCAATTCAGGAAAGGATTGTATGAAATAGTAATACCACGTCATCTGTATCCCTTTTCAATAGATTTATGCCACATCAGTATTTTTATCCTGAATTTCAGCATTTTAATTTAGATTTAATTTTTTTCAGGATAAAAATGCTGAAATTCAGGATTAGAATGCTGATGTGTCATAAATCTATTAGAAAAGTATACAGATGACGTGGCGTCACTGTTTCATATAATCCTTTCTCAACTCAACAGATATTAATATTTTTTTAATGCAATACTCTATTAACGCATTTCAACTTACAATCTTATCAAAAATATATTAACAATTTTAAACTTTATACTTATTTTCATATTTATATTATTTCATATCTATCTAGTATGAGTCACAATCATCATGAATCCAACAGGTTAATGAAGTGGGGGGTTCAGTGGATCCTACTCAAGAAATCTGATAGAACAAAAAAAAAAATTAAGACCAAAATCGGCTGAATGAGACCGACCAGACCCAACCAAGAGCCCATAGTATCCTTTACTTTTTCTCACATTTCATCATTTGATAACAAGGGGGACTATTCAAAACGGGCAAACAGTTGCCCTAATTTTAATTAGAAAGAAATTATTAACTCTTGAGATGGAAGGGCACAAAAACCTGATTGAATCCACCCTTTCAACATTAATCCACAATATCATAACCTTTTTCATGGAAGGATAGTCTTCTCGCTCAGAAAATAAAGCGAGAACTTCCCACTTTTAAACGAAGTGTATAACGTTACTTAAACTATAAATATATTAGATTGAATCTCGAATTGAGTTATTATATATTTTATTATAATTGTATAATACTTTTAAAATAATTTTTAATCATTCAAATCCCATCATTTATTATAAACTGTTTCGAGAACATAATGCTTGGATTTTCTAGTTAATTTAGTTTTTACATGAGTAAAACATGGTGTTTTAGGGTTGGTATACGTACCAATCCACCAGCAATATATTTTAAAGAGTTGACATTAATTTTGCTAAAAAAAGTACTAGTAAAATCAATTAAAATTTAATTGCATCCTTAATCTAAAATAACATTTAATTTAATTGAGGCCTGTAAATTGAAATCATGTTATATTAACAAATATTTGAAAATTTCAAAAATTCTATAAATAAAAATTCTAAAAAAAAAAATTAAGAAACATCCTAAAAATTAGAATTTTTAAAAATTTTAAAAAAATCAATAAACTTTTGAAAAATTAATAACAACTTATTTTTCTGTTGTGAACGTGATTAAAATCTAAAAATAAAATATGTTTTCAGAACACAAATATAAAATAAAAAATAAAAATTATCGGAATAACACAAAATTATCCGCGACATCATTATCGGAATAACACAAAATTAAATAATGTTAAAAACTTCCAAGATAAATTTTAAGAATGTTGAATTAATACCTCAATTTAATGTGATTTTAAATTAAAACTGAATTGAAATTTCATTAGTGGAAAATCTCTAAATAAAATAGCAAGTTATGAATGTGAACGAAGGTATAGGTGAATCCAGATGGATATTGAGCGTAAGGATAAGATGAAGACCATAAGAGGGAGGGATGATGTCATGAAAGGAATTGTAGACATTCATGTATGCATGTAACATCCTACATATGATGTCTTAATCAATAGTGGATAAGATACTGTGATGTATGTCAAATCCCAATTAATTCCTACAATTCCAATGCGTAAAAACCTGATGAATTATTATAACTTTTTCGGATATCATTTCCACCCATTACTATATGGATAAATTTATATATATTTATATTTAAATTATTCAATTATGAAAAATTAGAATTTGATGGATTATTTGAAATTGATTAAGGCATTCCTTCGTTAAATTGCTAATAAATATTTACGTGCGTCTGTAAGTCTTAATAGTTAATATGAGAATTATTTTTACTATCATGTTAAAAACATTTGAAATCTGACCTAAATTAAAAAGAATACCTTTAAAGGACAAAGGCATAATTTTAGAATAACTTATTACATTTTCGATCCATAAATAGGAAGATAATGCGCTTCAACATACTCGAATTCATGTCCTCATATATTGACAATAATACCCATGCCAATCGAGCTAAGACTCAATCAACATTTTTAATACATTTTATATCTAAATATTTCAAAATTTCTCATGTTATTACACTAATAATCAAACGGGTCATTATTGTTTGAAAATGATATGAATTTTTTTTTTCATTTGCAAAAATATTAAAAGCTTTTAAAATATAACTCCATTATATGATAAATAATATTTTTAAAACAATGAATGTTAACGCTAGTTAAAATTAATCTTATTTAATTCTTTTTAATAATATAATAATTAAATTATTTTATTTAATAATAGAGTGATTAATTTAATAAAACTTGTATAATAAAAAGATTTGCCTAATATATTCACAAATATATATATAACTCCAAATTTTCATTCTCTTTAAAATACTTTATTCCTACGAATCACTCTACATATAGAGAGAGGCGGACCGTAATAGTAGCCATGGGTTAAGATCCCAAAATCTTTTAAAATTTTTCATTATCCTTCGAAATTTTTAATTAAATTTCTAAACATTTTTAAAATCTTCTTTAATTTTTTTTAAGTTCTTAAAATATTTTAATTAAATCCCTAATTTTTTTTTGAAATTGTTATTAAGCTGAATAAAAATTTTAATTATATCACTTGAAAGTTGTCATTAAATCTTCAAATTTTTTAAATAAAAAGCATATCTCACACTTATTTCAAATTTAAATAACATAGGTTTCATAGAAGGTGTAGCTAAGGGTAAGCGTACTTAAAGGTATTCAAACAGTTAATTGATCGGTTAACTAAACCGAACTATTATTAATCAAATTAATTGAAATTTTTTAATTCTTTAACCGTTAATCGAATCAAATTTTTTTCAAAATAAATTAATCGAACTAAAATATTTTGATTAATCCGGTCGATTAACCGAATTAAACGAAATTTATATAGTTTTGCTTTTTTGGTTAAAACGAGTATAAAAAATAAATAAATTGATAATGTTCATTTAACTGAATTAACCAAATTAAACCTACATATAATTTGTATTATTAATTATTAAGTTAGGTTAATTTAGTTAATTACCCGATTTCAAACCGAATTAAACAATAATTAAGCTTTCAAAAAATCATCAACCGATCTCTGACCCAATTAGATTGATTCGGTCGGTTGATTCGGTCGGTTAATTCAGTTTTAACCGAAATTTGAACATCCTTAGATGTAGCCTTCACCTTTTTTATTAAATAATATAATCGCAATTTCAATCCCTTCTAATATTAATAATTTATTTTAATCTATTTTAACGTCTTTGTTAAATGTAAAAAATTCCATTTTTAACTTATCTCAGAGGTTGAAAATTCAATCAAGTCATCTTAATAAAAATTTAAGCTTTGGCTCTCCGAAATTCTTTGATTTTATCTCCAAAAATTTAGCACTTTCCTTCTCGTATATTATGTGAAGTAATACGTGTGAAGATATTAGAAGTGTGGACAAAAAACTTTTTTCAATGGATCATGCATGCGTGCGGCTTACAAGTGGCCAAAGAACAAAAGAGAAACAAACAACCACGAAAACATTAAAAAAAAGTAATATTTGCCGTATTCATGCATAAGGACAACTTGAAATTCTATTTCTCTCTATTGGAGAAAAAAGTCTTTGGAAAAGACAAAACAAGATTGAATGTTGTATTGTCTTCATGAGCTTTTTGACTCAATTCTGTAATAATGTTAATAGAAGATAAAGCACTTGAGAAGAAGAACGACAAGATTTCCGAGTTTCCACAACGTAAAAACAGTGACCGCCCCTTTTGGCCGTTTATCAAAGGCAAAGAACATCAACTTTGATACGACATTAAAGCATCATCATCATATTTTTTGTATCCCCCTCTAAAGCTAATGGTGGTGAGTCAGGAAAGCAGAAAATCAACTGTGTTTGTGGGGTTAAGACAAAAACATTTCCTGTCAAATTTTATCTGATTATACGTCGATGTTCCAATATCCATGTCTTATATTGAAGAAATAACGGACTTTTTTTTATGGTAAATGTCATTTCAATCTTGTCCCATTGTACACCACAGTTTCTCCTTCGATATATATAAGCTTATCGACATGTTTATTGATGTATAACTTCGTTTCTCATTGTTAAAAAAAGATCGTATATTCCATGGCTATCGTTGGTTCAAGTTCTAGGCTGGTGGTGATGCTGTCGTTCATCATCATTGTATTGATGCTTGTAATGAACACTGAAGCGAGGCCTTATGGTCATGGACCTCATGGTAACCCAACAATGGCGGAAAAGATTGATGGCATGACTATGTTGGAGAAACTTGGTTACGATTTATCGAAAATCGACTATTACAGAAGGATGCTGAGCAGTAGCCCGGAAAGAATCTCGCCCGGTGGACCGGATCCTCAGCATCACTATTAATCAGCATGTCATGACTCGACCTATTGGGTTATGTGTCATAATCCGATATTGTCCTCTTTGAATATCCAAACTTGACATATACGTATTCAAGCTCGATAGGTCATGAGACAACAGCTGATCAGAAATTGCAGAATTATGTAGGGACCTTAGTTCTTTGCTCCATTGGATATGAAAATGTATAATATGAAGAATAAGTTAATTAATCCTCAAGTACTTTGAGATTTTCTGTTTTTGGTAATACGTATGAGTTGTAATAGTATGCAGTTTCATTTAAATAACACAGTTGTTTATTTTCACCAGATTATTATCTTTCATTAAAGTTGTGGATATTATTAGATAATAACTTATCTAACTGAAAAAGCAAAAAGTTTGGATTACGTAGGCAAATGTTATCTGATAAAAACATGTTGCTTTCATCAAATTGCTAATCGACTCCTTAGCATAATACTACGTGTAAGTTGCTGAATTGATGCTCTTTGCGCACCAACCCTCGAAACAGCGGTTCATTCATCTGCAAATGTCTTACAACAATGCTTTTTATTGGTGATTACACCAGCTTAATGCTACCAAGTATAGCTTATTGATGCTTCTTACAGCTGTTTGCTGAATATGTCAGCAGATTCATAAAGATTCTCCATAAAAACTTGAACTCGAGTGAGTTTCAGATACGAGTACGTTTGTAACATAGATATATTCATTTTTTTTTCCATTTTTTTTAAGTTTTTGGAAGGTCCCCTTACCTATACCCAGTTAGTGTAAGTCAGAAAAATGTGTTAGCTTGCCTTCAATCAAGGTATAAGATCAAGGCCTTGAGGCCTCAATGTCGGGTTCGCAAACATGTCGAGAGCGTTGTAAAATCCGGACAGCTCTAAGCCTCCAATGTGCCTAAAACACATTTGAGCATAGTTCTGCATACCTTTTCTCCCATAGACCAGATCCTGCTACAAGCAAATATACAGTAGCTTACATTTCCAGGAATACCATGTTAATAATCACCGGCTTCTCTTTCTCATTGTTTCTAGAGAATTCTCAAGCTTTTCATCATCTATCATTATCTAAACTTATTATTATATGTTTTTATCCACAATTAGATAATGATATAACGATTCAATGTATGCCGACTTACAGAAACCGTCATACAAAGCTTATAAATAGGCTGAATCCTTTCCATTTTGAAGGCGTGAGTTAGAAAAGAAACAAGTAAGTGAAATGTTTTCTTAAAGTTTTGGTATCATTATTATTTTGGCATTAAGTAAGCAAGTTTTGTTTTATTTTTAATTGAGTCCCTTTTTTATTGCTTAAGTTATTTTATATTTGCTCCTTGAATGACTTTAATAAGTAGTATCAGAGTTAGTTAAATAGCAATTCACGACTATTATGGATATTAGCTAGCTTGATTAGAAAGAATTTATTCAAGTACCAATTAGGGATTACTCGGAAGAAGAAGTGCTGCTAATTTTGCAATTCAAGGTTGCAATTAATTTTTGGTCTAGGACCAAACATAATTAAGGTAACACAAGACGTTAATAAGTCTACATGGCAAGTTTTGGTGCGCAAGCCGGCACAATTCAAAAGCTTAGAGGGAGCAATTATAGCATGTGGAACCTTCAAATGAAATTTTATAAAAAAGGGAAAGAGTTGTGAAGCATAGTTGATGAAAAAGAGGTTGAACCACCAACTCAAGCTAACGACATGGAAAAGTGGGAGGTTAAGGTTGCAAAGGTGATGTTCAGTCTAATTGTTGCGATAGAGGACAATTTTGCAATACGATGTTGAGACTCCAAATGAGATACTTTGGCAACATTGTTTGCAAAGACAAATAAGGTAAAGTTGAAAACCTTGGAGAATGAGCTAATAACTTTGAGTCAATGGAGCATATCGGTAAGTTAATACTTCACCAAAGCTAAGTCCGTTAGTAGTGAAATTGTAGAACAAGATTCAGATGAGATGCCTAGTGAAGCCATATTACGAAGAATTATAATTAATAGCTTAAATCCAAAGTATAATGGCCTCTCATAATAGCTAAAAAAGGTTGGTCTAAAGAGTCAGCGCTTATTGAGTTGAAAAGATATTCGCCAATCAAGAAGCTTTAGATAACCAAATGTCTAGAGTCTCGATTAAGGACGAGGAAAAAAAAATGTTTAGTAAAAGACGGAATGCTTGTAACACCTCAAACCTAGCCTAAACGTTATAGCCGTATCGGACGATGTCACATGGAAGGGATTTTGAAAACGGAGCTAACTCGATAAAAACCTTTAATTGCTTTTATTTATTTCAAACATATGTTCAATTAGTCGACTTGCCTTAAAACGTATTAATTTAACGATAGCTTAGAAAAACGTCGTGTTTAAGAAAAATAATTTGTATTTTTAGAAAAACAATGCTTAACGTGAAACCATCATAAAAATATGCGGGTTAAATCTAAAAACCCAAAACCAAAGCCAAATAGTTAAAAAAAAATCCATACAGTCCTAGAAAATGCAACTTAAAAGAAACCATAAAACAAAATAAACCAGTGATAATGTGTGGTCATCATCAAGTCCTCCGCTGCACCGATCCGCCTAACTCTATGGATTACCTGTACAGATTAAACAGAAAAGAGTGAGTTTACGTAAACTCAGTGTGTAACCCCACAGAATTAAACATGCACACAACAGAAAATCAGAATCAAATAGATACAGATTCGGGCTTAAGCTTATCTCAGATACAAATACAGATATACAGAACAGAATAAAAAACCAGATATCTTATCCCTATCCTCTACACACCATCTTCAACCATCCCTACACACCATGTGGGGTTTAAAACACCCACCCAGCCGTACACACCATGTTGTACCGATACGGCACATAATAGATATAACGCAGTTATGCTGCCAGATAATAGGCATCAACTGGCTTTCAGAACACTTCCTCCAGTATACATCATCCCACCCCAATAACAATAACAGAACATACATACAGGATTAACAGATAAATCATTCTTAACATGCTCTTATAAACAGATAATAGATATACAGACATAGGCATGCTCATATCCATATTTCAGTCTAACAGATCTCATAGTTTTAGGGTTGGATAGCATTTACCGACCCTACAGTAGGCCCACAGTCAATTAGGATGACCCGTGTGACCCTACGAAAAATCTCAGATAACTGGGCCCACATGCCAAGATTGGTCTTGCCCGTGTGGATCACACGGCCTGGCCCAAAGTTCACACACCCAGTCTAGTTTAGCCAATGTAACCCACACGGCCACACTCCGACCATCACACGGCCATGTTTTGTGTATGGCCTGGCCTTCGTCGATCACACGGTCGTGTCGTTGCACATGGCCTACCACATGGCCGTGTGGCGTCAACAATAAAGTTTTCGGCTTTTGCTGAAAACTTGTTTTCTTGCATTTCAATAACATCTTCGAAACCTTAACAGAAAGATTCCACGAGTAAAAACTCACAACATCAACAGCGTATTCATAAACTTACCTATAACAAGAAGGAACCTTTAACGCTCAATTCGCTATAGGAGCACCCACAAATTCTTGACCTTCGCCTAATCCAAGTAAACCAAACACAATCCCTTATTAGAAACCCATCCACGAAACAAAAAATAGATGAAAGACAGTTACTTACCGAACGAGCGCACAAAATAATTGAACACAAAAAGGAGACAATTTAAAAAGCCAGATAAGAGAGGGAAAGTAAGGAAAAATTCGGCAGTGAAGGGAGAAACAAAACGTCAAAAGGTAGAAGAATTTCAGGGAAAAAGAAAATAGAAAATAAAATTAAAAATACTTAAAAATTAAAATATGAGATAAAAAACGAATCCCTACTAGATCATAATCCCTTATTTCTCTCCCCCTAATCCCACTACTCATAACTCCATCAGACTTTAATCTCCACTGAAACTCTTACGTGGACCCAAGCAAAAAAATAAACTCCCTCACTCACACAATGATTTGAACATAAGACAACCACACAACACACAGACTCCCTTATCACTCGAACCAGCAGGCTCATTCTGCTATTGTTTTACAATTAATTCAATATAAGCCCACTGAGCAAGTAAAACGCTTAAGTCAGAAAAAATTCTAAAATTTACCAAATACAAGGCTTGAACTCAAGACCTCTCAGACACACCTAGAACACTTAACCACTGAAGCAGACAGATATTTGTGTCACATTTTCACAAAAGCAGAAATAAGAATTTTGGGGAGTTACAACTCTACCCCCTAAAAGAAATTTTGTCCTCGAAATTTACCTAATCAAAATAGATACGGATACTGCTAACGCATCGAGTCCTCAGGCTCCCACGTGGCCTCCTCAGTGCTATGATCCTGCTACAGCACCTTCACTAAAAAAATAAACTTTTTCTGTAGAAATTTAACATCGCGATCCAGAATCTAAAAAAGTCAAGTCCGGCTTAACCTCAATCTCCTCAACCGAGACGACATGGGATGGGTCAGAACGGTACCGCCTTAACATCGAGACATGGAACACACTATGAATACGGTTCAGCTCAGGGGGTAGCTCCAACTGATAAGCAACTGGTCCCACACGCTTCAGAATTCGGTACGATCTAATAAACCTAGGGCTCGGCTTGCCCTTCCGGTCGAGCCTCAGAACTTTCTTCAACGGGAAGACCTTACGAAACACAAAGTCTGTAACAGTCCGAATTCGACCCTAATCGGAATGATGGTCTCGGGACCATGAATCCGAGTCGGTAGAATATTTTAATATTTCATATTAGGTCTAAAATCTATGATTGAACATGTGTTAAATTTTGGTGATTTAATTTATTTATTTGTGTGAGTAATTTGACTAAAGGACTAACTTGTATAATGGGTAAAAATGACCTTTTAATGGATTTAGTGACAAATGCATATGGCTTTATAAGGTGAAGTCCTTAAAGGACAATTTAGCCAATATTATGATGGTGGACGGCAACATGATGGAATGTGATTTAGAATATAAGTATTATTATAATATGTTGTAGTGGTTGAAGAATAAATAAATAATAGTATAATTTAACACATAAAATAATAAAACATAGTAGAAGGAAAGAGAAGGCACCTTGTTCATCTTTTGACCGAAATTTGAAGAAAGAAAACTCCATTTTTGGAGCTTGAAAGTCTGCATTTGAAAGCTCAATTAGGGGTATGTTTATGCTTAGTTTTCAATTGTTTTTGCATTTTTGGAATGGGTGTTTTGAATACTATATAACCCATGGTGAAATTTTAGAGTTTATGGCACTTTTATATTCGGCCATTGAAGCATTTTAATAGTAAATAATGGTTGTTGATAGATTATTAAGTATAAAGCTTAAACTAGCATGTTTATTATTTGAAGTTTGAGTGAAATTGATTGTAAGGGTTAAATAAAAAAAAATGAAAATTTTTGAAGGACTAAATCATGAATTAAATAACCTGCAAGGCCTTGTATAAGGTCAAGGAGTATTCGGCCTAGGGTATTTGTGATTGAAATTGGTGAATTTTGTGTGGTGTCCAAATTGGACTAATTTGTAAAAGTGTGAAATAAAGGGGGAAAAATCATAAATTTCTTATTTATATGTGTTGGGACCAAAATTGTTATAATATGCTTAATTGAGTTTAATTTAATTCATTTAGATCAAGAAAAAAAGGAGGTAGGATCGGATCGGGGAAAAAGTAAATTGATCGACTAATCGGAAAGTTGAATTGGTGACTACTTGAGGTAAGATTTTAAGCATTTGAATTTAATTGAACTCAATTTAGTTTCATGTACTTATGTTGGATAATTGTGGCATATAAATCATTATTATGCTGAATGGTTTTGGTATGTATATCTCCTTTAGTGAGTTTAATTGCTATTGATTATTAGAGATATGTATGTGAATCACATTGAACAATAGCAAATAAACACTGGCACTATGTGTGCGAGTTTATACCGAGCACTGTGTGTGCAAGATCGGTCGGTTAGCACTAAGTGTGCGAAAATGGGTAAGTAGCGGCACTAAGTGTGCGATACGTTACGTTTATAATTAGCACTAAGTGTGCGGAGTTAACTACTAACAGCACTATGTGTGCGATATGTGACCAAATTAAATAATATGAGAATATAATGATTTGAGGTTAGTTGGGATGTGCTGTGTTTATTCAATGTTTTTTTTTTTATATGTATGGAAATTCGGCAATGGTATTATCCTGTGTTACATAGTAACGAATGATTTCGAAAGATCGAAATATACTCAAGGTAAGTAATATTTACTTATGATATAAAGTTGAATAGTGGTTGAATGTGGTTGATTAATTACTTTGCCTTGAGATGTATAAGACTTAATTTATATGATGGTTATGAGCCTAATTATGTGGAATAACAAACAACTTGAGATGAATGTAAAGGAGAAGAGTTATTTCCTTATGAGTTCATACATGCTTATGTGAATGTATTCATTGCTTAAGTCTTACTAAGCTTTGGAAAGCTTATTCTATTTTGGTTAATTCTTGTGTGTATAGGTTACTTTGGAAAGCTCGATTTTGTGCTTGGGATTCGTCTCAGAAGTTCACCATATATCATCTTTTGGGTATACCTTATTTTGAAGTAGTAAATTATGTTTTTATGGCATGTATAAGCTAAGGTATTTTGGAACAAGGTCAACCATGTATGTACATACTCATGCCATGCGAAAATGGCTAAATTATAGTTATTTGGTCTTGTTTGAAGTCGACCTTGATGTTTGTTAAACTTGCCAATGATATATTATGAATGTGGTAGTTGTTAAGTTAGGTTGTTGGCATATAAATCCTTAGGCATATTTGGTCTTGTAATGCCTTTAATAACTTGATTAAATTAAGGAACTTATAAACTAGTTAATCATATTTTTGTTATGAAACAGTTTTTAGCTGCAGCAGTGATGTGATTTTGAAAAATCACCAAAATAGGAGAAATTGAATTAGAAAGTGAATAAGACATAGAATTAAAGTATATTGTGTCTATTTTGATATGAAAGAAACAAGTTAGGCAAAGGAATTATATATTATGAGATATTTAAGTTTTAGTGAGACTTGTCCTGAATGAATTCGTGAGTCCCTGTTCTGTCTTGGAAAATTTGTAAAAATTTGTACAAAAATAATTATGGAGCATAGTTTATATGTTTAGAATCCTTAATGAGTCTATTTTTGATTGGAATAAACAATGACATTATTGAAATTTTGTGCAATGAGATAACTGAGTTTTTGTAAAGATAGGTCAGAATTATCAAACAGTGAAATAGGGGTAACTTTGATGAATAAACTGTACTAATTGGCCACATGAAAAATTCTGGAAAAATTACGGTAAAAATTTATATGAGTCTAGTTTCAAGGAAAATTTACGGATCTAAATTTCGAGTTTTGTAACTCGAGTTATGGTCAATTTAATCAGCATGATGCAGTTAGGCAGCTTTAAATTTTTATGCCCCAATTTAGTAGTCAAGTCTAGTAATGCCACATACTCGACTCCGTCAAAGGGTTCGGGTAAGGGGTGTTACAAAGTCCCCTACAGAGTATTCAATCTCATGCCTCTTCAGATCTGTATAAGACTTCTGTCTATCAGAAGCTGCTTTCAGACGATCTCAAATCAGTCGAACCTTATCCTTAGTTTCAGAAACCAACTCAGGACTCAGTCTAACATAACGGAGTACGACACTTACGACCATACAGAGCCTCGTAAGGTGCCATCTGAATACTAGATTGGAAACTATTATTGTCTAAGGTGTCATCTACGTTGTCTAAGGTTCAACTCCTTTTGAGTAAGGAGATACTTGAGGCTTTTGTGATTAGTGTAGATGATACACCTCTCACCATACAGATAGTGCCTCCAAATTTTTAGTGCAAAGACCACAGCAACCAACTCGAGGTCATGCGTATAATTCCCTTTGTGTGTCTTAAGCTGACGGGACGCATAAGCCAAAATCTTACCATCCTGCATCAGAACACATCCTAAACCGACGTGTGACGCATCACTGTATGTAACAGCCCAATTACGACCCTAATCGGAACTGTGGTTTCGGGACCACGAATCCGAATTAAAAAAGTATTTTAATTATTAATTTGGTATTTATGTTATGTGGTCAAGCATGTGTTAAATCATTATATATTAATTTGTGTGTTTGAGTGACTAATTTAGATGAAAGGATTAAATTGCATAATTAGTGAAATAGCTAATCATTATAAAGGGGTGACTAAATTGAATTGTTGCTTGAATCAAGGGACTTGCATGTCAAGTTGCCTTAAAATAATGCTAATGGACAGCAAAGGTATTAGAATAATATTAAGTTATTGTTTTATAATTATTAAATGAAAAGAATAATAATATATGTATGAGATGATGATTAAAATAAAAACAAAACAAAGCATTAGTGGGGGGAGTGTTCATCTTTTATTCTCTTTGATATTGCCGAAACTTTGAGGAAGAAGAAGAGGAATGGTTTTCACCATTTTCGGCAATTGCATGGCTTAATTAGGTGAGTGATTCAACTTGATTTTTTGATAATTCTAACATTTTTGAGGTTGTAGCTTTGTAAATTAGTTAACCCATGTTCAAATTTTTGTTTTAGAGGTGTCATTCGAATGTTGCCATGGGTATAAATTTTGTGTTTGTGTGGTTATGGCTAGAGCTTGTTATATGTATGTTAGATTATAAATTTCTTCTTTGAAATTCTTGAGGGAACTTGTTTCAATGAAGAATTCATGAAAAGAAAATTCATGAATGAACTATGTAGCTAGAAAAATGAAAGAAATGAAATGGTATATAAACTATGAATATTCGGTCCTCAAGAATTTAGTTCAAATTTCTTGTGTTTTGAGTGTTATGCTTTGGGGACTAAATTACAAAATTTGTAATTTCTAGGGGTAAAATGGTAAATTTTATAGTTATGAGTTTTGGATTAAATTGAATAAAAATGAATATGAATAAGCTGTATTTGGCATTATTTAGATCAAGAAAACAAGGAAAAGGGGTCGGATCGTGGAAAAGCTAAACTAGACGAATAACCGGAAAGCGTAATCCGACAACTTTTGAGGTAAAAGTTTAAACGATTGAGTTAACTCGAATATCTTTTATATTCGTAATTATGTATTGATGTTAAATATGTATATATTTGTGTATAATGGTACATGGCCGAATGAATTAGAGGATTCTTGATATAATGGTTGTACATTATAATTTTTGGACTTAGGATACGTTTTCATGAAATGAATTCTAGAGTGTGAAGGTAGCAAATAGTATGAGATATCGAAGGGGTGATTATATATATATATATATATATATATATATGCTTATGTGTGAAGTAGTGAATTGGATTAAGATAATTATGGATATATTTTTTTTATACATTTAAAATGAGTCACGGGTTTGTGGAATGTTTTATGTTTATGATTTTATAACCGGGCACTATGTGTGCGAAACCGGGCTAATGGCACTAAGTGTGCGGGAATGAAGAGTAACGGCACTAAGTGTGCGATACGTTACCGGAATAATTAGCACTATGTGTGTGGAAATGTTAAGTAACGGCACTAAGTGTGCGATACGTTACTAAAGATTATAGTCAAAAGAAAAATACAGAAAAGAGGTTCGTAGACAACTTTAATTGTTTATATTATTATGTATTCGGAAAAGATCGAATAAAATATCGCAGTATATACTTGAATGTTAAATCATGAAAGGTAAGCAAAGTTAAGGTATGCGATATATATATATATATATATGTATATATATACACACAATTAATTAAGTACATATATATATTATTTGAATTTGGGACAATTCGATATGGAAGTATATGATTTTAAACTTTGAAAATGTGCATGCAAAATTATCAATTGTGTAATGATGCTATGGGAAATAATTTGAGTATGGTTGCAAATGGATGAGGGGTTGTATTATATGATGTTATGAATTCAATTAATTTATATATATATATATATATATATATATTTGGCCTTTCGGTAAGAATACAACAAAGATGGGTATAGATTTGAAATTTTTTTTAAATTATATTGTTCACTTATGAATTGTTTAAATCTTACTAAGCTTTGGAAGCTTACTTTGAGTGTGGTTGTGTATGCATTGTAGAACTCTTTTTGGGTGCGCAGCTCTTGCTCGGAATCACTGCTGAAGCTCATCACATTATCATCAGAATGTTGGTGCATCTTTTGTATATAAACCTAAAGTCTGTGGCATGTATAAGCTAGCTAGATTTCGGTATAATTTTGGTATTGTAATTGTAAGCCATGCGAAAATGGCTATACTTTTGTGTATAAATATGATTAATGTATGGAGTTTAAATGAAACAGTTTTTGGTTAACAGCAGTAACATAATTTTGAAAAATCACCAAAAATAGGAGAAATGGAATTAGAGAGTGAATAAGATATAGAATTAAATCTTATTATGTCTATTTTTATATGAAAGAAACAAAGTAGGCAAAGGAATTTTATATTATGAGATATTTAAATTTTAGTGAGACTAGTTCTGAATGACTTCGTGATTCACTGTTCTGTTTTGGAAAAATTGTTAAAAATTGTACAAAAATAATCATGGAGCATAGTTTATATGCTTAGAATCCTTAATGAGTCTTTTTTTATTGAAATAAACAAGAAAATTATTGAAATTCTGTAAAATGAGATAACTGAGTTTTTGTAAAGATAGTTCAGAATCATCAAACAGTGAAATAGGGGAAACTTTGATGAATAAACTGTACTAATTGGCAATATGAAAAATTCTGGAAAAATTATGGTAAGAAGATATATGAGTCTAGTTTCAAGGAAAATTTATGAATCTAAGTTTTGAGTTTCATAACTCGAGTTATGGTCAATTTAGTTTACATGATGCAGTTGGACAGTTTTAATTTTTATGTCCCGAATTAGTAGTCAAGTCTAGTAATGCCTCATACTCGACTCCTGCAACGGTCTCGGGTAAAAGGGTGTTACACTGTAGACCACAAACTCCTTACCGGATTCAGGCTATATTAGTACAGGAGCATGGGTTAGAACAGTTTTGAGCTTCTTGAAGCTCGACTGTTGCGCATCAGTCCAAACAAACGGAACACCTTTACGCAGAAGCTTAGTTAATGGTGCAGCAATTAAAGAGAACCCCTCAACGAAACGCCGATAGTATCCCACCAAACCCAGAAAGCTATAGATCTCAGATACATTCTTAAGCTGTTTCCAATCCAGCACAACCTCAATCTTTCAAGGATCAACACGAATCCCTTCAGAAGAAACCACATGCCCCAAAAAGTTACTTCACGAAGCCAGAACTCACACTTGTTGAATTTAGCGTAAAGCTGCTTCTCACGCAAAATTTGAAGCACTACTCTGAGATGCTCATCATGCTCATCCTCAGTCTTATAGTATACCAAAATGTCATTGATGAAGACCACAATGAACTGATCTAGATAGGGTTGAAACACTCGGTTCATCAAATTCATGAATACGGTCGGTGCATTCGTCAACCCGAAATGCATAACTAGGAACTCGTAATGTCCATAACAAGTCCTAAATGTCGTCTTATGCACATCCACCTCCTTAACTCTCAAATGATGATACCCTGAACGGAGATTGATCTTAAAGAACACAGAAGCCCCTTGAAACTGATCAAATAAGTCGTCGATCCTAGGAAGCGAATACTTATTCTTCACGATCAACTTATTTAGCTACCGGTAATCAATACACATCCCCATGGTTCCATCCTTCTTCTTAACAAATAGAACTGGTGTCCCCCACGGAGACACATTAGGATGAATGAAACCACGGTCCAACAACCCTTGCAGTTGAGCCTTAAGCTTTGTAAGCTCTTTCGATGCTATACGGTAGGGAGTGATGGACACCGGAGCTGTACCCGGAAGAAGCTCAATCCTAAACTCCACTTCCTGATTAGGAGGTAGAATTGGTAACTCCTCAGGAAAGACATCCGGAAAATCTCTTACTATTCTGGTATTCCCAACAGAAGAGTCTCCATATTCTGAAACACTTACATAGGCCAAGTATGCCTCACATCCTTTCCGGACCAATTTCTTAGCTACTAAAGCGGAGATCACATGTGACAGATAATCTCGACGCTCACCAATCATAACCATCTCCACATTATTCTTGGTTCTCAGAACAACCCTATTAGATGCACAGTCTAACCTGACTCGGTGCTCCACCAACCAGTCCATACCCAAAATCAGGTCGAACTCCCCAAACGGAAGCTTCATCAAATTAGCCAGAAATATCTCCCATTGCACCTCTAATGGGACATCCTTATACAGTTTTCTAACTTGAACAGACTACTTCAACGGACTTATCACAGTATCCTCACTAGAATTACTCTCAACCGATAACCCTAGATTTTTTGAAACAGAACAGGCTATATAGAAATGAGTAGATCCTATGTCTATCATAGCAAAGTAATGTACATCAAATATAAAGAACGTACTGGTGATGACGTCAAGAGCATCTCTGTCTTCTCGGCGACGTACAACATAAACCAAAGCAGGCTACCTCGCTTCAGTCTGACCAGTACCTTTGCCTAGTGCTCTCTGTCATTGGCCTAGACCATTACCACCCCTAGCCTGACCACGACCCCTAGGTGGTTGCTGAACTACTCTCTACGACTACGCGAGACCTGATATCGAAGCTTGCACCTGATCAGCCCTCAATGGACACTCCCAAATATAGTGCTCTAAAGACCCACATCTCAAACAGGCCCCAATCATCCTCCAACACTCACTCGGATGGCACCTACCATAATCACTGCACGACTGTAACCCAGTAGGAGCAATAGAAGAAACAAGGGGCTCTTACTCTAAGTGGCCCATCAGATCTAGCCTTTTTCTTAAGCATCTGTACAGAACTCGGTGGCTCTGAATCTTTCTTGTTCTTACCTCTCTCACGGTCCCTGTTTTGGCGCTTCACGCGCTTAACATCCTCAGCAATCTTTGTCTTCTCTATTAGAACCGCAAACTTACGCTCCCTTTGCGGAACTATCAGAACCCTCAAATTATCCCTTAGGTCATCCCCAAACCTAACACATCTCTCATACTCCGATGCAACCATACCTCGAGCATAGCGGCTCAGCCTCAGAAATTCGGCCTCATATTTGGCCATAGATCAATCACCTTACGTGAGGTTCAGAAACTCATGCCTGCGAGCACCAACGTAGCTGACTCCCATATATTTGCTCTAAAATGTAGTCTTAAAGAACTCCCAAGTCAAACGTCAGACTAGGTGCCTTTCTTAACAGTTAACCACCACTGATATGCTTCGTCGCGAAGCAAGGAGACTGCACCTTCAATTTCTGCTCGGGAGTATAGTCCAAGTCATCCATGATTCTCTCAGTGACCTCCAACCAGTACTCAACCACATTAGGGGCGACTCATGTGACACCCCTAAATAACTCACTCCATTAGACCGAAGTCGTTCATTTACCGACCCTCGGCCCCCAGTTCTAGAATTGGGCCTAGCGACCCTCTCTAATATTCTCAACATGGCTTAAGACAGTGCGTCGTCCCCAGCCGAACGACTTTGAAACCCAGTCTCACTGGCAAGTGACATAGGTGTCTTACTCGTGTCCAGATTCGGCATGCTACTCAGAGATGAAGACTCAGCTTGAGCCCCGTACGGCCTCTTCCTCGGCCTCGAGTACCACGTCCACGGTGACCTCGTGCGCTCATTGTCTAATTTGAGTTTATCTATATTAAGAGTTTTATACATCAGTTCAATGTTTATTAACAAATATTTTATGCATAATTATAAGAAGCTCAAAATCATTCCAGAAGTTTCAGTCTTCTAACTATCTTAGTACAGTCTCAAAGGATACTAACTATAATGTTTTAGAACAGTTTTAACTAAGTACAAAAATATTTACAGGATCGGAGCTAGAAACTCGGTGAACCACATTCTCAATCAGAATATTTAAACCATTTGTAAACCAATTCTTTAAAACAAATTTTGGAACCCAAAATCCACAACCGAGTTTTTGCAACTTGGCTCTGATATCACTAAATGTAACACCCTAAACTCGGCCTAAACGTTATGGCCGTATCTAACGATGTCACTTGGAAGGGATTTTGAAAACGGAGCTAACTCGATAAAAACCTTTAATTACTTTTATTTATTTCAAACATTGTTCAATTAGTCGACTTGCCTTAAAACGTATTAATTTAGCGGAAGCTTAGAAAAACGTCGCGTTTAAGAAAAATAATTAGTATTTTTAGAAAAACAATGCTTAACGTGAAACCATTATAAAAATATGCGGGTTCAATCCAAAAACCCAAAACCAAAGCCAAATAGTTAAAAAAAAGTCCATACAATCCCAGAAAATACAACTTAAAAGAAACCATAAAACAAAATAAATTAGTGATAATGTGTGGTTACCATTAAGTCCTCCGCTGCACCGGTCCGCCTAACTCTGTGGATTACCTATATAGATTAAGCAGAAAATAGTGAGTTTACGTAAACTTAGTGTGTAACCCCATAAAATTAAGCATGCACACAACAGAAAATTAGAATCAAATAGATATAGATTCGGGCTTAAGCTCATCTCAGATATAGATACAGATAAACAGAACATAATAAAAAATTAGATATCCTACCCATATCCTCTACACACTATCTCCGACCATCCCTACACACCGTGTGGGGTTTAAAACACCCATCCAGCCCTACACACCATGTTGTACCGATGTGGCACATAACAGATATAATGCAGCCATGCTGCCAGATAATAGGCATCAACTGCCTTTCAAAACACTTCCTCCAGTATACATCATTCTACCCCAATAACAGTAACAGAACATACATACAACATTAATAGATAAATCATTCTTAACATGCTCTTATAAATAGATAACAGATATACAGACATAGGCATGCTTATATCTATATTTCAATCTAACAGGTCTCATGGTTTTAGGGTTAGATAGCATTTACTGACCCTACAGTAGGCCTACAATCGATTAGGACGACCTGTGCAACCTTATGAAAAATCCCATATAACTGCGTGTCGGCCCACACGCCCATGTAGCCCACACGACCAGATTGGCCTTTCCCGTGTAGATCACATGGCTTAGCCCAAAATTCACACGCCCGTGTGGGCCCACACGCCTAGTTTGTTTTGGCTCTTGTACTCACAGGGCTGTGTCTTGCGCACATCATGGCCTTCTTCGATCACATGGCCTACCACACGACCGTGTGGCGTCGACAGTAAGGTTTTTGGCTTTTTCCAAAAACTCATTTTCTTGCATTTCGGGTACACACCTGGTGTCGATTCGATGCAAAACCACCCCCGAGTCTTCCAAAACCTAAATATTATCATAACAGAACTCAATTTTAGTAACATCTTCGAAACCTTAGTGGAAAGATTCTACGAGCGAAAACTCACAGCATCAATAGTGTATTCGTAAACTTACAGATAACAAGAAGGAACCTTTAACGCTCAATTTGCTACAGGAGCACCCACAAATTCTTGACCTTCACCTAATCCAAGAGATCCAAATACAATCCCTTATTAGAAAACCATCCACAAAACATGAAGATAGATGGAAGACAGTTACTTACCAAACGAGCGCATAAAATTGTTAAACACAAAAATGAGACAATTTGGAAAACTAGAGAAGAGATGGAAAGTAAAGAAAAATTCGATAATTAAGGGAGAAACAAAATGTCAAAAGGTGGAAGAATTTCGGGGAAAAATAAAATAGAAAATATAATTAAAAAATAAAAAATGAGATAAAAACTGAATCTCCACTATATCATAATCCTTTATTTCTTTCCCCATAATCCCACTACTCATAACTCCATCAGACTTTAATCTCCACTGAAACTCTTACGTAGACCCAAGCAAAAAAATTAACTCCTTCGCTCGCACAGAGATTCGAACACAGGACCTCCACACAACACACAGACTCCCTTACCATTTGAACCAACAGGCTCATTCTGTTATGGTTTTACAACTAATTCAATATAAGCCCACTGAGCAAGTAAAGGCTTAAGTCAGAAAAATTCTAAAATTTACCAAATACAAGGCTTGAACTCAAGACCTCTCAGACACACCCAAAGCACTTAACTACTGAAGCAGACAGATATTTGTGTCACATTTTCACAAAAGCAGAAATAAGAATTCTGGGGAGTTACAATGCTCGATGGCAAAGTCAACAAAGTAAGACGAGCTTAGGCAAAGGGTGAGCAACCCAAGGCCGACAACAAATATAGAAGAATAAAAGAAGAGATGAAAGTTCACAAAAATGGGGAGCTTAGTCAAAGTGAGATAATTAAGAGGGTAAAAATACTCGCAAGAAGCAAGGTAATTGTTGTAATTGTGGTAAGTCCAAACATTTTGCTCAAGATTACATGATAAGAAAAGTTTAAGAAAATGTCGCTTACTTCCATTCATGAGTGTGATTTTCAAGCCTTTTGTGCAATAATAGATGATGGTGAAGAAGAGATTACAGTTTCATGCATTGAGGACCCACGAATTGAACATGGCCAAACAATAGTAAGAAATAGTTCAATCAACTATCAAGATGATTGGATAGTTGACTTCAGTTGCTCTAATCACATGACCGAAGATAAAGAGATGCTATCAAGTGCAACAAAGTACAAAGAAGGAAGAATTGTGGTTACTATCGATGATTCCGGATTACCAATATCCCACATTAGTGACACTATGATTATCCATCATTACATTCCACATAAGGTTAAGCTACAAAATGTGTATCTTATGCCTATGATGAAGAAGAATTTTTTATTAATATCATAACTCACGTTAGACAAAAACTATATAGTTTTCAAACCCAACAATGTGAAGGTGTATCGAAATTTAAAGCTAAACAATACACAAAAGGAAGACAATTATAGTTTGTTTATGTAATGTCTACACAATCAGCTTATATAGATAAGACTTAAAAAATGAAACTGTTGATTTATGACACGTAAGGCTTGGTTATGTGAGCTATTTAAAGCTAAATGTAATGATAAAGAATTTGATGCTAAATGGACTACCTCAGCTTGAGGTATGAGACAATGTAGTTTGTGTTAGTTATTAGTATGGAAAGGCATATCAACTACATTACAAGGAGTCAAGCATTTGAGCCAAAGTTCCATTACAATTGGTACACTCTGACGTGTTTGGACTAGTTACCGATCAGTTCTTGGTCCAATCAATTTGATTGACTAATTCAGTCATGTTCTAAGAACACTAGTTGTAACAGCCCGATTTTTCAATGGTGCTGAAAACAAAGGTTTCAGAACTCTATTTCTATAAATCGAGTCCGTAAATATTAAATATTAATATTTACTATATTAACATTCAATAGTCTATTATAGAAATATATCAAAATTTGGTTCGATAATTTTGTCGAATTGATAGTTAATTAAGGTACTGAGACTAAATTGTAAAAGTTTTATCATTGTAGATTTTTAAATAGATAAAGGATTAAAATGATAATTTAACCATTATAATTTCTTAAATGGTGGTGGAAAGGTATTAAAAATGCACTATCTTGTTATTTGTAATTAACTTCTAATTAATTAAAGTTTAAATAAATAATTATGATTAATTATATTTTAATTACAAGTAGGGGTGAGTATTCGATCGAGTCGATTCGAATCAAGTCAAAAAATTTCGAGTTAGTCGAGTTGACGAATCCTATTTTAGCAATCGAACTCAATTTGAATTTTTTTCGAATCGAATCGAATCGAGTCAAAAAATTTCGAGTCAAGTTGAGTCGAGTTAATGAATCCTTTATTTATACTTAATGTTGCATTTACATGAACCAATTATTTAACTAGTAAACGAAGTACAAAATTATTTAACTATATAAACAATATAATGGTTTTGCCTTTTAACTTAATGAGTAAACATTTATCAAAACAAAGTAGTTTTAACTTTTAACTTAATGATTTTGACTTTTAACTTTAGAAAAGGTAAACATTTATCAAAATGGCGTAGTTTTGCCTTTTCTTATTCGGATTTTCGGATAACTCGAATTGTATAATTCACATTCGAGTTAAATCGAAAAACTTAATTTTTTATTCGAGTTGATCCAAAAAAACTTGATTAACTCAAATAACTTGAACTATTTAATTCAAAATTTGAAAATTTTATTGAGTTTTTCGAATCGAATTGGATTTTGCTCACCCCTAATTACAAGCATATAAGTTAAAGCATAAAGATGTCACCTTTATTTTCTTCATCTTTTTCAAACTTGTCATGAGAAAGAAAAGAAAACCTAAAAAAAGTTTCAAACATGCAACCCTCAAATTGGTAAGCTATACAAGTAATTTTCTTGTAATTTTTATATTTTTGAGGTCATTGAAGCTTGATTTAGCTAGCTTATGTACCAATTTGTAAAGTTGTTAAAATTTTTTAAAGTTTCCATTGATGATTTATTGAAGAAATAGGTGTTAAATTGATAGATTTTAAGCTTAGATATGAAAAAGGATTGAATTGTAAAGTTTAATTGTTAGTTTTGTACACAAGTACTAAAGTGTATAAATTGCAAAATTGATGCTAAATTACTATAATAATAGATAATAGATGGTCCTAAAATCCTGTGATTAGATCGATTTTGAAACCGAAGCTCAAAATTGAAAGTTATAGCCATTTTAGTTTTAGGGACTAAATTGCACAAAATACAAAACTTTAGTGGCATTCAGAAAATGGAATTAAACTGGTTCATGCATATTATGGGATACTATAAAAATGTTTGGTATTGATATATTATTTAAAATAACTGTTTAAATCAATAATTGAATCAAACCGAGAATAATCGGAGAAATTGTAGAATAGTCCTTAAAGATTCAATTTGCTTGTTGTTTTGACTAGGTAAGTTTATATAGCAGGACTGAATTTAAATTTTTATATATTTTAATTATGAATATGTGTATGTTTGGTTGTAATTTGAATTGTTTGCAATTTGGTACAAAATGTGAGATATGTACTAAACTGTAAAGAAATTATTATATGTGTTAAAGATTCCCGAGTGAACGTAGTAAATGATAAGATACGATTGGCATGCCAATAGGGTTATATGCGTACTTCTACGAGATATGTGATTGTGTGAGATACTTGATTATACAGAGATCATTACATATTTATATTGGGATCCAATATTTGTTTTGGATCATCGAGTATTGTATGTCTTTACAGAGACTTTGGTGTGGTAGAGGGATGTATTGTTGTATGATTATGCGAAATAGGCTTTGCACTTCGTTGCCCTTGTGTGTTATAGTTAAAGCAATTAAGAGCTATCTGGTGTGGTGTGGTGTGGTTTACCCATGTTTTTTCAATTCCGTTTTACTAGGGTTCATCGGACCGAGTGGTTAATGAAAAATGAAAGATTGAAATGGCATGAAATGAATTCAATATTCAAATCATAGATTATTGAATAATTAGAGTATAAAGCTTTCGATTTATATATGTGATTACATTATTCTTGAATTGAATGAGATTTAAGTTTGGTATGTATCATGACATGAAATAACATGATATGTCCTTGTGATATTACATGATTGATTATATGTTAAACACACCTTGTTGATGTTGTGGATTGTCATGTCTAGCCAAATGATGTCAAGCTTAGTAGCTTATTGTATTTAATTGTTTAATGCCTGTGAACTTACTACGCATTCAATATGCTTACCCCGTTGTTTGTCTCTTTCTCTATAGATTTCAACTTGTAAATCGTCCAAAAGCTCACACAATCTCGTTTTCAAATTGGTAGTTTTTCGAACGTTTTAAGTCCGGTTTTATGGCATGTATATAGGTGTTTTGTATTTGTTAACTTAAAAGTGTTAGTTATAGCTTAAAATTTTTCCAATGTTTGATTTTGGCAATGTAATGCCTTGTTGAAATGGTATGTTTCGATAAATGGTTTGTGATATGTATGTGGCATATGAAATGACATATTTGGATATGGAATTAGTATTAATGAAGTTAGTATATGCTTAATTGTTGACTTGTATGCATTGGGATGGTATGATATGTCTAATGGCAAAACAGATGTTATAAGTTTATATGAATTAGGTTGTGGTCATTTGCACTTGAATGGTGTGTATTTGAAGTGTTTTGATGTATGTGTGGCTAACCATTTATGCTTAAGTTGATGAATTCTGAGATAGCATTGAACTAGGTACCAAATGACTTAAATTTTACCAAAAACCGAGTCTATGTCTTGATGAGCATTCTTCCTCGTCGGAACGTTGACCGACAGTGAATCACATCAAGACGTTGAGTGATTTGAGGTCATGATGTGACAAACTGTTTGGCGACATCATGACGTGGAGGAAGTGACGTCACGACGTCGGCCTTGAGATTTTGAAACTTTACAATTTGGTCCTATTTCATGCTCGGGTCAACAAAGGAGTTTTTGTAAGCTTGAAGACTCAGATTTGATCGTATATCATAATGTAAATGTGTTTAACATATAATTGTATATTTGAATGATTATGTTACTGTATAATTGAATGTACTTGCTCCGAGAATGAATGGGGCGTCTTGTAGCTCGAACTCAATGATCAGGTCAGGCGAGGGGTGTTACATTGCTTATGATTAAGCTCAATTGTTGGCTTGAAATAAAAACTTCAAATCCGCCATTGTATGCCTTTGTATCATACCCAACCCGGGATATGTTACTTTTCGCGCCTCCCTCTTTCATCTGGCCGTTTAGATCATAAAGAATGGCACCCATGGACTTGAACCTTCAAAACCCAAAATGGGTATGAATCCTCTCATATCTTTTGCTTTTTTTTTTCATCTAATATGAGTTGTGTTGAGTGATGTGGTTGGATTTTGGATTGATGATGGTGGGTGAGAATGAAGGTTGAGTTGATCAAGTTCATTCTCCATCAATTAATCAGAACAAAATGGTGAAAATATGTTTGTCATATCATAATGTCGTTAATTATTTAGCAGGTTAGTGATTAAAAAAATAAATTCAAATAATTTAGTGGTTAAATTAAAAAGTTGACTAAATTAAAAATAGGTGAAAAGTTTAGTAAGGATTAAAGTAGTTTACCTCAGTAAAATTTGTGATGTATACTTTTAACTCTAGTAGGAGTTAACTAAATATAAAATATGTTAATCTCATTTATAAGGGTGGGTTTGGATAGACGATTGGGTGCGGTGTAGTGTGTTTAGTTTATTTTTTATCTTACGTTACAGTATTTAATCTCACCGCCACCGTTATTTTTACACTAACCGCAGGTAAACGCACCGCCCATCCAAACCCACCCTAAGAATAGTCCGAATTAAACTTGTCTATGGGTCGAGTCGGGCCTTCCCGAAAAGTGAAAATGTTTAGGTAAAAATGTAGACTCGGAAAATGGATTTGCGTAAAAAAATAAGGTCCATTTAGAACACAGACCGAGCCTAGGGTAAGTTTTTTTGGCCCGGTCCTCGGTCGACCTAACCCAAATTTGCAAAAAACCCCCGTTTCTTTGTTGCTATTTTCCCACTATTTTCCAGTTATTTTCCTGCTATTTTCCCATTTTTTTGATGTCATTTTACTACTATGTTGCTACTATTTTGTTGTTATTATTTGGATATTGTAAAACTCTTATTTTATTGTTAATTTTGCTACTATTTTAGAGTCATTTGCTTGTTAAATTGCACCCTATCTTAATGTTATTTAAGTATAAATAATTTTTTAATTTATTTTCAATTTGTTAGGAGATATTTATTTGAATGTTTTTAGTATTTTTAATAAACTATATTTTTAATTTTTTATAAAATAAAATAAAAAAATTAATACGGCGAATTGGGCTAAACTTAAATTTTAATATTTTTATTCGTGTTAAACTTAAAAAAAAATTTAAATATTATTTTTTAACTAAACCAAACTCAAACCCAAATTCAAACCCATACCGAAACTCAAACCTATCAATAAAACTAGAATTTTATTAAAACTCAAACTCATCCTACACAACCCATAGAAAATTCTAGTCCAAACCAAAGTGGCATTGTCACCCTTCACTCTCGTGCCGTCTTGTTTGACCGATTTCTCTGTCTCCGTGGAGTTGTTTTTCCGGAAAAAGAAAAAAGGAAAAACAATAATCCATTAGGCTCAGCCAATTGTATTAAGTTCCCATCTGACGTGGCAATACCCTAAACATTCCGCCCCTTTTTAAGTCACTCGCTCTCTCTCGCGCGTGCACTAACTCATCTCTCAGATTCTCGCACACTCTCCTCTTCTTCAATATGAAAACAAACAAAACCAAAAGAAGCAAATCGAAGGATCCAAATAATCCCTCCAAAATTCCCTCTTTACCAAAAAATTAAAAAGGAAAAAAACCCAAAACCCTCTCTCTCTCTCTCTCTCCCCCCCCTTCTCTCAAAAACCCTAAACTTTTCATTTTTCTCCTTCCTCTCAAAAACCTTTATCTTTCCATACAACCCAAACATAAGCCCCAACATGAAAAGACCATTTCTAAGCCTTTACTTAATCTGGGTATTTTTCAATTAGGGGTTTCCCCCTTTCTTTTCCTTTGAAAATTTGGTCTATTGGGTTTTCTTTTTGTTTCTCCTCTTTCTTATATGAATGGCTACAGGGAAAACTGAAGGTGAAGAATCAAAGAACAACAACAAAGTTTATACCAGGAAAACCCACAACAAGCCCAAAAATCCCTCTTTTTTCCCTCACCAATCTTCTCAGCAAACTCTACCCACCACTACTACAGCTGATTATCACAACTCCTCTCAGCAGCTGCCACCCCAACACTTGGATGCCGTGGCGTCAGATGATTCGTCTAGCCATAATCAGTTGCAGCGGGGTGCACAAAATGCTACCAACAGGACTGCAACTTCTGGGTATGTAAGATATGACAACCTTGTTAAGATTAACTTGAATGTTTTGTCCAAGAACGATGTTAGAGTTTTGCAGAGGAAGCTAACTAGAGAACTTGAGCAAGTTAGGGGTTTACTTCAGAAATTTGATGCTAAAGAAGGTAGGTTTAGTGGTGGTTATTCGAATTCGCGGGTCTTAGGGAATGAGGATGTTGATAGATGTGGTGGAAGTTTAGTTAGAGTGAACTCGGATGTCGGTTCTGTGGGATTGCCTAGTTCAAGGCCTTTTCATGGATTATCTGTGTCAGTGGCAGAGAATGATCGGAGTAACAATGGCAATGGTGGTGGGAATGGGAGTGAGTTTGTGGAGAAAGAGAAGAGAACCCCAAAAGCAAATCAGTATTATAAGAACTCGGACTTTGTTTTAGGGAAGGAGAAGTTGAAGCCTGTAGAGAATAAGAAGAAGATGAAACCAAATGTTGGGAAGAATAATGTGAGACAAGTGGGAGATGGGGTTGCAGCGGAGAAGTTATCAAGTCGGATGTTTAAGAGTTGTAGTAATTTGTTAGGGAAGTTAATGAAGCATAAGTTTGGTTGGGTTTTTAATAAACCGGTGGATGTGAAGGGACTTGGGTTGCATGATTATTATTCAATTGTTAAGCATCCTATGGATTTGGGTACGGTGAAGACTAGGTTGAACAAGAATTGGTACAAGTCACCTGGGGAGTTTGCGGAGGATGTGAGACTAACTTTCAGTAATGCAATGCTGTATAACCCGAAAGGACAGGATGTGCATGTTATGGCAGATACATTGTCAGGGCTATTTGAAGAAAAATGGGCAGCTATAGAGTCTGAGTCTAACCTTAATAGGAGGTTTGAAAGGAGTCATGAAAACAGTTTGCCAACTCCCACTTCAAGGAGAATTCCAGCTCCAGCTCCAGCTTCAGCACCAATTCAATCTCATGGCCCTCCTGCTCTAGTTCATTCATCACTACCATTAGAAGCTAGGACTCTTGAGAGGTCAGAATCCATGACAATGCCTGTTGACCCCAAATCAAGAGATGTGGACTTGACTCCTACTGATAGGATTGGAGTACCAAAGAAATCCAAGATAAAGGATCCTGAGAAGAGGGATATGACTTATGAGGAGAAGCAGAGACTCAGTGTAGACCTTCAGAACTTGCCTTCAGAGGAACTTGATAGCATTGTCCAGATTATTAAGAGGAGGAATGCGGCACTTTTTCAGCAAGAAGATGAGATTGAGGTGGATATCGATAGTGTTGATCCAGAAACGCTTTGGGAACTAGATAGATTTGTGACCAACTATAAGAAGAGTTCGAGCAAAATCCAGAAAAATGCTGAAGTTGCTCTTCAAGCAAATACTGAAGATGACCATAATATTCAGGAGACTGTAAGATGATGGAGAAGTGACTTTTGAACCTCCAATTGTTTTGTCTGTTTGGAATTTTTGTTCACTGAAACAATTTGTTGTTATTCTTTTTGCAGAATCTGGAACCACCTGCTAATAAGGTATCAAAAGTAGCCGAAACAGGTAATCACTGTGTACCTGCAAGAATTTACTTTCCTTGGTATACTATTCACTTGTTTAGGTCTGAAGAAGATGAAATTTTCATGCACCCATTATTAAAATTGGTTGGATTGCTAAGCAGTGGAGAGGATTGTTCCTACATCACCTCCTATTCATGGAAAAAGGCAACAAAATGAAGAGAGTGGTTCAAGTAGTTCAAGCAGTTCTAGCAGTGACTCTGGATCTTCATCAAGTGGTAAATATTAAAGTTTTTCTTTCATTATGCTCATATGAGTATATATATGCTAGATTTCTTACACCCCTACTTTCATGCAGGTTCTGACAGTGATAGTTCATCTTGATAATGTGAGTAGTTCACCTTGTTTTTAATGGACTTAACTGAGGTAGGGCCATAAGGGTCATTATCTTGGCTAATGAAATTTTCCGATCCTTATTTCTTGTGTAAGTAGTGCAATTGTATTTTTGATTATGTTTGCATTGAATTTCATGTGAAACACATATCAAGATACAAGGTTACATAGTTTTTGATCCTTCTGATGCCTGTTTTGTTTACTTCCTTTGATGGCTGTCCTTATTATGATAGGTAAAAAAGGAACTCTAAGATGGTTTTGGTCTCATGTCCTGAAATTGGACCATAGTAGGAACATGTTCCATGCATATTGAAGATGCTTCTTTAGCAATTTAAAAATTTTGATGACCAATGTTCTGCTGTTGTCATATTCTGCTCATGGATCATATATATCATTTTAAGCACTTTCCTCTTTTCCCCCCACCCTTCCCATTAGTCCATTCCTTCGGTTATAACATTTCTCAAGTCTTCGTTTCACTTCAGATCGTTGTATCTGTTAATTGCTGATTACATTTCATCCCGATTCGTTTCTATCTTCCATCACATGATTGCCTATATCACCGAGACCTTAATCAGGACTATGAGAGCCCAATTCAGAGTTCATCTTTTTAATTTTGTGGATTTAAATTTGACACGAATCTTTTGTTTTAAACATCATGTACATGGTTCTTGAGTTCTAAGCAAAACTTAAACCGAGCGGAAATGTTGATTCATTTTGGATATGTATCATGCAGTTATCTTTGTTTCTCTACATTTGATGAGCTTCTTGTTGCTTTTTGTATAGATCATCTTATGATGGAAGGTGATTCAAGATCATTACAGAGTAGCAACCAACAACTTTAGAAAAATTTGATTCTACCATTTTAGAAGGGGGATGAATGACATTAAACACTCCATTTTTGTTTTTGTACAACTGAAGTGTGCAAAGCTGCTTCTTTCAGTTAACATCATCCGAATCTCATTATCTTTGTTTTGGACAAATTGTAACATAAACATAGTTGTGGCAAGGGAAAACAAGGTTCTTTGTAGGTCGTTCAATGTTCCATGTTCATTAGCTGCTTGTCTCTATCATCTCTTGAATTTGCACACCTCTACCTTTTAACAGAAATCGTAGGAAGGGGATTTTTCAGATTAAACATGTTAACCCAATACCAAGGTTGAAGAATTAAGTGTGATTTATCTGTAATGAGCACCCATATCTACCCTTCCTTTTATAACATCTATCATATTATTCTATATTTTATATTATATAATGTGCTTGATTGAGTTGGTTTTTTGAGTTAATTGTCAAAATATTGTCCTTTTACGAAGCTGAATTCAAAAATAATTGAGTCAACTTTTATATTTAAAAAATTAAAATTTCTTCAATTTGTAAATCCAGCCCTGACATTATTAATATTTTTTTATGTCAAATATACACCAAATTTCAAAAAGTAAATTATTACTAATAAATTAGGTACAGTGATTATAAATAAAAGAGATAAATATCAAAATTATACATAAATTATGGTTTAATGTGTAATTTTTATATATGAAATTTTGATTTGATCTAATTCTTGTAAATTATTAACATAATTACTTATAAAACATCATTATATATTTACATATTGGATACATAAATAATTATATTTATTTAATATAAAAATAAATTGATATATTAAAGTTTTATGTATATAATTACACGTTAAATCAAAGTTGACGTATAATTTTGAAATTTATCCTTGAAGAAAATTTAACTAGTATTGATTAAGTTACAAATCTCCGCCCAGAAAAAAAGGGTGAGCCCAAATTCCAATACAAAAGATGAGCTATTGGCCCAAAACCAAAGTCGCTCACACAATCAGGTCCTTATAAAAACAACACGCGGAATTCTTAGGCTCTATCATCTTGAAGCCTTAAGTTGAAAGACGGTCTTTCTTTTCTCTGTGAGTTTCGTAGGGTTAGGGTTTTAAGGGGAAAACATCCTCCAACATGCAATACATGGATCCAACTAAGAAACGCAAGTTAGATGAAAACGGTACTGTTTCAGCGCTGTCGGAACCTGACCCTATCACCAAACTAACCCCACAAGATGGCCGCAAACTTATCGAGCGATTCACCGTCGACCAACTCCTCGACATCCTCCAAGACGCCGTTTGTCGTCACGTCGACGTTCTTTCAGCCGTTCGATCTATTGCCGATCAAGATCCGTCTCAACGGAAGCTCTTCATACGTGGGTTGGGTTGGGATACCACAACTGATGGCCTTCGTTCACTCTTTTCGGTCTATGGAGAACTCGAAGAAGCGGTTGTTATCCTCGACAAGACTACTGGGAAATCGAAAGGGTATGGACTCGTTACGTTTAAGCACGTAGATGGTGCTTTGCTTGCTCTTAAAGAACCCAGTAAGAAAATCGACGGGAGAGTCACCATGACACAGCTGGCGGCGGTTCGGAATTCGGCGACGAATGGTAACACGGTGGATATTCATATGAGGAAGATTTATGTAGCCAATGTACCGTATGATATGCCGGCGGATAAGTTATTGGGCCATTTTTCTCATTATGGAGAAATAGAAGAGGGGCCCTTGGGGTTCGATAAGCAGACGGGGAAATCAAGGGGTTTTGCTCTTTTCGTTTATAAGACAGCAGAAGGGGCTCAGGCAGCGTTAGCGGAGCCTGTAAAGAACATTGATGGGAGACAAATTAATTGTAAGCTGGCTATTGAAGGGAAAAAAGGGAAGCAAGGACAAGAAGGGATGATGCAAAGTGGCGGTGGGGTTCCGGGAAACGCAGAGATGGGAATGGGAGGACATGGTGGAGGATATGGTGGGCCGGGTGGTTACGGTGGGTTTTCAGGTGGGATGCAAGGGCCGCCTGGTCCTATGGGTCAGGCGGATATCGATTTGTGAAAAATGCTTTGGGAACGCTTTGGGAACTAGATAGATTTGTGACCAACTATAAGAAGAGTTCGAGCAAAATCCAGAAAAATGCTAAAGTTGCTCTTCAAGCAAATACTGAAGATGACCATAATATTCAGGAGACTGTAAGATGATGGAGAAGTGACTTTTGAATTTCCAATTGTTTTGCCTGTTTGGAATTTTTGTTCACTGAAACAATTTGTTGTTATTCTTTTTGCAGAATCTGGAATCACCTGCTAATAAGGTATCAAAAGTAGCTGAAACAGGTAATCACTGTGTACCTGCAAGAATTTACTTTCCTTAGTATACTATTCAATTGTTTAGGTCTGAAGAAGATGAATTTTTCATGCACTTGTTATTAAAATTGGTTGGATTGCTAAGCAGTGGAGAGGATTGTTCCTACATCACCTCCTATTCATGGAAAAAGGCAACAAAATGAAGAGAGTGGTTCAAGTAGTTCAAGCAGTTCTAGCAGTGACTCTGGATCTTCATCAAGTGGTAAATATTAAAGTTTTTCTTTCATTATGCTCATATGAGTATATATATGCTAGATTTCTTACACCCCTACTTTCATGCAGGTTCTGACAGTGATAGTTCATCTTGATAATGTGAGTAGTTCACCTTGTTTTTAATGGACTTAACTGAGGTAGGGCCATAAGGGTCATTATCTTGGCTAATGAAATTTTCCGATCCTTATTTCTTGTGTAAGTAGTGCAATTGTATTTTTGATTATGTTTGCATTGAATTTCATGTGAAACACATATCAAGATACAAGGTTACATAGTTTTTGATCCTTCTGATGCCTGTTTTGTTTACTTCCTTTGATGGCTGTCCTTATTATGATAGGTAAAAAAGGAACTCTAAGATGGTTTTGGTCTCATGTCCTGAAATTGGACCATAGTAGGAACATGTTCCATGCATATTGAAGATGCTTCTTTAGCAATTTAAAAATTTTGATGACCAATGCTCTGCTGTTGTCATATTCTGCTCATGGATCATATATATCATTTTAAGCACTTTCCTCTTTTCCCCCCACCCTTCCCATTAGTCCATTCCTTCGGTTATAACATTTCTCAAGTCTTCGTTTCACTTCAGATCGTTGTATCTGTTAATTGCTGATTACATTTCATCCCGATTCGTTTCTATCTTCCATCACATGATTGCCTATATCACCGAGACCTTAATCAGGACTATGAGAGCCCAATTCAGAGTTCATCTTTTTAATTTTGTGGATTTAAATTTGACACGAATCTTTTGTTTTAAACATCATGTGCATGGTTCTTGAGTTCTAAGCAAAACTTAAACCGAGCGGAAATGTTGATTCATTTTAGATATGTATCATGCAGTTATCTTTGTTTCTCTACATTTGATGAGCTTCTTGTTGCTTTTTGTATAGATCATCTTATGATGGAAGGTGATTCAAGATCATTACAGAGTAGCAACCAACAACTTTAGAAAAATGTGATTCTACCATTTTAGAAGGGGGATGAATGACATTAAACACTCCATTTTTGTTTTTGTACAACTGAAGTGTGCAAAGCTGCATCTTTCAGTTAACATCATCCGAATCTCATTATCTTTGTTTTGGACAAATTGTAACATAAACATAGTTGTGGCAAGGGAAAACAAGGTTCTTTGTAGGTCGTCCAATGTTCCATGTTCATTAGCTGCTTGTCTCTATCATCTCTTGAATTTGCACACCTCTACCTTTTAACAGAAATCGTAGGAAGGGGATTTTTCAGATTAAACATGTTAACCCAATACCAAGGTTGAAGAATTAAGTGTGATTTATCTGTAATGAGCACCCATATCTACCCTTCCTTTTATAACATCTATCATATTATTCTATATTTTATATTATATAATGTGCTTGATTGAGTTGGTTTTTTGAGTTAATTGTCAAAATATTGTCCTTTTACGAAGCCGAATTCAAAAATAATTGAGTCAATTTTGATATTTAAAAAATTAAAATTTCTTCAATTTATAAATCCAGCCCTGACATTATTAATATCTTTTTATGTCAAATATACACCAAATTTCAAAAAGTGAATTATTACTAATAAATTAGGTACAGTGATTATAAATAAAAGAGATAAATATTTAAATTATACATAAATTATAGGTTAATGTGTAATTTTTATACATAAAATTTTGATTTGATTAATTCTTGTAAATTATTAACATAATTACTCACAAAACATCATTATATATTTATATATTGGATACATAAATAATTATATTTATCTAATATAAAATTAAATTAATATATTAAAGTTTTATGTATATAATTACACGTTAAATTAAAATGATTTATAATTTTGAGATTTATCCTTAAAGAAAATTTAACTAGATTAAGTTACAAATCTCAGCCCAGAAAAAAAGGGTGACCCCAAATTCCAATAAAAAAGGGTGACCCCAAATTCCAATACAAAAGATGAGCCATTGGCCCAAAACCAAAGTGGCTCACACAATCAGGTCCTTATAAAAACAACACACGCGGAATTCTTAGGCTCTATCATCTTGAAGCCTGAAGTTGAAAGACGGTCCTTTTCTCTGTGAGTTTCGTAGGGTTAGGGTTTTAAGGGTAAAGCATCCTCCAACATGCAATACATGGATCCAACTAAGAAACGCAAGTTAGATGAAAACGGTACTGTTTCAGCGCTGTCGGAACCTGACCCTATCACCAAACTAACCCCACAAGATGGCCGCAAACTTATCGAGCGATTCACCGTCGACCAACTCCTCGACATCCTCCAAGACGCCGTTTGTCGTCACGTCGACGTTCTTTCAGCCGTTCGATCTATTGCCGATCAAGATCCTTCTCAACGGAAGCTCTTCATACGTGGGTTGGGTTGGGATACCACAACTGATGGCCTTCGTTCACTCTTTTCTGTCTATGGAGAACTCGAAGAAGCGGTTGTTATCCTCGACAAGACTACCGGGAAATCGAAAGGGTATGGATTCGTTACGTTTAAGCACGTAGATGGTGCTTTGCTTGCTCTTAAAGAACCCAGTAAGAAAATCGACGGGAGAGTCACCGTGACACAGCTGGCGGCGGCAGGGAATTCGGCGACGAATAGTAACCCGGTGGATATTCATATGAGGAAGATTTATGTAGCCAATGTACCGTATGATATGCCGGCGGATAAGTTATTGGGCCATTTTTCTCATTATGGAGAAATAGAAGAGGGGCCCTTGGGGTTCGATAAGCAGACGGGGAAATCAAGGGGTTTTGCTCTTTTCGTTTATAAGACAGCAGAAGGGGCTCAGGCAGCGTTAGCGGAGCCTGTGAAGAACATTGATGGGAGACAAATGAATTGTAAGCTGGCTATTGAAGGGAAAAAAGGGAAGCAAGGACAAGAAGGGATGATGCAAAGTGGCGGTGGGGTTCCGGGAAACGCAGAGATGGGAATGGGAGGACATGGTGGAGGATATGGTGGGCCGGGTGGTTACGGTGGGTTTTCAGGTGGGATGCAAGGGCCGCCTGGTCCTATGGGTCATCCTCATCCCCTGAATTCGTCAGGAGTTGGAGTGGGCGCTTTGAGTGGAAATGGCGGTGTTGCTGCTGGGGGTTATTCTGGACTTGGTGGGCCGTATGGTGGGTATGGTGGACCAGGTTCAACTGGCTATGGTGGACCAGGATCAGCTGGTTATGGCGGACCAGGTTCAACTGTTTATGGTGGGTTGAGTGGTGCTGGTGCAGGGGGTGGGTTGGGTGCTGCAAGTGGAGGGTCTTCATTGTATAGAATGCCGCCGAGTTCTGCTGGGATGCCAACTGGTGGTTATCCAGAGACTGCTCATTATAGCTTGTCTTCCTCGGCTGCTTTCCCTAGTCAGCTTCACCAAGGGGCTGGGACATCCCCTGCGCCCAGAGTTCCACCCGGTGCAATGTATCCCAATGGGCCACCGTTCTACTGAGGTTATTTTCCCTGATTTAGCATTCCTTAAATTCATTATACTACATGAGGTGTTATGCTTTTTTTACTCTCTGCCGATTGAGAGTGAGTTAATTTTGTGTTTGTGCTTGCTCATGTTCTTTGTTGTGGGTAGTTGTTCCTTGTTTGTTCTTGCTTCAAAATCTGTGGTTCTTTTCCTGCTTTGTTTGGTCAGCATTCTGTTACTTGTGTGCTATATACCTGTATAATTGTCTGCATATGATGATTTTACTTCTTTCTGTAAAAGATACCATATATGGTCAAATTATTTTTTTTCCAAAATGGTTTTTCAGTTTTGCTGGTTTGTTTTGATATCTTCTTTTATTTGCCTGTATCTTTTGTGAAAATTATATGCCCCTATTGTATAGACAACTTTATTTATCTATGGTTGGTGTTTAATATCTATGCTAGAAGCCTCTGATTGAGTCCCCCCCCCCCCCAGGAGTCGGTTGATCTCTATTCTTTTGTGAAATTATCTACAAAATTATAGTGAACCTTTAAAATAAAGGACATAAGTGGCGTTATATATATTTTTATTTTTTAATAATCAAGTATGCAAATGAGAAAATTAGCATTCCCATAGTTATGGAACCTTTTTCCCCTCCTGTTTATTATCACTTACTTACTTTCACCTACATAGTGAGTGTTCTAGAATTCTTTTATGGTATGACACTAAGGTTTCCTTCTTTGTGTCTCATGGTTAATTCCCTTTTGACTTCTTGTGTTGGAAGGCATATTATGATCTTGTCTAATCATGTCTAGAGAACTGTATTCAGTACGTGGGTTTTACTATTTGTTGGTATGAACTGAATGAATTGTTGTGTTGATAAAGTACAAATTTTGTGGGTACACTTAAATTATCTTGGTTGGTTCTGTTTTACTGCTACCAATTGGAGAACAGATATATATACTATTGATATTGGATGAGATGTCCATCTATGTGATCAGTTTTCCAGATGGGATAGCAGTTCTCTTTCATGTTTGAGTTTGCTGTCTCCTTTCAATGTTAATGCAGATTTTTGAGTGTCTTCCTCGGTAGTATCATTTAATATTCGAATTCTATGGCCCACGCTTTTGCATTTCATTTGATTGCATTTAAAGAAAAGAAGAGTGGATTTCAATCTCTATATGGTGCGTCGTATTTATTATTATTTCCAGTTGAACTTGCCTTAAATATGTCATTTTTGCATTGTAGATTATAACTTAGTTGTTCATCTTTCTTATGATTTGCTTCTGGCACCTTGCATGCCTTTTTGCTGTTTGTTTCAACTGTTAACTAATCAGAGGGAATATTATCTTCATTCATTTCAAATGAAATCTAGCTTTCCATTATTTGGTATTCTAAATTTTCTTGAGGAAAAGTTTTCCATCACTGTGAAGTCTTAAGACATTTTTTTAAATGTTTTTTGTGCAATTTAGATAGACATATGTTTATATATATTCTCACTATGATTATTGCAATTGCCTTGTGTTTCTGTTTGTTCTTTCTTGTTCATTTGAAAAGGGACAAATGTCTGAGCTTATCCCCACAAGTAAGTACAGCGGGTATGCATGTGTTTTTCTTTCGCTAGTGTTGCTTTAATACATTGTTTTCAATTAGTTTTTGACATTTCATTTTTTTGCTTGATGATGTGAAATGATGAATTTAGTTATAAATGGGTGTTTGATTCAGGTTTTTGACAGCTTGTTGGGCGCAGATGCTTTTTGTGGTTCTGGTGATTGCCTGAATGCGGACTATATAAACTCTGGCTTGATGAATGCATTAGCTGGGCTCTTACAGCCACTTCTCTTGATTTGCTCCTTTAAGATGTTTGTTTCTGAGTGCTGGTTGGCAAAATATGTGATCTAGACTAGTTTTTCTATGTTCCGTTAGGAACTCTTGTTCCAGTGGTACCTTTTAGTTATTAGTATATTTTTTTAATAATACAAGTAGTGACCGTTTTTTGCCTATTTTTGCTGGTATCCGTGGTTGTTGCTGCATCTCCTCTACTTGGAAGTTTATTTTTTTCTTGGTTGATGTCACTGTTCTTATTGATTTTCTATTAGGTACTCTGCTGGACTATACTAAAAACAGACATGCAGCTTATTTTTTGAAGTTAAATGTATTTATTTATTTTGCTGTATAAATTAATGGGTTGTAGAGAATCTCTCTCCCAGAAAAGTGTTACTGGACTGTTATTTTGCATAAAGTCGTAACACCATTTTCTAATGTCAACTTTTGTGTTCTTGTTACACTTCTGCTGTACTTGGCTTAATTACGTGATAAAGTTGCCACCCAAAGATGACTTCAAGCTTATTGTGTCATCAAATTATCATATCAATGCGAGAGTTTTGGTCATGTTGGACTCTCCTCTCCACCTGATACTTGACTGATGTACCTTTTTACTCCAAGTGGAGTATTTCTTTTCTCCTTGTTGTGTATAAAATTTGTAGAATGCCCAAATATCATGGACTTCTTGGGTGGGTTCTTGTTTCGGTTATGAACCTAATGATGTGAGAGCAAGTCTTTCATTAAGCATACCAGTAAATTGTCAGTTGCTTCTTGATCTGGTGCTGCTATATGTTGAGTGTTGGTGTACTTAATCAGCAGTTTGCTTGTATACTCTGTGTAGTTTTTTCCAGTTTTTTTGGACTTGCACATGGACTCTTTCTGTGTACCACTTCATTGGCAACATTAACTGAGTCCCTCTCTCCTATCTGCCGCAACGCTTTTTGTTGACATATTTCTTTTGTTCAGTGGGGTTTGGACTGTGTGATCGCTATGCATTAGAGCTAGTATCTTGATAGGTTTTGTGGATATGGCCGGTTGAAAAGCTAGCTTTTATTTTCCTTTTCTTTTAACTATAGTTCTGTAGGTCATGAAATTTTAGCTTTACTTACTGAAACCTTAGGTCAATATCCAATTTGAGTGGAGGTGATGTATCTGTGAAACAATTTCCTTCAGGGTTATGATTGTGAAACAATTCTCCTGGCATGTTCCTCTAAAAGGAGGTTCTTGTTGTGAGTGCTTTTAAGTGGTTTTGAAGAAATCCTTATATCCTATTTTTGTCGTGTAGTTGCCAAAAATGTGCCTCAAATTCTATTTTGCAGACTGAATTATCTTTGAGCTTTTAACTTTGATTCTTCAATACCATGCTTCCTTGTTAGCTTTACGAAAATGGGATCTGTTTTACTTCTTGAATGATGAGGCTATTTGGTCTATAAGATTTAAATCAACACAACCATTCAACTAGTTTCATTGTCATCCTCTTTGGCTTTTTCCATCTGTATATCTATTTTGCTTTCAAGAAATTTTGTTTTGTTAAGGAACCAGTAGTATATTCCTCCCATTCCCCCCCTCCTTTTTTTGATGGGTATGTAGGAGTGTGTGACTGAAATGTTTTTAATGGTGATGGGTGGGATTAATGCTCTCTTTATATTATGCTAACTGGCATTGGTACCTTCTTTCCCCCCTTGTTTTGGCCATCTGCTGTGGAACACCGAGGCATAAATAAAACCAACCTTGAAAGGTCAGATGGAAGGCGTATGATTGACTTGGCTCCACCACAGCACTCAAATGAAGCAAGATTTTGGACACATCCACTAGAATGTAAAATTACCATTAGTTCCCAGGGGAGCCTGCCTATACTGACAAAATCAGCATCAGATGCCTAACCTGGAGTTATGCGGTAGTGTGCGTCTCAAGTGGTGTTAATTGGTTTACCGACCATACATTTGTAGCTCTTATTTTCTTCTGGCCCAGCATATATTTGTAGCTTAACCCCTAGAAATTCAGTCATGAAGATTCCTTATTCCATAGTATTGTGTATGTATACATGGATTTTTGTACCAAAGGAAATATATAAATGGATTAAAAGTGGGAATGAAGGTTAACATATTTCTTTGTCAATTCCACCAATATTTTTCAGCTCCTTTGAAAACTTCATAGTTGAAAATTCCAATAATATGACCCAACAAAACCTTTTTCTTTCTTTGCGTTTTTCATATTTTTCATGGTACCATAGTCCACTAACTCTTTTCTATCTCAGGCCTTTTCCTTCTCTACTTTTTGGATGAGATAAAAAGCTTATCAGAATCTGACATCAATGACCACCTGTTTGCTTGATTGGTGTGGGGAAAGATGCTAAAGATCAAAGTAGCATATTCCTCAAAATTAATTTGGTCGTTTTATATAAGAAAATGATTAAAATATCGAATGAAGTACTTGAAATATAAAATAACACAAACATGTATGGGTTTATTTAATTTTTTAAAATACTGAAAATATGTTTGGGAATCAGATAATTATAGTTTTGAAGTTTAAATAATAACCCAAAAAACGTTAGATAAGTAAAAATCATTTGGTAAGCTCAAAAAAAGAGGAAAAAGGACATTTGGCAGCTACTGTAAAGCAGTAAAAGGTGAAATTTAGTTCACTCATTTTCCCCATTGCTTCACTTGTTATAAATACAAAAAACACAGACATTTCTTCCTCCTCGAATCTCTCAATCAAGCCCTTCCAACACTCTTCAGCTTGAACTCTCCGCAACAATGTTTCGATCAGTAGCTCGATCGGCTGCCGGAAAGAACCTCCTCCGCCGAGGATATGCCACTGAATCTGTTCCCGACCGGAAGGTCGCGGTTTTGGGCGCTGCCGGAGGGATTGGCCAGCCCTTATCTCTCCTCATGAAGCTTAACCCTCTTGTTTCTCGACTGGCTCTCTATGATATCGCTAACACTCCCGGCGTTGCAGCTGATGTCAGCCACGTCAACACCAGATCTGAGGTCCATATAAAAATTTCATCTTTTTTTTTTCTTTTGGATTTAGAATTTGTGTTTTAATTTATAGTTTTTATTAAATTTGTTGTCAATAAAATGTGATTTCTCTGTCTACATTGCGAAGGTATGAGTTGATCTAATGTTTTGTTGATGGAATTTCTGTAATGATTTAGTTGCTTGATTCCATTCAAATTTGACTTTGCTATTATGTTTTCATCTTCGCGGAATTTTATATTAATGCATCTGATTTTATTTTAGGATTGTATATATGTCTTTTCATTTGGCTTAATCACTTTACTCTTCTTGTTTTTAAAGGATTTGAGATTTGGATTTTGTTGCTTGTTTATGCAATCTGTTTACCTGAGCATGTAGATGTCAATCTCGATGTTCATTTGACTGCTTTATTCCTTTAGCAACTTACATCCTTTTGTGCGTGTGACTTCAGGTTGCTGGATATGTTGGTGAAGATCAATTGAAGCAAGCTTTGGAGGGATGTGATGTTGTCATCATTCCTGCTGGGGTGCCAAGAAAGCCTGGTATGACTCGCGACGATCTTTTCAACATCAATGCTGGAATCGTCAAGAGTCTATGTGCTGCTATTGCCAAGTATTGCCCTAATGTGAGTTTGTATCCCTTTTTTTTTTTTCTTTAATTTATCTTCTTTGGAGAACTATTTTATTTGGATCCTTCATTCTTCTAAGACTTAAATTAGCTAGGTTCTGTTTCTTCTATATGACTGTTAAACTTGAACCAAAGAGGGATTGCTGTGCTAGTGGTTGGATAAGCTAAAATAGAATTATTTCTTATATACGATTTATACCCATTTCCTTGCTGCTTAAAATGTAATGGATAGTTTTGATAATTGAAAGATATTGCTTAGCACAAATGAATTATTTCTTTATGTTGTAAGCTTCTATAAGACTTTCTTTCCCAACTATTTAATAAGCTGGTTTTATAGCTCAGGCACTTGTTAATATGATCAGCAACCCTGTCAATTCAACTGTTCCAATTGCTGCTGAGGTTTTCAAGAAGGCAGGGACATATGATGAGAAAAAGTTGTTTGGTGTAACTACGCTTGATGTGGTTAGGGCTAAGACTTTCTACGCAGGGAAGGCAAAAGTGAATGTTGCAGGTTTGTTGAGTTCTCTACTTAAAAGGAAGTTATATATATTGCTATAAACAAAAGGAAAAAAAGGGGGTCGTTTACCACTCCTCCATTTCCTCTTTTGAGAACTTCTGTTATGAAAAATAAGCAATATTCCAAGTTGAGGGTTTCTGAAGTAGACTTTTTTTCTCCTTCATGAGAAGTCCTTTACTCATAAACATATTATAGAATCAGAAAATTTGGATTATAGAAGTAACCATCTGATTGACAAAGTTTCTTCACGTTCTTGCAGATGTTAATGTTCCAGTTGTTGGTGGCCATGCTGGAATAACCATTCTCCCACTATTTTCCCAAGTACTTCCTTGTACCCTGCATCCCTTTTATCATTGCTTTTATTTCATATCGAAATGTATCTAATGCTTGACACTGCTGTGCTCCTTTCAGTTTTTTGTTAATCATAGCCTTCACTAAGTTTCATTTTAAATTTGTTTAGGCCACACCAAAAGCCAATCTGCCCGAAGAGGATATCAAGGCTCTAACAAAGCGAACACAAGATGGAGGCACTGAAGTTGTGGAAGCAAAGGCTGGAAAGGGATCAGCAACATTATCAATGGCGTAAGTATCAGTCATAACTTCATCACTTTCATGTTTTGATTTCCTTGCAATTGTAGTATAGTTGTAAAATGAAAGCATATGATCTTAACCTAAGTTGTCCTGCTTCTTTGTGCAGCTATGCTGGTGCAATTTTCGCTGATGCTTGCCTTAAGGGACTGAATGGTGTTCCTGATGTCGTGGAATGTTCATTTGTACAGTCAACTGTCACTGAACTTCCCTTCTTTGCTTCTAAGGTGATTTTTTTCAAAAGACCTTGACATATCTCAAGTTTGTCAATTGAATGGTTCTTGTGCTCCATTTGTTAGGGAGTGTCTAATTAACTAATGAATGGTTGTAGAGGGGTTGGAAGATACTTTGTATACAGACGGATGAAAGTCTCTGAGTGTTCAGACATCCAATTAATATTAGATTGGATAGATAATTGGCTTTTACTTAATGAGTTATTGATACATGTGAGTAATATCTATGGATGAAGTGCACCAAGTTCCGAGTTATGATTTCTCCCTAAATCCACCCCCACTCTATACTTAAGCCAAACTCACATAGCTTCTTGTCTTACACTTTACCAGCCTGGTTACGATTTATTAACTTGAATTGAAAGGTTTCTTTTCCTCTCCGATCAGTCATTACCGTAAATTCTCTCTGTAAATGCAGGTAAGGCTTGGAAAGAATGGTGTGGAGGAAGTTATGGGGTTGGGTCCTCTGTCTGACAATGAGCAGGCAGGTTTGGAGAGCCTTAAACCAGAACTTAAAGCATCTATAGAGAAGGGAATCAAGTTTGCCAACCAGAATTAAATTTATATTATTTGAGATATTCTTCCATTAGAACAATGAAAATTTTGCAGTTACTTCGGCTGCTATTGGTGTTTTTTTTTCTTGCAGCATGCAGCATCGGCTTTGCTGTTGTTAATAGGATAGCCATACCATAAGTTTCCACTAATAATTCCCAGTGGTATGTTGCAGGGAGTTTGTGATTAAAAACCCGTTTTTGTTTAGCTGGGGGATGTTTAATTACAAACCATTTAAAAATTGTGATATTACATTTAATCTTCCTTGATTATTCCGTCTTTGGTGGTGATGAAGGCTTACTTTTTATCCTAAAGCATCTTTTCTATTGCTTTTTCCAATATATAATATTTTGATAAGAGAAGGGAAACATGGCTGCTCATTGCAGACAAATTATTTTTAGTTGTTCCAAGGAATGTTCAAAATTAGTAAAAATTTATATCCATCTAAATTGGTTCTTAGAATGTAATTATTCCAAAAAAAAAAAAATTGTAGGGACTTTTAAATATTTATTTTATATTAAAACTCTATTTCATATATGGGTTCTTTTATAAGATCAGGTAAATTACATAATCATTTTTGTCACTTAATTAGGAAAATACAATTTAATTATTAAACTATTTAAAATTTTTTATTCATAGATAGTGTATAACTTTCTCTCTGCATCAATAGAAAGGTTTTTGTTTTCACTTCTCTTTTACAATCTAATTTTTTTTCAAGAAATAATTTTTGGATGCCACGAATATATAAATTAAAATTTAATAATTTATCCTATTACGATTCAATTTAGTGACTAATGATATAATTTATCTTATTAAAAATTAATGTAAAATGAGTCCATCTATAAATAAATAAATAAATGATTCTAAAAAGTAAAATAAATATATATCTTAACAACTATGTTCTTATACCATTCACAAGGACTATATTTCATTAAAAAGTGGCATACCGTGGTGAATTTATAAATTTAATGCATCAAATATAAATTTGATAGAAAAACAGACATTATTTAATATCAAACTCATCACTATTATTACGAGGAGTTGATGTGATTAATTAATGATAGTTTAATTGGTTGAAATACTAAAATAAAAAGATTCTCGAAAATAAAAGATAAGTAAAATAAGACAGTCTATTAAGAGTGACAATTAAATGTAGTCTTTTGACTTTACTATGGATATTACTAGTTGTCAAATGGAATTTTGCTTTCAGTGTCTTAGATTCTTACAAAGGATAAGGACACGAACAAACCACAAAGCGTTACATGAATGTTGAAATGAGATCATCATCAGTCTGTTCAATGAATGTTCTGATGCTGAGGATAGGAGATGAAATGTACAAAATATTTGCAACTTGTTCCAACTTAGTTGCGGATTTCATCATGTGGCAACAATCCAAATGAACCGACCATCGTACCATCTGAATCACAAGTCACTATACCAAACAGCTTGCAGTTCTTAACTGGTATGATTCTTTCTGGATGGGGTTAACTTCCATCCCTTTAACTAACATTAAAATGACAAAGTAGATGTAAAAACGAACCACAAACACATGCCCTTTTCTTTGGATCGTATGTAAGAGATGGCAGTGGCTGTTGCTGCATGTGTTTTGATCTTTCATAAATTCCAAATGATGGCCTTACGTTGTCATCGAAACAACCCTCACCCTTCATTGCAAAACTACTGTAACTTCAGTTTTGATGTTATTCATCTTGGATTCGGCCAGCTGCTCAAACTCTTGCATTAAAAATCATTTACGCCCTTTAACTTTTCACTGAGTTACAATGAATTAATTACCATAACAATGGATTCAGGAGCATAATCATTAATTTATTTGTTTTTCATACATTAAAGGATTTTTTACCTTTCCAAAAGGTAGGCAAATGCAATATGTGAAAAAGAGGTTGACGGATGAAAGCTAAACGACAAGCAGTCAACGACCCAACGATACCGTGCGATGATCGCTCGATTACCAAGGCGGGGGCGGCTCTCATATCTTTTATACGCACGACATTGATCCTACGGTTCACCTGCAAACCTTAGCTACTACTCTTTCATTTCATTTCATTTCCTTTTTTTTTTTTATTTGGATCTTTTTCCCCATTTATTTTTGTTTTGCTTAACATGTCATTCAGAAAACTGGGGGCAAAAACGACTTGGAAAGTGAGCTAAAAAGCAAAAGCTAGATTCTGGGAATCAATCATTGTTCCTATACTTGAAGTGGGTAAGCATCGATTTATCTTGTTTTAGTTCATAATTGATACTGCTTATTATAGAATAGAATTTTTTTGGGTTGATTCTTTTGTTTGTGGAAATGGTTTATATTCCACTTTAGGGGTTGATTTGTTTCATTGGAATCACCATCACCTGTTTGATTGTTTAGCTTTTAAATAGGTCAATCATTTAGGTATGGAAAGTAGTGAGGATGGGAAATATGTTGATCCAAATGATTGGTTTAGGAAATTAATCATTTGATTAACAAATTTTTCATCTTCACTCGTTTCTTGCTAATAAGATTAGGCCAGGAAATGTTGTTCTGTCGATTGTCTTGCTTCTTCTTTTTTTCAAGTGTTCACATTCAAGTGTCTAGATTATGTTCTGTTTGCAGATCATCAATCTGCTGAGCTTATGCCAAATTCTGCATCCATGGATCATGGAGGGTTCTTGATGGGAAGTTCATTCTCAGTGTTTTTTTTTTTTTTTCTTTTTTTCTTTTAGTGTTTTCAGGTTGTGATTAGATCATCTACAACATGAGAATTTCACTTTGTTCTGATGTGGTCATTAGCAATCTTTTGATCTGCAACAGGATTTTGTTGAATTTCCTTATGATGTATCTTTGCAGGTATTATTATTTAATCTCGACTGCAATAGGCCAATGCAAAACCGAATTCTGCATCCGGGGAACATGGATGATACAACATCAGAAGCTACCAGTCCCTATTCAGCCTCAAGGATGGACAGTTCGTCGATGTATAATCAATCTAACAGTACTTATCAGTTTCATTCTCAGCAGCAAATGACACATTCTCAAGCAACCCAAGACAGGTTTCTTCAAGGAGAAGCTTCGCAACAGCCGAGACCAGGATGTCTTAAAGATGAAAGGAGTGAAGATGAGAAAAAAACACGCAAAAGGCAGGCTGATAAGAAATATCGGCAAAAGAAAAAGGTAATGGAGGGATTAGGGATGGGATAGAATTATAAACTGAAGTACTGAATTAGTATGAAAAGAAATACTTTTCTATTATTTAACTTTGGCTTTCATTTGTGCAGGCTAAATTTGACGAAATGACTTCCCAGAACCAACACTTGCAAGACAGAAACAGAGAGTTGAGTACTGAGAACAGAAAATTAAAAGAGGAAAAGGAATCGTTGATTAATCAGAAGACACAATTAGAAGAGCAGATCAGAGGACTGCAAGGCAAGGGACAACTTCCAGTGGAAGTTATGCAGAGACAAGACAGTTATATTTCCCACCCAGCTAGCCAGGTTGATCAAAATGTTCATGTCCAGGTAGCAACTGTGTTGGCTTAAGATACCTGTACTGATTAAAACCACATTGATCATACCAATTACTCCTCACTAATATTGTATCCTTTTGTCTTAACTTGCAGGATCAGTATGAAATGGAGGTTAATAATGATGACCATTTTTACAATGTACGATCAATTCTATAAATCTTGACTAATTACTGTAAAATCTTTGAAGGGAAACATTTATTTCAATCTCATTTACCTGCCTGAGTCTTTTAATTTACAGAACCACCGTTGTCCGGGCTACTGGCACATTGAAGGAGCTGTTGATGCGGTATAGCAATTCTTTCAACTTAACTACATTTGACTTGTGATATCTTGACAAGTTACTATTGTCTAGAAACCCTTTAGTGCAGTAATTGTCCTAAATTACATATCATTCAATAATAACTTTGACTTACTGATATTATATTTTTTTTCCCAGTTCGATGGTTTTCGTTTAGATGAGTTACTATTGCCTCCTGACGATGAGATGATTACAAATGGAAGAATTGCTCTGAATGAGCCCGCTATTGAACATCCAGAGAGTTCTCAGAGTGGCTTGTGTCCTGCTGAAGTGGATAAGATCAAGTTGGATATGTTCCTAACAAAACTTCATCCGGAAGTTAGGAGCAACGTAGACCCCTCGGGCTGGACAGGCTTATTAGAGGAGGAAAAGAGAAGATTTGGGAGATTCAGTTTCCCAACTTCTCTGATTCCAACTATTGAGAGAATAAAAAATGCTTATGGTGACGTTTCTGCAACATGTCTAATAAGTCCCAGTGTTTCTGAAAAAAGCTATGTTTTTTTTTGTGCCATGATCAGAGATATGGAACGTCTACGGCTTGATCAAGTTACCGAGGACATAATGCTGAATTGGGGAGATGTCATCAAGGATGCTTTAGGCCTTGGTTTCAATGTGGCGTTTGCCATGGAGCATTTGAAGAAAGTTGCCTGTGCTTTCTTTGGTCAATCAGGGTGCAAATGGCTCAATGACGTTGATTCAAAGATCTCAACATTAGAGGCTGAGGTGAATTGCTGGAAGAAGAAACGCGCTGAGATATACGAGGAGTCCAAGATGAGGATCGATGCTGTAGAGAGCTTCAAAGGAGTACCCATAAGCACAGGTTTATTTCCTTGGTCGTCTTCCGACAGAATTATGCATTGCTGAAATCGATAACGTACAGAAAGATTGGTGGTATAGGCTACATTGATTAGAATAATTTTTTTCAACCTTTAAATAGATGTAGTCGAAATTTCTCTTTACCTCATTCTATTTTCAACATTAGTGAATTTTCTTTTCCTCTACCCATTTTTTTTTTTCCTAAAAGGATTTCTACGCACAATCTGTGTGTTTTATATTTCTTTCTTAACAATTACTACAGTGAAGTGCCACCCCATGAAAACTAGCTCACCATTTTCTACCTGATATCTTACTCCTCCAAATGATTCACACAATCTTTCTGAACGGTAATTGTTATTTTTTGAAATTAGACTTGCCATTCTTAGGATTTTTCCATCCAAAGTATCCTGTACCACCATTTAAACCCTTGCTGTTTACATCTTTGTAATTTCTATGTTTATAATAGGTTTTTTTCTCGTACATGAATGTAGAAGGCAAATGATGTTAAATATTGCCTCCTGGGTGTATCATTTATACATTGATTACTTTTTCAGATACAAATTGTAAACATAGGGGACATGATTCTTCAAATATGTGATTTTGTTTTAGAAGATTCAAATATATGATCTTTAAATAATAATGATAACAAAGATATCCATTAAGATGTATGTGGGATTGTACACTCATAATTTCTTAACGTGGGAAGCACAGATATAAACTAATTAAACAGCGTATGCTTTTGCACTTTCCAGACAACTTGCATCTTATCTAGCGAATTGTCGACTTTAAAACACTGTGTGAACAAATGAACAGTGAGCAAGCAACAAGACAGACGATCCTGGTCAAACATTAATAGACACGTCAGTCGGACAGGCGATCGAGTGAGCTTGGCATTTGTCGGGCGATTGGACAATTTTCGAACGATAATCTTAAGGAAAGATCCCGCTTCAAGACTCAGAAACATCATTGGTCTAAATCGAGCAAATTATGCGTCTGGTAGACATGGAGGGTGATTCATCAGATGGGTCCAGTTCATTTTTACTTTACAGAAACAAGAAGATCGATGGATGGAGCTGATTGAGATGTTTTCAATAAATGGTGGACTCACTGAATCTCAAACAGATCAAGACCTGTTGAATCAAGTAGAAACACCCAAAAGTGGAAGTCCTAAGACAAAAGTGATTACAGGTATAGGAAAATGCGCAAGGTAAACAAATATTAATTTCTTCACGAATTTGTCAAAATTTATAATAACACTAAAAATAGCTTTAAGGTAAAATGCTAAACCACCAGAGCCACCTAAACAAGATGTCATCCATTTGCGAGCAAGAAGAGTTCAAGCCACTGATCATCACAGTGTAGTCCTAAAATCATTACGAATCTTGTGATGAAAAAAAATAAAAATTATGGACAAAATCCATAAACTCTGACATAGTTGATGGATTTATATATGTTTCCATTGTTGTAGTCAATCTAAGGGGACTATGTGAGATGACCAGATCGGCGTTGTTAGGTCTAAAGAAGTGATGGATTGTCTGATGCTAGTAGGAGGTCTTCTCTATGGTTAAACGATGAGAGATAAACAACACAGTCAACGACCGGGCGATAACGAGCGACTATCTCGCCAACGAAAGAAGATGGAATGATGATAATAATAATAGTAGTAATACATTTCTTAAAGCTAATAATAATATAAGGGTAAACTACAAAACTAGTTAATTTTGTTTGCCTTAGATTATATTTTAGTCACTTATGTTTGAAATATTACGTTTTAGCCACTTACGTTATCATTTTGTTACGAAGTGGTCACTCTACTGTTAAACTCTATTATCTCCCTAACGTTAGTCCTACGTGGCAATCCAAATGGGTTTTAAATGCCAACTTAGATATCTATTTGCTGGGATGAAAATAAATTTTTAATTAAATAAATTTAATTTGGACTGCCATGTAGAAAATCCAAGTTGGCATTTAAAACCCATTTGGACTACCACATAACACCGTTGTTAGGGAGTTAACAAAGCTTAACAGTAGACAGGGGCGTAGCCAGGGGGCTGGCATGGGCCCCGGCGCCCCTAAAATGTAAAATTGCTTAAAAGGCCCTTAGAAATTTTTAAAAATTTTAAATTAATAAAGGTAAAATTTTACTTTTGCCCCCCCTAAAATTATAAAAATTTAATTTAATCCTTTACAAATTATAAAGATATAAACTATAAAAAATTAAAATTTTATCCGGCCCCCCTAAAAAATTGTTCTGGCTTTGCCCTTGACGGTAGAGTGACCGCTTCGTAACAAAACAATAATGTAAGTGACTAAAACTTAACATTTCAAACATGAGTGACTAAAATATAATATGAGATAAACAAAAGGGACTATTTTTATAGTTTATCATAATATAATAATATAGTAATACTTTTTTTTAAAGCTAAAAACAATAGGTTTTTTCCTCAGTCTGATTGGAGGACGAAGGGCGATGTTTGTCAACGATTTTCCGTAAAGATCAAAAGGCAAATTTCCGTTGTCTTCATAGTTGATTCACATCTTAAACGATTGACTGTTTAGAGGATTACGTTGTTGCAGTGAATATCAGTTAAACATGAAACCAATCGAGCTTTCAAATCCAGCAACCATGGAGGGCTCAGCAGCAATGGCTTCCAGTTCATTTCCAGCCTCACGGATGAACAACGGATCCATAGCGAATCAAGCTGATGAGAGCCAGAATTATCAATCGAACTACTCCCCTTCGTTGCAAAGTGGTGTTGGGATGAACTTTCAGCGAACAGTCCATGCCTCATTCAATCAAGGATATCAGGTTCATAGTAACATTCAGAGATTTCATCACACAAGCCAACCCCAATTGACTGAAACATATCAGATTAGGTGCTCGATTCCTCACTCAGACCCTCTGCATAGTCCGATGTTTCAATCGAGTGTACCAGATCAGAGTCTAACTGATCTGATGAACTCACCGCAAGTTCAATCGAATGCAGCAGGTCAGAGTCAAACAGATCTAACGAATTCAGTGCAGAGTGACAGCTTGTTGCATCCTCAACCAAGAAGCCAACTTCAATTGATTGAAACATCTCAGAATCCGACGCTGATTTATCACTCAAACTCTCAGCATAGTCCGCAATTTCAGTCGAATGTAGCAGGTCATGGTCAAACAGATCTGACGAACTCACGGCAGAATTACATATTGGAACATCCTCAACCAACAAGCCAACCTCAATTGAATGAAACACGTCAGAACCAGACTCTGACTCATCACTCGAACTCTCAGCATACTGGGCAATTTCAATCGAATGTACCTGGTCAGAGTCAAACAGATCAAAAGAACTCAGTGCAGAGTGACAGCTTGGTGCATCCACAACCAACAAACCAACCTCAATTGAATCACGGATACTCATCTCAAGATTCACAACAAAAAAGAACTCGACGTCCCAAAGCAGCTAATGAGGAAGAAAGACAAGAGAGAAAAAAAGAATCAGATAAGAAATATAAAGAGAAAATGAAGCAACAAAAGGTAAATCAATCTCTTTCAATCTGATATGTGGCCATTTCTTTTATGGGATCTGATGTTCATATCAATCACAACAAGCAATGGAATTAAAAGTATCCAAATGAAAGAAACTAGGTGACCATTAAACATTGCTTGGATTTTGCAGATAGAAATTTATGCTGAGAATGAAAACTTGAAAAGGAACAATGTCATTTTGGCTTCCCAGAAGCAATGGTTATCAGACATAATCATTCAGATGCAACCAAATGCGCAAATCCCAGCACATATGCGATCGTCATCAGACTGTGGGCAGCAACGAAATGAGCAAATTCCAGCACAAATGGGACAATTAGATACCCAACAAATTCACCATCCAAGTTTTTCGGCCCCTGTAGCAGGCTTCCCAAGAGTTAAGTGTTCAAAGTCAAACTCAATCATTTTTACCGAGTTTTTGTTACTTTAGGGACAGATATGAATTGATTTTCTTTCTTATCTTTGGTCATTTTCATATGATTGTATTCAACCCTCAACTTTTCTTTACCTATTACGAGGCCAGTATATATCGAAGTTTTGCTTCTATCTGATCTTCAATTACATTTGCCATGCTGCAGTAAAGATATGATTTTGGACTAAAAAGACTGGCTTGAAGAAAAACATCCTAATGCTCTAGTTTCTCACAACTTCTTAATGTATTTATAACTTCTTTGTTGGTTATTGATGGGTGTATCTTTTTATGGTTACTAAAGGGAACTCCCAGCTCATCATTTCCTTGATTATCTTAATTTGCAGAGCCACCATGGAGAAGACTCGGAAGAGTTTGATCAGGACCCTGAGGTATGGGCCATATATTTTTAAATAATTTTGAGGGCATTTATAGTATCTTTATCTGCATGTAATCCGAACTCATGTTTGGGAACTAATCTAAACCAAAATACTAATCTTATAAAATCGATTATCATGATGAATTGAATGTAAATCTTTCAGATAATGGTGCGAAAACATATGTTTAACATATAGATTCATTTGGATCATGTTCTACTGGTCTTTTAATATGAGCCATATAAGCTTTAGACCTTGATTTCCTGATGAATAACAGTGAATATCTTTCTTACAAGATTATGGATGTATACTTATTTCATAGTAACATAGAAATATTTGCTTCCATTTCTATCTTTGCTTTGATTTTGCATTATTGAGTGCAGGTAAGTGAATTACTAATGGAAAGTAACCTTTTACGAATGGAAAGGAACCGTTTGGCTAGCGAGGTACAACTTCTACAAGGGTCGACCAGTTGCCAGCAATCGAATGAGCAGACTCCGTTAACCTGCCAGCGGCTTCTTCATTCAGATTGTTCAGCCCAGCAGCAGGTAGCTCTTCAAGGCTTCCTAACAATAGTTAGTTATCAAGTACTCATATTCATTTCTACCCACACTGCTCCTAGTTAATCAAATGTATGTTTTTGTTTCCTGCATTTTGCTATGTCTCATTCTTTGAGTTCTTCTCTATACTTCGGTCTGATAAGTTTAAACTCAAGACAAAAGATAGCTTCAATTTCATCTCAAACAAAACCATGCATTGGGTAGGCTTCTAATTCTAGAACCCTGACTTTCGTTTTTCCCACTTAATTCCAGCTCAATGGTTCGCAATTCAGCAATGACGTTCAGGATCCACCGTGGACATACTCAAGCAGTCATGGAGGAGGCATTGCCAGCAGGTCAAATCCTACAGAAAAACAAGACAATTCTCGTGCTCATATGGCTAGAATTCTCGAAACAATCGGCGAAAAGAGGAAGAGCAAAGTTACATACTCAGACTTCGAAGGTTTAAACATGAAAGAGCTCGTACCAGTTGGAGAATATAATTTCCCAAAATCTCTGAAAAGCACTGTCGAGAATATCACCAACAAGTATGGCGATGTTTCGAAGAACAGCACAATGCCCCAATGCGTGGACGAGCCGATATATATTCTCTTTTGTGCGACAATTAAGGAAATGGATGATCTACAACTTCCCAAAGTTACTGAGAATTGTATAATTAAGTGGAGCGACACGATCAAGGCAGCTTTAGAGATAAAATTCAATGTGGGATTTGCGATGGAACATTTGAAGAACAATATTATTCCTGCTTTTGTTGGCCAAATTCATTGCCAAAGGGTCGATGAGATGAAAGAAAAGATATCGAACTTAGAGGCTTCCTTGAATGCTTTGAAACAAGACCATGATAAAGAGTGCAAACAGTCCAAGGTATACAAGGATGCTATGGACAAGTTCAATGGCAAGTCTGTCAGTTCAGGTCTGTTTATGTAATCCAACTCGATTGTATAATCATAATTTTTAATTAATTATTATGCACTGAGAAAGGATTTTACAAAACAAAGTATCTCATGTCAAATTATATTTATTTCAATCATTTTAAGTCATATTTATCTTAGGTTAAAATATAATAATATTACCTAAATTTTGTTTAAAATTATATTTTGATCATCCAATTTTTGAATGTTATATAATAGTCATCAATGTTATCAAGTTATTACGTTTTGGTTATTAGTCCTTTAATTTCGGTTTTCCCTCAATGATGATATAATACGTTAATTCAATAACTAATTTGGCACATAAACTATAATTAAAATATCTTTATGATACTGTTAGAATTTCTTTTACCAATAATTTTAATAAAATATTAGAAAATTATAAATAAAATATTAAAACTCATAATTTATTTTAAAATTATAATCATACTTTTTAAATCATAAAATTCTAAAGATAATAATTACAGTTAATTTTATATTTAAAATTTAAATAATAAAAATTATATTTAGATTTAATTATAAAAATATAAAATATAATTAGATTTTTAATATTTTATCTATTTTTAAATGGCAAAACAAGCTTTTTAGTGAGTTGGGCTGACTCGAAAATGGGTCTAGCTTGAACTTTTTCTTTTTGAATCAGGCCAACCCTCCCCAAATGTCCTTTTTCTTTGGGTATAATTATTTTTTTGCCCTCTAACATAAAAAAAATCATTTTAACCTTTCATTTTATTTTTCACTTTCTTTAGTCTTTAAATTTATATTTTTTTATCAAATTTCAAAATGGATAGAAAAGTTAATATTTGTTAACTTTGTTGACTTGGCATCACGTGAATGATATGTCAATAGTTAATTAATTTTTAAAATATTATAAAAATTATAAATTTTATAACCTTTTTTTAAATTTTTAGAATTTTAAAAATTAATTAAATATTAACGTGTCATCCACACGACAATTCAAATGTACGTCACGTCAGCAAAGTTAAAAAAAGTCAACTTCCTTATCCATTTGGGGTAATTTGATAAGAAATACAAGTTTAAGGGTTAAAAAAATAAAAAATTAAATAAAGGGTTAAAATGATATTTTTATGAAATTGGAGGGCCAAATAAGACATTATACTTTTTTGGCTTCTCTTATATTTTTAAAATTCATCTATCACGACTTTAAAAAAAATGTTTTGAAATTACCATTCAATATTAATTATATTACTAATTTGACATTAAAATAATAACTTATTAGTATTATTATGTAATAATAATAATAACCCAGCAATCTTGTGATCAATGACAAAAGCGTTATGTTGTAGGTACGAGAGATTGAACTCTTCCCTCGATTAATTAATTTGTTATTATCTTTTGACAAGAATTGTCTTTCAGTTTCTAGCTTATTTAGTCCACCTCGTACAAAACATAGATTCAAATAGTCTCATGCTGGGTACTATTTCATTGTTTTCAAATCAATTTGATATCATAGGGATTTTGATAAAAAATTTCGAACAGTACATTGATTACTTTGAAATTTTTTGAGATTAAGTGACCAAAATAAAAACGCATTAATAGTACAGTGATCTTGGGTGTAGTTTGCCAAAAAAAAAAGCCAAAATGTTATAAGTAGGTGGGATCAGCTTTGTAATAATTCCATCCCTTCCTTTAATCCTAGGTCATAGAAATCTGGAAATTCGTCTATTTTACGCTTAGCTCTCATCACCTTGCAACCAAATCGAAGTTCCATCATCGACTCCGTTCAGTTTTGCTCACAACCTAGCTGAGTTTTATAAGTAATTATAACTATGTTATGCTGAAATTTTCAGGTTTCAAGGAAAAGAAAGAAGGGCGGATCCTGTCAATACTGAAGCGGATTTTCTCATTAATCATCTCTTTGTTTGATTGGCAGAGCTGACTTTTGGTCATATAGATCTGTCTGACTGGTAGGTTAAAATTCGGAGTTAATGATTGTTTACCGGCTAAAGAAAGAATATTTTCTTCTGACTGTTTTGATCTTTTAATTTGGTTACTGTTTTCATTTTCCTCAGAATATACTGTTTCACGGAATCATGGACCTTTCTCCGCCTGAGGTTTCCAGTCCATTTAAGAATAATGAAGCTGATCAGTCGAAGTATTTGAAGACTGAGTTGATTACAAGTGTTGAACCCCAATTGGCTGAATCAGGAGCATCTAAATGTTTAGCTGATAACAAACGAATAGGTTTCAAACGTATATCCACTCTTTCAGAAATAGACAAGCGAAGTTCCAAAAGACATGCGGATCGGCAGTACAGAATGAAGAGGAAGGTAAAGAATATACATGTCTTCCTTTTATCATTCTTCCCATTGTTTATAGGAGAAAGCTAGGATTACATCCTTCAAGTTTAAAAGACAATTTTGCAAAACTTAAAATTTTTGAACTGACAATTGAGGTATCTATTCGAAATTCAATTGTATAAAGTTCATCTCTTTTGTTCATGCTGCTTGAATAGAAAAAAATTTCATTTGCAAAAGGCACATACTATGAAGATAAATGAGAAGAAAACTGTCTATTCATAGTAATTAATATCTATATGCCTGTGCATGTCTCACCTTTCTTCTTAGTGTCTTCTGTAAGTAGTATTGAAAACGCTTGTCTATAGCTCATCTTTATGGTATATTGTTGAGAATATGGAGATGTTGCGATTGAAACAAAGATGTTAATGACGAGTGATCTCGAGGTTAAAAATTTAACTTTGCACAAGATTAAAAGAAGCTTGGCTGTCAAATACATTATTCTTTGATGTTGCTTTTTATTTTGCAGATGGAAGTGGAGATGCTGAAGGATGAGATTAGATGGTACCAAGAGGAGCTTTCACAGCTGCGTACCAAACAGCAACTTCCAGCCCAAGATCTAGATAAGGTAGAATGTTGTTTTCCTCAATCAACCAGCCAGTGGCATGATGATCAAAGTGTTTCTGTGCAGGTAGCAACCGTTGGCTTCTGATGAGTTTTAGCGTACAGAGTCAAAATCATCTCTTCTCAGTTTTATTATCTTAGAATGATGTCAAAAACTTAAGTGTTGTTTTGCATATAGTCTTTTCTTTGACAGAATAAATGCCATGCATACCAAGATTCCTTTAAAATTTTGTCTTACTCTTTCAATATCCTTTTGTACTTTGATCGGTCAAATTTGGAATGCTTATGTCATTGTATGTTCTATCGTCTCAATCAAATAAGAATTTATGTAAACAGTAAAAATGATATTCCATAGATTTAACATGTTGCAGTAGTAGTGGTGTTTATGGGCTTGAACATTGGCTTGGCAGTATACCTGCACTCAATCTTTTGACAAAAAGAATCCCCCCCCCCCCCTTCCCCCAGCCTTTTCTCTACCATCAAACTCTTTTATCTCTCACTCTTTTTTTCCCTGTTAGACCATTTACTACAGTTCTTTAAAATCTTTCTGACTGTATTAGCATTTGCTATTCATTTATTTGGTTCGAGCATGAGTAATCTTGCATGTCTAAAGTTTTACACTCAATTAATTTGGAAGAAAATAGAATGTTCAATAAAATAATCTTCATTGTCTCAAACCAAATCGACTTTTGTGTAATCTTCTTTTTCTGCTATCATGATTTTTGTTACCTCCCAACGTATTGTTTCAGTCCAGTAGTATCCAAAAGCATCAACGAATCCAAGACCAGCAGAAGATTAGTTCAAATGATGGAGCTGTGGCTGTCAGTCAGAATCTTACAAATAATAAAGGGAGGACTCCAAATGCAAGAGCTGCTGTCAATGAGCCTGCTACTGAACATCCAGAGTGTGATCAGAGTTGTTATTGTTCTGCTGAGAAGGCTAAGAACAAGTTGCCTAAGTTCCTTACAGAATTTCATACAGAAGTTGCAAGCAATGTAGACCTCTCAGACTTCACAGGCTTAGAGGGGGAGCAGAGAAGATTTGGGAGATTCAGTTTCCCATTGTCTCTGATTCCAACTGTTGAGAGAATAAACAGTGTCTACGGTGATATTTCTGCAACAAGTCTAGTAAGTCCCAGTGTTTCTGCCACAGTCTATGTTCTATTTTGTGCTGTGATAAAAGAGATGGAAGATCTACGGCTTGAGGAAGTTACTGAGGACATAATTCTGAAGTGGAGAGATGTGATCAAGGATACTTTACGCCTTGGTTTCAATGTGGCATTTGCCATGGAGCATTTGAAGAAAGTTGCCTATGCTTACTTTGGTCAACCAGGGTGCAAATTGCTTCATTACATTGATTCAAAGATCTCAAATTTAGAGGCTGCGGTGAATGGATGGAAGAAGACACGCGCTGAGATATTTGAGGAGTCCAAGATGTGTATCGAAGCTGCTGAGAACTTCATTGGAGTACCTGTCAGCACAGGTTTATTTCCTTAGTCTTCTTCCAATAGAATTATGCATTGCTGAAAATGAGATACCATTCTTGACACTTATACTGCAGAAAAATCCGATCATATGAAACTATTATACCATTTTAGCTGATATCTTGCTCCTCCAAAAGATTGACACAATCTTTCTGTATGGTACTCTTATTTGTTCAAGTAGTACTCGCCATTGTTATCCACTTTATACCTTAAATTTTAGGGCTCACCCAAATAAGAACGCTTGGATTTCCCCCAAGCTTATCCTGTATCAGCATCGAAATTGCCACTTCTATTTATATCTGTTTGATGATATGCAACTCCAACACTCCAATGAGGTTCGCCAAAAGGCTTTCTTTATCAGCTATTGATGCTCGAACTACCCACCTAAACATCGTTGGTGGTGGCTCAAATATTGGGGCGTTGTTCCCTTATGGTCTGTTAATTTGGTTTGAGGCACATTGAGCAAAATCAAATGCACAAGCAGTGAAGAAAGCTGAAAACAATTGGACTGGCTTGAAAGACTGGGAACAGGATGCAAGGATGATGGGAAAAAGTCCTAAAACCATGTAGTTTGTGTTTGTATCACACCAATCTACATGGTCTCTGTACTACTGTCACATTTTGCAGCTTATAGAAACTTACTTGGAATCTTTATTTTCTTCAAATTATCCTTATGTGACACATCTGGTCTACGTAGATACTCATACCGGATGTATGCTTGTATCCTACTTTTTTCTTAATTCGGGTACCGTAGACAGGGATTTTTTTTAATGATATTTTATTAGATTCATATACTGATTGTTACCTCAAATGATTGTTTTGATTTTCATAAGCATGTCTCAGAATTGTATAGCAAAAGAAAATGTTCTATAAGCTTACAAACCTGCTCAAACAAAAACCATTGAAGTTGTAGCATTTCACATTTGTTAAACCCTGAATTATCTATCCTTGTATTCAAATTAAATATTTTTACTAAATATAACACAGACATTTAGCATTCTCCGTCCAACAATAATGGTGTTCAAATCAATTTCTAAGTAGATTCTTATAAGAATGATTGAAATAGGTGACAAGTTATTGTGACGACAATCTTGAAGGAAAGAAGTAAGAAAACAAAGGAAATACAAACCTTGTTGTTTCCGAACATTGTTTCATATATGAATGAGATGGGCTTAGCTTAAACGTCAATGGTCTTTGTGTTTTCTTGGCTACACAATCAAAATTAAAGGGTTTTATCTGGTGAGCATGGAGGGTTATTCATCAGATGGGTCCAGTTCATTTTTCACTTTGAAGAAACCAGTTTATGGTCAATGAATGGAGCTGGTTGATTTCGTGGAGGACAAAACTGAGATCTCTGCTATAAATGGTGGACTCACTCAGTCTTTAACAGATCAAGACCAGTTGAATCAAGTAGGAACATCCGAAGGTTCATACCGAACGAAATCTGAAGGTGGAAGGCCCAAACTTAGTTTAGCTCAGAAAAGAGAAAACAAAAGACTAAGTGATTACAGGTATAGGCAAAAGCGCAAGGTAAACATATATAAAACATAACAAAGTTTGTCAAATTTTATGTAACACTAAAAGAACTTTAAGGATTGCCATGGTCTGCTGGAGATGTGTCTTCTTTGATGTTAACATGTCTTAGTGCAGATAACAGCAGATGAACTGTCAGCGGAGAACAAGCATTTGAAAGAGGAAAATGAAGGGTTGATTGCTGAGAATAGACTGTTAAAATCAAAACTGGAATTGCTGCCCTCCTATGGTGATTCTAAAGCTCAAGCAGAACCTAGTTCAGGTTCAGGCAAGCCAATGGAGCAAAAGGCTAAACAAGATTACAGCAATTTAGGAGCAAGAAGAGCTCAAGCCACTGATGGTCACGGGGTAATTTGATATATAATTCACGGTGTTTTTGCAATTTTGTGACATAGTTGCAGGCTTTGAATATGTTTCCACTGATCTGAATCTTGTTATTGGCAGGCTATGAGAGAACAAATAAGTGAAAGTACCAAAATTCTTAAGGATCTGATCCCTGCTTCCAATAAGGTATGTTAATGGATACGAATATTTTCATTACTTAAGGCATAATATAAGCCACTTTTGGATTCAGGCTCAGGGGGTGCTTTTGCTTGATGAGATGTTTAGTTACATTCAATCACTGCAACGTGAGATCGAGGTGTGGATCCTTCTGTTTATGTTTATTTGTTGAAGGGAGTTCGGACAGGAGAAGTCTTTTTAAGTATTATCTGTCCTGAGTTGGAGCCTTCGATAGGTCAGTATAGTCTCCTGGTCGAACCAGGATTTTGTCTTCCGACTCTGTTGAGAGCCTAAGCTTGAGGCGGGGTATGCAAAGTAGGAGTGCCACATTAGATCAGGTCGTGCCTAATGCACGGGCCACCTACGATGTGAGTGTGTTGTGCTCGGTAAGGTTTCAATTCTTGACCTATAATATAGATCATTTGAGGGAAAAGAGGGTACAAATTAGGGGTTCAAACTCTGTCTAGCACGAGGTGCATACATCCTCTCATTAGGTGGCCCATACATTACTCACGACCAATCCAACAAGGCATTCTCACTCCACATACTCCGACTCAACTCAAGTACAATACCAGCCCATTAAGGGCCGATCAGCTGTAAATAGACAATGTTTTGAAGATTTCTCTGGAAAGAAACTGGACTCCCTTAACATTTATATTAACATAACTGTATATGTTTTACATTTATATATACCTATTTATGTTGCAGTTGCAGTTCTTGTCATTGGAGCTTGCCGCAATCAATCCCAGAACGAACCCCGCCATTGAAGCATTTCCTCTTAAAGACGTAAGTATTTATTCAATCCAAAACACATGTACAATTTCCTTTGTGTTTGGTTTACAATTCAATCTTTGGTAATGTTTTCAGTTCATGGATGTGGACATGAATGAGTTTCAAAACCTGCTACAGATGATCCTGGTTAATGCGGATCTCAACCCGACAAAACCTGAAGCAGCAACATGCTGTAACGATGAAATGCCCATTAGCGACCTACTTACGAAAATCGAAGCCGATGAAGAGAGCAAGGGGAAGTTTTCAGACTTCGATGGCTTAGATGGGGATCGCGTAAAGCACGGGAAATATAGTTTCCCACACTCTCTGATCCCTACCCTCAAGACAATCATTGATGCTTGCGGCGATATTTCTGCAACAAGTAAGATGAACCCAAGCATCACCGAGATGGTATACATAATGTTCTGCGCTAGTGTCAAAGAGATGAACGATCTACGATTCGAGGAAATCCCCGAGGATAGGATATTGAAGTGGAGGGACGCGATCAAGGACGCTTTACGTATCAGTTTCAAGGTGGATTTCGCCATGGAACATTTGAAGAAAATCGCTTGCGCTTACATCGGTCAAATCGAACGTCAGAAGCTGAAGGATCTAGCTATGAGAATCTCCAGGTTAGAGGATGATCTGAACTTTAGGAAACAAGAGCTTGCAAAGGCATATAAACAGTCCAAGGCTTACATTGATGTTGCAGACAAATTTAATGGCAAGCTTGTTAGCTGGGGTATGTTTCAGTCGGGTGCATAATTTAAAACATCTGTTGAAGTTAGTTTCCATGCAACGCATGCAGCAGCAAAGAAGCAGCACATGCAACTCGTGATAAGCAGGCAGCAGCTGGAGCTTATGAATGCTGTCCAAATTCAACTTATTTTGTTGCTTTAAGTTTATAGTTTGTAACTTAGTTATTTTAGGACTTACTTGGTAAATCTTTTGATGTAATTTAGATGTTGATTGACTGAAAATTCAGCAAAGCAACTGGTGCAAGAGAGTTTAGCAATTTTCAATATATTAAGTGGTGTTAGGTAAGTGTTTAGGTAGCATTTTGACTTGTAAGCTCAACTTATGTTTGATATATGTAATGGCAACTTGCCAATACTTAGTTAATGAAAAAGAAAAAGAAATTATCAGTTTTTCATTCATTAGCTCCAACATTTCCTTTGTTTTTAGCTTTCACTTTCTTCTTCTTCATTTTTTTTTTTACTTGAAATCTGCTTTGTTTCTTGCACAAGTCACGAGCCTTGTTGCTCAAGACTCAGTTTAAGCTCAAGCTTCATACTTATTCCAGTGACTTTACACCAACAACATCCATACGAACTATCCAAACTCGGAAATTCAATTTTCTTTTCAACATAATAACACAAACACGATATGATCAATACACGAACTACGAACAAGATACGCGATAAGCCCTGGAATCATCCTTTCATCTTCAGGTCCAACTTTGAAATTGGAAAAACATATAGCCATGCAGCACCTGTTACTATTCTCAAGGAAAGAAAAGGCTTTCCTTTTGCCATCTTCATTTCCAAGCTCAACATTTGAGAAACATAACAGGAAACAACTTCTCTTCCTGTTCTTATTATCATTCTTTTCAGACATCAAGCTGTGGTCAACGGTGGGGTCAAGTGCCGGAACTTCCGGAACAGCTTCGAGTTCCTTAGGGGGCACGGTGACACTGTCTTTGACGTTTGTATTTTCAGTGTATCCCATGATCATCACTTACCATCAAAATTGTTTCAGGTTTGTTACCAATTGGCAGAATGGATAAGAGCTTAAATATATATTTAGGGTCTCCATATTATTTTTTATTTCAACTCTTCAAATGGAATCTCAAAATAGGAGTAGATTTTTAAATAATAATAATAATAATCTAATTTTCCTTTTTAGTTGAAGCTATTATCAAATGCATTTACATCATTGCTTACTGAAAATTGTAGAACTTGCTTAATAGAAAATTATTGCATTGACCATCTAGTGACATCGACAAAAGTTGATGTATAAGTTTCTTTATGGTCCAATCACAATTGCAGAATTATTCATACATTTACATAATCTTTACAATTTCAAGATTGCTTTCAAGGGCTTACTTTTAAATACTTATACCATAACTTAGCATCGAAGGATAAAAAATAATAGGTAAACTACATAAATGGTCTCTAAATTATTGTTTTCATTCTATTTTGGTCACTGAATTATTAAAATTTTCTATTTAGTCATTTAACTTTTCGAAATGAAATATTTTGATCACTCTACTCTTAGTTGTCGTTAGATAAGGGGTGGAAAGCTGATGTGGGGTTTTTCTATTCTAATAACAAATTTAATCCTTCAATGTTTAGACATTCTATCACTTTGATCCTAAATATAAAATATTCAACAAATTTAGCCCTCAATGTTTACAAAATTTGTCCTTATTAATTCAAATTCTAATAAATTTAACAAAATTTAGCCCTCAAAATTTACAAGATTTATGCAAATTTAGTTCTGACTGTAAAAATTTCACAAAACAATATTAAGATAGAGATCATTTTTAGCCCTTTTAGCTTACCCTTTGATAATGGGTAAAGAAACAATGAAAATCTATTACCGTGAATGAGTTGCGTTTGGTAGCAGGATTTGGGTTTGTTGATTGGATTATTTTGACAGTTAAAAAGAAGAAGAAAAGATTGATTATTGCAATAGATTTGGTTATAGGTGTAATGGATGAGAAATGTGTATAAATATCGAAGGCTAAATTTGTCAAATATTTTATATTTAGGATCAAATTGATAGAATGTCTAAATATTAGAGAGCTAAATTTATTATTAGACCAATAAAGAAAACCATATATCAATTTTTCATCACTCATCTAATAGCAACTAACGGAAGTGTGAGCAAAATATTTGATTTCGAATAGTTCAATGATTAAATAAATAATAATAATACTTACAATGACCGAAATAGAATGAAATCAAATAGTTCACTTACCATTTTTGTAGTTTACCAAAAACAATAAAATACCACAAAAAATCACTTCATTGCAATCAAACAAAATGACAGATCACAATTCGTTTATTACAATGCCATAGCTAGAACTAAAAGAAAAGAAAAATGTTTACAACAATAAAACTATACTATCGATAGAACAACACGATTCTACACACCATGATACAATATTTATTTATTTTACAAACATTGGAAGTTTCTTTTATTTGGAATTTATGCTACCAAAAGGCAGTTCATGAATGGTGACATCACTTGGGAATTTTGGGAGGGGCGTCTTCAAGCTCAGAACCGATTTGGAAATTGGAACAACACATCACCATCCCAACTTTGGTATCCCCACTGTTCAAAAACGGCAAGGCCTTCTCCTTTTCTTCCTCGTTCTCGAAGTGCATGTCAGAGCAACACAAGAACATACACCTTCTGTTCTTCTTCTTCTTCTTGTTCTTGTTCTTTGACTGCACAACTAGGGCAGCCTCAGGAGGGGGCTCGAAGGTGGCGGAAACAGCTATGCAATCAGCAGTGGTCTTGCTGGTCTCGGTGTTACTGGCCATTGCTTAGTTTGCTTTAAAATTTTCAATGTGCAAAGCAATGGACAAACATAAGCATATATAAAGGCCAAAGTCTACGGAAAAGTCAATTGTTGCTTAGATTACGCAAGTAGGCAATGAAAACACGAATTGTACAAGGTTTTTCTGGGTAATTATTCCCTGATTTTTAATTTTTTTCTTCAAGGTTTTTCACTTTGTTCTATGGGCAGTGGCACAAGGGGTTATTAATACTGGAAAATACATATGGAGTTTTAAAGGGCCATTGGATTAGATAGGACCCTTGTATTCTCCACGGAGAGCAAATTAAAAAGACTAGTACAATGAGAATTAGACCAATCTATTGAATCATTGGCATTCAATGACCAATTTTAACACATCTTTTCAATGCAAAACTATGTCCAAAGTTCAATAATAATTTGGGCCAAGCCAAGCCAACCTGAACTTAGAAAAGCTTTATACTAAACCCAACCATACAGGCCACGCTTATTGAGTAAACCAGACCATTGGACATGTCACTAATCACTATCAAAGGTATGATACATGGAATTGCAAGGTCTAAGAGCAACTATGAACAAAAGAAATATCATTCAAAGAGATCAATCAGTTCATGGCACTCATAGAAATTTACCCAACACCATCAATATTATCAACCTGTTAAACATCCAACAAAATTTATTGTGCTACATGATGCAAACAAAGAATCTGTTATAAGTTGCCCAACATATTCAATAGCAATTCTTTAGTAGCCAATAACCATAAGTCTAGGCATATTCTCTTTATCTACAACAATGCCTAAAAGCTACAATAGTCTCTGAATTCATCTTAGAACAAAGATTTAAGATTGGTAGTTCCCACCAGGCATGTTTCCTCCACCAACATTTGGAGGATAGTTATTCTGGTGATATTGAGCATTGGGTGTAGCACCTTGGTAAGGTGCGTTTCCATAGTTAGGACCAGGACCAGGTTGGAAGTTCTGCGCATTTACAGGAGCGTTTCCATAGTTAAAGCCAGTTTGGAAGTTTGGAGCATTTCCAGGCATCTTACCGGACCATCCTTGGTTCGGTGTCATTCCTCCCATATTGTTGGGTGGCATCCTTCCCATGTTGTTGGGTGGCATCCCTCCCATGTTATGGGGAGGCATCCCTCCCATGTTGTTCGGTGGCATCCCTCCCATGTTGTTGGGAGGCATTCCAGCAGTATTTGGAGCGACACTCTGCATGCCCTGATTTGGAGGAGGCATCTGATTATCTCGAGTATTCATGTTCTCCCTTCTCCTCTCATAGTTCCTTGATCTATCATAATTGCGTGGCCTGTCATTGCGCCTATTTCTCTCATTTGCTCTAGCATTATTTCTCACCCATTCCTCATGGTATTTTGGGTCATAAGGCACAGCTTGCCCATTAATGAAAGGTTCCCCTGAAAATCAATAAAGTACGTTTTCTAGTATTAATAGCTTAAAACAAAGAGACACCAAATAAATAAATATTCAAGATTAAAAATGAATATTTACCTCCATAATCCTTGTTCTTGACATCTAGATAGGAATCTGGAAGAACCCACCGAACTCCAGGAAGTTCTGAAGAAAAAATAAAAAATTATGAGACATAGGTAACAAATAGCATTGGAGTGGCAAAAAAATAAGAAAAGAGGTCATGCACCTTTGAGCTTATATGAGACCTCTTCAGACACCAAAGCACCAAATGCATAGTAATGTCTGGTTGAAACTGAGTATATCTTCATTCTTGCTTCGTCCTCACTGCATATGCGATACACAGGAAATAAACAATAATCACAATACATCACTTGTTCTGGAGGAAACAAGCAAGTAATTGTAAAAAACATCACTACAAACAAGGAAATCCGAGCACTTAAATAATACAACAATCATCACATGGATAAATGGATCTTTTGCTACAACTAATAGTATAACATGTTGAATGAATGTAGATCAGATCTAAAATCCCTTGTAGAACAAGCATTGCATACTTGCAATACAAAGACAGAAAAAAGTTGTTTCAATGACCATAGTCAATATGCAGAGATTCTTCTATCCAATTATATCGTAATCCACATACTCGATGCATTATCAATAAAAAAGGCTACAATGACAAAAGAATTATGCATCACATAGTTCCATCTCAAAGATGAATAAATTTATTTCAAAGACTGGAGTTAATATGCAGATACTCTCCTATCTGAGTTACCATACTCATCTTGTGCTAACATTTAAAAAAGTGTAGGAATGACACAAGTATCTGCTCGTGCAAAAATAAAAATAACATCCGAACTACAAGCAGTAGAACATTGAATTCAAGATATTATTTTTCTTCCTTTCCCAAACATTTCCAGAACTCAAATAAACAAAAACACTTAAGATCGAAGATAAACAAAAAACCCGGACTAGCATCGAACCAACAACCTTTATTCTAACACACACAGTACATTCATATTTCCCATGAAAAAAAATCGTGAAACATAACAATCAAACTATATATAGTCGCCACTTTCCTCAGCATCCATTAGCAGACAAGAAAAAACATGAAAAATAAGGCTTAGTTTCCTCAAAAGTTGCTACCATGTAAAATAAAGTAATAAAAGCCAGAGTTGATTGTAAATGAATGTAATAAAATTACAACTTCAATGCCATATAAACAAAACAAAACAAAACAGAAAATCAGTCCTTTCATTGTTACTGATTCCAAAAAAATTAAACAGCAAATAGCTTAATATTAAAAAACAAAAAACAAAAAGAAACCCATTGTAAATAAGCAAAAAAAAAATAGCCGAAAAAGAATACCTGCCCACTACTTGAGCTAGGGTTTTGATATAACTATCAATAATATCATCCCTAGTAGCATCCTCTTTAGGCGGCTCCACCACAACAAGCCAATGCTCAAAATCACATCCGTCGAGCAAGATGGTCTCTTTCGGGGGCCGGTTCGAGTAGTTAGGATTGGGGTCATTGAGGGAGGACCTGGCTGCTCGAGTAGAGAACGATTTAACAGCTGGGGAAAGTGAGTCACGAAGGAGTAAGTAGCAAGACGGGGCACGAAGGCGACGACGTAAGGAGAGGGAAGGGGGTGGCGATGGGGTGATAAGAGTTTTGGTGGAGGAAGCGGCGTAGGAGGAAGAGGAAAAGGAAGAGAAAGAGCGGGAGGAAGGGAAGAGGAAGGAAGATAGGGCTTTGGGTTTCGAGAGGAGAGCGCGAGAGAGGGCTTGGGTCGCCATTAGTGGAGGCAGCGAAGTGATTAGACGGTTCACGAAAATGTTACGAGGGTTTTGGAAGGGTTTTATTGCAATTACAACGACCAGAGAGGAAACCTGCAGAGAAGAGGTACAAATTCCTCTGTTAAAAGCTTTTATTGAATTCACTCTTTTACACCGACTAAGATTTTATGCTAATAAATATTAAATATATTATACTAATAAATACTAATAATATTATAAACAAAACTTGCACATAAGTTCTTAAATTCCGGTTGTTTCCCAGTTTCAAATTAAGGAGCTCGTCACTTTGTGATAGCATGTGTTCATTTGGAGTAGCTCGTCGTATTCAAAGGGTTCGCTATTCTTGATGAGTTCGCACATCTAATGAGCTCGTAGTCTTAGTGAGCTCACATATTTAGGTGAGCTCGTATGGATAATCACTTTCCTACACTCTTCCTTGGCTTTCGTGCTATGAACACCAATTTTATTTCTTTACTTTTCAAATCTCAACTTATTGGGTGGTTTGGTCAATATATCTATAAGTTGATTTTCTAGACTACAATAGACCAGAATCACTTATTTACTTCTCTCACAAAATAGTACTTGATTTTAAAATGTTTTATATTTCCATGAAAGATTAGATTCTTCGCAATTACTATGACTGTTTGGTTGTCACAAAAAAATTGAGTTGCTTCAACCTGCTCACGATTCAAATCAAATAAAATTCCTCTCAACCAAATCGCTTGGTTGACTATTGTTATTGAAGCTACATACTCAACCTCGGCTGTGGATTGAGTAATTGTTGATTGCTTCTTCAAACTCCATGAAAATACCCCAGATCCAAGCGAAAAGAAATGTTCAGAGGTACTTCACATGTCATCCATTGATCAAATCCAGTCACTGTCAATGTACCCAATAAGTTTCAAGGAGTTGCCATTGCAAACCAAACACCAAAATCAGTTGTTCCCTTTTTGTATCTTAGCACCCTCCTCAAAGGACGAAGGCTTTGTTGATTGCTTAAATTTAATTGAGGGTTCAGTTGAGTGCTTAAACTCGATTGAGGACTCAATTGAGTGATATTTTTAATTGATGACTCAATTGGTTATTAAATTATTTTCTAAGAGGTTTTTTATAATAAACCTAAAATTAAAATGTATAAAAGTATTAAAATAAAACTTTGATTGAATGATAAATTTAAAATTTTGTTAACTTAGTCGGCATAAATTCAAATTTCATCGTATGTATATTTTTAATGATTTTTTTTAAAATAAAAGACTAAAAGACTCACAAATAATATATTTATTTTAATAGTAAAAGGGCATTAAAGTAATTTTCAATTAAATTGGAACACAAACTCAATAAAGAATTATATGTTTAAATCCAAAAGAAAAAAAAAATTCAGATCTATAAATAATTTAGCAGCTTCCACCAATTTGTCCCAAAGGAATAATAAAACATAGAAAAAAAATAAAAACAGAAAATTGACAAATATTTTTTTTCAGTTTTGTTTTTTTAACAATTTTATTATAAGTTCTGATCATATCTGTTCTTTTTGACACAATGCTTAGAACTACCCATAATCCCTCCTCAACTCATAAATAGAAGGATAATGCATTTCAGCATACTCAAATCCTTGTCCTCCTACATTGACAACAATGCTCATGCTAATCGAGTTAAGATTCAATCAACTTCCTTTTCTATTATTGGATGACTTGTATTTTAGAATTTTAACAATTTATATTTTAATGCAAAAGATGATATGAATCCATAAAAAATGATTTCATTTAAAATAATACGACGAGAATAAAATTAAAAATATAAAATATTTTAATATTCATCATTTAATATTATTAAACAACATATTTATATTAAGCAGTTAATTTTTAGAGTGAAAGATAAAATCTTAATTAAAGATAATACCAAATATGTTAAAAGTCGATCAATTAACACTATTTTTTTTTTCCGAAAAAACACTTAATTAAAAAATAAGGTAAGGTTTTGTGTGGCGCATTACATTAAGCACCTTTCCCAAACATATCTGTTAAGCATAATCTTCAAACCAAAAACATTTAAGAAAGTATTTCGTTAAATCAAAGGAAACCATAAAAAAATGATAGCTTGTTTTGATAAACATTACCAGATTAAAGTTGGCCCTAATTTCATACTTCAAAAAAATCAAGATTAGGGTTCTATAAGTTTAAATTGGATGACCCAACTTGGGATTAATTGTGTTGTTCCATTAAAACATGGCCACCCAAAATGGAATTTCTTAGTTTATATAGCCAATTGTTTTAGTTTTCTCCCAACTACCTTATTATTTTTTTTAGCTGTCAAGAGTAGGGAAGATAGGGTAAGGCCACCAACATACCTCTTATGGGTTTGGGTAGCTCACCTGAAATAAGTAAAACTTTCAACATTAGCCAATCACTTAATTTGATTTGTGACATTTATTTCTTTCTTCTTTTCACTTTGGGTTTCTTGTAAACTAAATATCTTATTCACCCAAACCCCACCAAAAACTATAATAAATAAAGTCAATTAAAGTCCAATAACCCAAAACCGGCTCAATTTACATGCATGCAAAACTTAGCTATTCATTTATTTCTTGTTGTTGCTTGTTGAAGGGATACCCAGTTTGGTGTGTTGGTTCATCTCCTTTTATATTCTTTTCTTCACATAACTTCAGGTATCCCCAGTTTTTCCTCTCAAACTTTCTCACACTTTCTTTCTCTCATGGAATTGCCTGTTAAGTCCCCGGGTTCTGGTGGCCGGAAATATCCGTACAGATTGGAAACCAGGGATCTGTCTTACAAGTTGAGCACCAAATTTGAAGACTATTTCAGGTGTGATTTTTGTGGTGGGAATGAAGGTAGAGCTGCTGCTAAGTTCATTTTGAAGGGTGTGAACTGTGAAGCTAGGCCTGGACAGGTTACTGCAATAGCTGGACCAAGTGGTGCAGGCAAAACTACATTGCTAGATATTCTTGCTGGGAAGATACCACCTTGTGAAGTGTCATCAGGGGAAGTTCTTGTCAATGGCAAGCCTATTGATGTTAAAGTTTTTCGGAGAGTTTCGGGGTATGTTACGCAAGACGACGCGCTATTTCCGTTGCTTACAGTCGAAGAAACGTTGATGTATAGTGCACTTTTGAGGCTACCAGGAGGGAGGAAGGAAGCTGGTTCTAGAGTGAAAGAGCTAATGAAGGAGCTAGGATTGGAACATGTGGCGGGTTCCAGGATCCGTGAGGGATCGAACAACGGCATTTCGGGTGGAGAAAGGCGAAGAGTATCGATCGGGGTCGATTTGGTTCATGACCCTGCTGTTATCTTGATTGATGAACCCACTTCAGGTTTGGATTCTGCTTCAGCTCTTCATGCAGTGACACTACTGAAATCAATGGCAGTTAATCAAGGTAAGACTATTGTTTTAACCATCCACCAACCTGGTTTTCGGATCCTCGAACTGTTTGATCGCATCGTTTTGCTTTCAAACGGATTTGTCGTCCATAACGGAGGGCTAAACCTTCTCGAAGAAAGACTAAAGTTTGCTGATCATCGAATCCCTCGACATGTCAATGTTCTTGAATTCGCCATCGATGTTATAGAAACTTTACCCGTCCCAAATCCAGGCACTCTAAGTAACATAAATCGGGAAGACCGTAAAATTGCAACCCCAATCCGCTTCGAAAGAAAGCTGCTCGTCTACCCAAATTCCCGGTTCGACGAGGTCTTGATATTAGGACAAAGATTCTGCAGCAACATATTCAGAACCAAACAACTCTTTGCCACCAGGGTCATACAAGCCTTGGTAGCAGGTTTTATACTTGGAACCATATATTTCAACGTAGGAAATGATAAAGGAAAGATAGCTTTACAAACCCAAACAGGGTTCTTCGCTTTCACCCTCACATTCTTACTATCTTCAACCACTGAAGGACTACCAATTTTCTTACAAGAAAGAAGGATCCTAATGAGAGAAACATCAAGAGGAGCATACAGAGTCTCCTCCTATGTCTTGTCCAATACCATTGTTTTCCTCCCATTTCTTTTAATGATAGGCATCCTCTTCACTTCACCAGTTTACTGGCTTGTTGGATTGAGAAAAGACACCATTGATGGGTTCCTTTACTTCTCCTTGGTGGTATGGATGGTACTTTTGATGGCCAATTCATTCGTGGCATGTTTCAGTGCACTTGTCCCAAACTTCATAATGGGGAACTCAGTGATTGCAGGTCTAATGGGGTCTTTCTTCCTGTTTTCAGGCTATTTTATAGCTAAAGATAAGATACCAAGTTACTGGGTTTTCATGCATTATTTGAGCTTGTTTAAGTACCCATTTGAATGCTTTATGATAAATGAGTATGGAGGGGAGCAAGGGGAAAGGAAGTGCATTGAAATTGAGAATGGTGAATGTAGGTTGTATGGGAGTTCGTTCTTAAGACAGCAAGACCTGAAAGATTCACAGAAATGGACCAATGTAGGTGTCATGTTGGGCTTCATAGTTGGGTACAGAGTGCTTGGTTTAGTTATCTTGTGGTTTAGATGTTACAAAGCTAGAAACTAAATAATCTTTTCTTTTCTTTTTAATTTTTTTCATTATTATTGTTATTTATCAATTTTTTTTACTCACTCATCTACCTATTTACTTAATGTAAAATCTGTATGTATACATGAGTTTGCTTTAAATTCATTGAGGAAAGGGATTTAGCAGATAGTTGTTGTTGTTGTTATTATTCTTATTAGGCTCTCTGGTCTTCCTTTTTGGGTTTAGTCCATATTATGGACTCTTTTCTATCAGAAATTTACCAACTAATTAAAGGATATTGGTTTATTTAATTATGGATTGGTTTCCAACTTCCCATTATGGTCTTCACCTTTTAACCCAATAAGAATTTTAAATATTTGCATTGGGGAAACCTTATCCCAACCTTCATCACTAAACTCCTTTTCACAATATCATAATGCTCTCCTTTGTGGGTTTTCTTTTGAAATCTTTTTTATATTTCACTACATTCCAATTAAATCGATAAAAGTATGTAGCTTTATATTAAGATTCGAATTATATTGTGCCTTTTCTATTAAAAAAATAGGTAAAGTAGTCTATGTACATTAGATTAAAGAGTAAATTGATTTTTTTTGTTAAAAACTATATATATTTGTACTGATAAAAACTGGGTGGTTGATGGAATAACTAGATAGTGACGTACCATTTGTACCTCATGCTGACATACAAAGATCAATTTTTAATGGTATAAATAGATGAAATTTTTAACCGAATGACCAATTTACTCTTTATTCTAATGTATAAAAATTAATTTATTTATTTTTTAAATAAAAAATAAAATACAATTTAACTATTAATATAAAAAACCTCAAAATCATATTCCTAATAAAAGAAAACTTTAGCAACGTTTTTCTATAAATAAGATCCCAACTCGCAATCTTAATTTAAAAACACCAAAATTTTCACCACTTATTCAACAAAATTAGTGGGTTCATGGTTCATTTTTTTTGTTTGTACTTATGATTGGCATATAAGGGACAAAGAAGCTTAAGATGTTCACCATGATACATTTTTACCATTTTAACTAAAAAGGGAAAAAAAAAAACCTATTTGTTAGCTAAATGCTCCCCAAACACCAACCCAAAAACTTGGATACCCACTTACTTTGTGACGGAAGTTAATTAATGATTAACTGTTTAATATTTATAGAAATAAGAAAATTAAAATAATATAGTGGAAAAATATTAAATTACTCTTACGTAATTTCATAATTAAGTTGGTGTTCGATTGATCTAGAATATTAACTCGTAAAATACTTAAAATAAATAAACTAAATTATGACACACCTATAATCTGAGTGAAAAAATTTATATGATAAACATATTTATAAAAAAATTGATTTAAAAATTAAATAAAGGCTTAGTTGAATAAAGAAATTAAAAATTACACTGTACATCCCATCAAATGCATTTTTCTAAATTTCACATAATTTGAAATGAAAAAAATATCCCTACTATAATATCTATTATTTCACGAGATTCAACTATAATTCACTTCCGTAATAGTTTTGGAAGTCCCTTCTTAGAACATTCCCAGTTTAGGGATGTGATTCATGCGTTGATGGGATAAATTTTATTAACTTAAATTTATTGAAGTTGTTGTTTTTCAAGCTCAAAAGATCAATCAATTTATGACGAGTTTTTGGATGGGATAAAAAAAAATTCTGGGTTTAGATGTTTTCATATTGATCTAAGAGTTATCTCTTAGCTTAAAAATGCAATTTAAATTACCCAATTTTGAGTTTGAGAGCTCACGTTATGACTGTTTTAGTGAAGACTACCCAAACAGAATTTCTGGACAAGATTATTACGGGAAATTACGAATTTCAGGCTTTAATTAAAGTTTAAGTCATATTAACTTCGACTTTAAAGTTTAATTTTGATTATATATGAAATCAATATTGTATTTTTGAGGTTTTATATTTATTTATTCCAAAATTTAGGACATTTTTCAGTAATTTCATTAGTTTTCGCTTACTATCCAATTGTCCAATTTCTCATTTGGCTTGTTCTTGCATTTCAACTTATTTTCTTGCCAAGTTAGGGATAATCTGCTTTAATTCGGTTTTCTTGAGTCCCAAACAAATTGGATGTCGATCCTATCGTTGTGCCCTTACCATCCTTATCACCTCTTTATTATATGGATCTAGCTTTGCATTTTTAAATATCACTTCATTTCTCATTTTCCATATGATCGAGGGTCTAATAATACACATCAAATTTGGATTATCTGTCTCCTACTGTCTCCAACTCAACATCTAACTCTTAGCATTGATAGAGTTTCTTTTCTCCATTTTGATTCTTAATGGTGTTTCAAACCAAACAGCTCGGGCAAATGAGCATTTAATTAAGAAACAAATGATCCACATGCTCCTCCTCATTTTAGCATAATGGGCAAATAGATTTCACCGATATCCCATGTTTATTTAGCTCTACTCTAGTAGGAAGCGTCCTTTTAGTCAGTTTCTAAAGAAAACTCACAATTTTAAAAGGAATATTCATCTTCCACAATGCATTCAAGTCAAGTTAGGATCACTAATTTAGTAAAAGAACTTGCCATTCAACGATAAATTTGTGCATTGTACAGAAATGAAATATATATGTGATAGATTTTTTTTTTTTTGGTGCATGGTCCTATTCGGATTGAGGGTAATATTCAAGTAAAACCCTCCTAACAATGTCGACTAGAAAATTCAAATTTGGTTCAAATACTCATGAAAAAAAGTTCATTTCCACTTCTTTCAACTATTTGCTGGTATATATCTTGTAGATATAAGCTATTCAAGTTTAGTTTAAACAAAATTAAACTCAAATTCAATCTGGTTATTATTTATTCAAACTCGAGCTATTGAACAAGTAAAATTCAAATATTCTAATACTTTCAAATACTTCATGAGCTTAATCAAGTTTTTTAGTAAGGTACTCCACAAGTAGATGGAGAATGTGATGAATGTCACATTTATTTATATATTTTTTTATTTTTTTAAATTCGTTTGTAAAATTTAAAAAACTTCACAAACGATTCATGAGATAATTTCCATTTTAATATCTATATTGCAATATTTTTTTTTAAATTACAACTATATAAAAACTACAACGATGATCATTACATCTTTATATCAAGAACCAAACTTAAGGCCTCAAAATCTCCAATGCCTTACTCTTGTCTTCCTCTTTAATTAGTATTGAAGTTCATCTTGAAATTTAACATGAGAGTAGAGCTCTTTTTACTTATTTATTTAGTAAGAGTCTATTTGGAATATCAATGAATTAGTTTCGATATGATTAAAAGTAACAGTGACGGTAAAATTTGTTATTTAGTGATAAGAATAATATTGTAATAATAATATTAAAATCAATAATAAGATCTATGTTTAGATTTAAACACAATTGTGAGATGAAATAAGAATAGAAACAAACCATTAAGGATAAAGGATAAAAAGGAAAAAAAAAAGTTAAGGTAAATAAACCAAGTTAATATTGTCGAATAGAGTGTCCAGTGAATCTGCAGGACTTTTTTAACTCCGGTTGAAAAATAAGTGTTCAGTTAACAAAACTCAACATTGTGTTGTTATCTAAAGAGATATAAGTAACATGTAGTCCCTAGATTTGATATTTTTTTTTTCACTTTAATCCCTAAATTTATTTTGTCCACTTTAATCATGAAACTTGGCAGCTTCTTCCGATTCTATTAAGGTATAATAACATAGTCTTTTGAGATTGTGTCACATCGTTACTTGAATTTTTTTAATTTTAATTACTTTTTTGTAATTTTTAGATAATATATATTTTTTAATTTTAGGCGGTGACATGATATAATTTCAGAATGTCACGTCATTACACTTTAATGAAATCCAAGTTCATGGACCAAATTGTGAAAAATTACCAATTCATAAGACTAATATGGATTAAAAAAATTAAACATCAAGTTGAAAAAAGTTACCAATTTCAAAGATTAAATATTACTTTTATCCCTTATAAAAACACCTAATTCTAGTGAGTTTGGAGTAACAATTGTCTTGAAAGTGCCTAAAGTTTTGTTTTTTCATTGCTTTTAAAAAAATCATTTTTGGAGTCAAAAATAATTTTTCTACTCGAAAATGTTTTTGAACCGAAAAGTAGAAGCTATACTTTCTAACTTTTATTTTTGAATTTTGGAGTTAAATACATTTTTTAACCTTATTTATAATTTAGTGTAATAATATTTATATTGAGTATATGTTAATTTCACTATTAAAATTTATTTCAAATATATAAAAATTTAAATTTAAATTTATTTCACTATTAATGTTTTACTTACAATATCATAATTAAAATAAATATTTTATTTTTTTTTAAAATACTTTTATTGACAGCAATACTAAAAACTTAAATTTCAAACTAAACTTTTAAAATATAAGTTTCAAAATAATTGTTTCTGATAATTTTTAAAAACAATGTTAAACTTAACCAGCCTAATCGAATGAGCTTAAGCAATTCTATCTTTGTACCTAAGTAGGACTCGAGCATTAAAATTAAAAAAATAAATCAATTCAAATCAAAATTAAAATTTAAACTCAAAACTCGATTTAACTCGATTCCACAGGAAGAAATCAACTTAAAAATGGGTAAGACTTTTCAGCCGAAAGATTCAACCACTAACCAAATTAAATTTGGTAAAACTTCCAACATTCTAGCCAGTAAGAGTTGGTGATATTATATTAATATAATATTATATCATTCAGGGTGAAATGAATGGCTAAGGACACTCCTAACCTGTTTTCTATTATTATAATAAATTTGCTTCCCAATTTAATGCATTATCTCATTGCTGTTGGATTTTTAGGAATTTGACCCTATATAAGTTTTAAAAATTATAAAAATACTTAATTTCAAGATTAATTATGAGAATAATTTGATTTCTATAGTAAAATTGGGTGCTATCATTTTTCAAGACAGAATCACCCAAAATATCCCCCAGTCATGCTTTAATTATTATAAAAATTAAAAAAAAATTATACCGCCTAACAAATTGGCTGCACTGAACTAAAGCGTGCAGAGGCAAAACATTAAGGGACTTAATGAAGTAATTATCTTTTTTAGATTGTCTGAAAAAGAATTACAGTACCAAATTAAACTTTTGGTCTATTTCCATGTTAGGTCTATCCCCTTTTAAAATTAAATTTAAGTAGCCCTTAAAAGATATAAGAATAACAAAAATAAAGTGGCGGCACCCAAGTCCATTGTAAAAATCAAGTCATTGCCATAATTAATATTGAAATTGAATTATTTTTATAATTTTTTGAATTTATAGGGTTAGATTTCTAAAAAAACGCCTATTTTATTTTATTTTATTTTTCTAAAGTCTTGACAACACATATTCAAATTTAATCAATTTTTTTCTCCTCCTCCAATATTATAATGATAAAAAAATCCATCTTGTTGAAGTTTATACTGAGAACAACATAAGAAGAACTTTGTTTCATTATAATATTCTTAATCGCCAAGGTAAGTAGGGTTACATATTTAAGGAGATGAGACTCAACTAACACAAAACTGCTTAACAGCTTTAACAGCTTTTCTCAACTAACACAACAGAAAACAACTGTTATCCTAACATTCTCCTGGTTTCATCATTTTTTTTTTAAGCTTGCAGTGGCTGGAGTTGTTGTCAGCACCCAATGAGTTTGTTGGCAGTACTCGAAGTGCTTGTAGAAAAGGCTCAAACTGTTTTGGCGAGATTGGTTTAGTAAGTACATCAGCAACTTGTTTTGATGACGGAACATAGCTGACGTGTAACACTCCATCGAGAACTTTTTCCCTAACAAAATGATAATCAATCTCAACATGTTTAACTTTTGCATGGTGCGTAGGGTTTGCAGCAATCGATACTGTAGAAGAGTTATCGTACCAGACCACTGGTGGTTGTGTTATTGGTATGCCAACCTCTTCTAGCAACTACTTTATCCATATAAGTTCAGAAACACAGTTGGCTAGGCTATGGTACTCTGCCTCAGACGATGACCTGGATACAACGGCTTGTTTTTTGGAGCACCATGCTACGGGATTGGAGCCGAGATAAACAACGTACCCCGTTGTGGATCGACGATCGTCAACAGATGAAGCCCAATCAGCATTAGAGTAACACGTAACAGTATGCTCTCCCTGTGAAAAATGCAACCCATAATCAAGTGTTCCATCGAGGTATCGAAGCACTCTTTTAACAGCTTTCCAGTGTAACTCAGTTGGCTTGTTCATATACTGACTTAGTTTGTTAACACAAAAGGATAAGTCTGGTCGTGTGACGCATGTATATTGGAGCATGCCAATGACGCTACGATACAACTGTGCATCCGCAAAGGGCGAACTTTCATCCGAGGCTGTTAGTTTGGGGGTGATCACTATAGGTGTGGGCGTGGAAGCAGCTCCTTGCAGTCCCGTTTTCTGTAGTATATCAGAAATGTACTTTCTTTGGCTGAGAACCATTCCATGAGGTGTATGGAGAACTTCTATGCCCAAGAAAAAGTTCAATCTACCCAGATCTTTTAGAGCAAACCTGTTGTTAAGCTGCACAACAACATCATTAATAGCACTGCTTGAGTTACCGGTGATGACTATGTCATCAACATAGGTCATTAGAAGCAGTATATTGTCACTAGACCCTCGTATAAAGAGAGATGAATCAGCTTTCGAAGCACTGAAGCCTAGCTCAGTAACCAAAAATTGTTTGAGAATGAGGAACCACGCTTGTGGAGCTTGGCACAGACCATAAAGCGCCTTGTTGAGTTTGCAGACCAGTTTTTGCCCATTGCTGCCAGCCACTTCAAACCCAGGTGGTTGACTCATATAAATGTCTTCTGTCATAGAACCATTTAGAAAGGCATTATTCACATCGAGTTGCTTGAGACTCCAACCTTTCATGACTGCAAGAGAAAGAATAACACGAATAATTTTCACACGAACAACTGGACTGTAGGTTTCTCGAAAGTCAACACCTGCATGCTGTGAAAACCCTTTTGCTACTAACCTGGCTTTGTGCCTGTCAACAGTGCCATTAGCCTTCTTTTTTACCTTGAATAACCACTTACATCCAATGGCTCTTCGACCATCAGGAAGAGAACACAAACTCCACGTGTTATTATGAAGAAGGGCCTGGAGTTCATTGTTCACTGCAGCCTTCCACTCGTCGCTACGCATCGCTTCATGAACGTCAGTAGGAGTTTCATCCGAACAACAGACGGTTTTGCTGAGGTAAGCTTTTGGTTTGAAAATGCCAGCTTTACTACGGGTTACCATAGCATGAGTGTTGGAAGGTAAGGGGGGTTAAGATGTTTGTGACTCTGAGACGGTTAACCTAGTGATATTTGTACTAGTAGTGTTGCATGGACGATGCATGGGTGACATTGGGCTTGCATGAGTGGAGTTAATTGGGACAAGAGATGGTAGTATGTTGTGTGAGTTTGTATTATTTGTGGTTTGATGAGTTGTGTGACTTGGTAATAGGATAGGCAGTTTGGAGCTGGTTTGATGAGTAGTGACTGGTGGACTGACTTTGGAGCGTTTGTTTTCGAAGGGAAATACTGACTCATGAAATGTGACGTGAGATGTTACATAGATATGACCATCAATATCTTGGCACCTATAGCCTTTGTGTTGAGGGGAGTAGCCTAGAAATGTACATGGGGATGATCTAAATTGAAGTTTGTGTCTGTTGTAAGGTCGAAGGTTTGGAAAGCAAAGGCAGCCAAAAAGTCGAAGTAAACTGTAATCAGGGGATTTATGAAACAACTTTTCATGGGGGGATATGTTGTTTAACGGTAACGAGGGTAGTCTGTTGATCAAATAAATGGCACTATTGAAGGCATCATTCTAGTAGACCAGAGGCATTGAAGCTTGGGCAAGCATGAAGAGTCCAACTTCAACGATTTGCCTGTGTTTGCGTTCGACCAGGCCATTCTGCACCGAGTTGTAGGGGCATGTAAAACGATGCATGATCCCGTGCTTATTCAGGTACCATCTTAAAGCCTGAAACTCCCCACCCCCATCTGTTTGCAACACAAGCATCTTACAGCCAAGTAATCGTTCAGTAACTTTATGAAAGACTGGAAACACATTGAATACTTCAGACTTCTTCTTCAGAAAATACAACCAGATATATCTAGTACAAGCATCAGTAAAGGCTACATAATATCGAAAGCCATTTGACGATATTGGTGCTGGTCCCCAAACATCAGCAACCACCAGCTGAAGTGGCTTGGTGTACTTAGTCAGTGAGCTAGAAACGGGCAGTTTATGCTCTTTTCCTAGATGACATGCAGTGCAACTGAAAGGAACATTATCTTTGTTGAACAGTATATTACACCTACGTAGAGCCATTGTAACTGTAGCTTTACATGGGTGACCCAATCTGGAATGCCATGTACTCAAGGGTGTTGTAGTAGAAACAACAAAACACTGAGAGGGATCATCAAACTGATTGTGTCGAGTGGAACCAGGTAAGTCGAGTCTATACAACCCATCATGGAGTGAACCGCGCAGGAGAACTTTTCTGGTTTGAAGGTCACAAACGTGGCACTGCTTAGGAAAGAATTCAAACATCACCTGATTGTCCTGAGTAAATTTGGACACAGATAGAAGATTTTTTGTTATACCAGGTACTAGTAAGAGAGACTTCATGAATAGTGGCCTTGAATGAGTTAGAAGTGACGATTGACCAGTAGATATGACAGGGAGAGCAGAACCGTTACCCACATAGACTTTACCTGGCCCTTTGTAGGACGTACTGTCAGTGATAGACGTGGCTGAGTTGGTGAGGTGATGGGTGGCCCCCGAATCAGGATACCACGCACTATCGCCTACTGTGTCAGGTGTTGCTATATAAGTTTGAGAGGCTGGAGTCGGGACAAATGTTTGTACATGATGAAGAGGAGCAGCAAAGGGATTGACCCAACTAGGAACTTGTGAAGCTGGAAACGACCAACCAGATTGTGCACTCGGAGGCTGAGAAGGCATAGACACTGCTGGCCAGAACTGAGGATAAAATGGACTGCCAAACATGCTAACATTTGCCTGTGGTGTAGAGGGAGGAGGCCTGTACTCAGTGCTTTTATAGGTTGCATCGAAACGATAATAACAACTGTCAACTAGGTGGCCAGACTTCCCATATAACTGACATTGCACACGAGATCTCGAAAAGCTACCACGGCCATGACCTCGAGTAGTAGATGGAGGTCTATACGACGGTGTGATATTTTCGTTGTGAGTAGACATTGATGACTGAGTGGACACCGTGTTTTCTAAACTAGGTACGTCCAATGTAACAAGTTGTTGACGGGCCTCTGCGTCAAGTAGCATTGTTGTGACTCCTTGAACAGTGTAAGGCACCTGACTAGCAGTGATAATTGAAATAACAGACTCGTACTCAGGCGAGAGCCCATTGAGAATGGCAGTAACATGCTCTCGCTCACTAATAACTTCCCCACAGCTAGCAAGACTATCACAAAACCTTTTTTATTTTCAGCAAAAACTCTTTCATGGACAAATCAGCTTTGCGTAGAGAATGCAAGGATCTTCTATAGAACATTAACCGAGAGGTGGTTTTGTTGCCATATAAGTTGACTAAGGCATTCCATATCTGTGCACTTGTGTCTAAGCCAATTAAATGAGGAAGAACAGTAGAGCTTACCGAGGAGAGCAGCCAAGAAGCAAGAGCGCTATCTTGTTGTTCAAACCGGATGAACGTAGGATTTTCTTGAAGTTCACCAGTGTCATCAAGAATCTGTTGCGGTGGTGGAGCTGTTTGAGCATCAAGAAACACCTGAAGCTTGTACATTTTGACCGCCAGAAGAACTTGTTGACGCCATAGTAAGTAATTATCATCATCAAGAAGGACACTAATTTTCTTGGTAGCAAGAAACTGACTGTCGATAGCACCATCAACTAGTGCTGAGCTCATCGCAAACGAAGGGGATCTATCCATGAAGAACAGAATGGATCAACCCAGGAATAAGCAGCGGATTAAACAGAAAACGTCAAAATAAAAGAGACCTCTGATGCCATGTTGAAGTTTATACTGAGAACAACATAAGAAGAACTTTGTTTCATTATAATATTCTTAATCGCCAAGGTAAGTAGGGTTACATATTTAAGGAGATGAGACTCAACTAACACAAAACTGCTTAACAGCTTTAACAGCTTTCTCAACTAACACAACAGAAAACAACTATTATCCTAACACATCTAATTTTATTAATCAGAATTAGATAAAAAAGAAAATTCGAAAAAAACATTCGAAATCATTATAAAATTAAAGGAAACTAAATTTTTAGCAAACTTATGAGACGCCATATTTTTGGAACAACGAATCTAACATACACTCATAAACGATGCATTTGAATTCAATCATAGAATAAAAGGAAACATAATCACAACACATGCATATCGTACACCCATCATTTGTTGCCTAAAACGCACCCATTTATGTTATACTGTAAACAAATTATAAGATCCAATTTAGACTTATACTCTCACCGCACAAATCACATCATGACATGTCGGAATCCAATTGTGATGACGCCCGACTCCTCACAGTGAAGAAGTTGAGGTCTTATATGTTCATATCTGACTTTGGAAGGCGTCCGTTTCAATATAAAATAAATGATAATTAATATCATAAAAGAAAAACACGCATTAAAAACCTCCGACAGTCATCTCCTGGGTTCTGTCCTTGTCTTAAATTATAATCTCATCTACCACTCTCCCATTCCACGTTATTTCTTTACGTTCGCTTTTTTTTATTTCATATTCTACCTACTCACATTAAATTATTAATATTTTTTTTTTTCTTAATATCTCTCAATTAAATTGTTTTAACCCAAATCGATTTTTTAGTGTTATTGTAATGTTAAATAATAAATATATATATATATATATATATAAGTATAAGTTTAAAAAATCTTTTGAATCGTTAAACTTTTTTTTCTATCATATTATATAATATTTCATTTATAATTATTAGTTAAAAAATTGAAGTAAATAGAAGTTATAATAATTATATATTTAAAACTAATTATAGTTAATAAAAGTTGTAATAATTACACATTAAAAAAATTATAATTAATTTTCAACTATTAGTTAAAAAGTTCTGCTAATTTATAAATAAAATTATTATTTGAATAAAACTTATTTTTGATGATAAATATAATTTTTAAAAATTTCTCTAATTAAAATTAATGATTAAAACTTTTGATATAAAAAAATTGTTCTAATTTTAAAATAGAATTAATACTTGAAAAAAAAGTGGTAATTATAATTATAATTTTTTTTAAATTCCTTTTTTTTATTTTTTGAATTTTTATAATTTTTAATTATTTTTAAACAATTTTAAGGGAAATTATCATATTTCACCAAGCCACACAACCCTAAAGTGCTACTTGACGAAGTTAATGGATGTCTGGGGATTACACGGTGAATTAATTTTTGAAGAATTAATTAATTATTAATATTTAATTAAGGGCTCAATTGAGAACTCAATTAATTATTGAATTATTTTATGAAAGTTATTTTTATAAAAAAAGTGAATAATAAAATTAGAGAGTTTTATATAGAATTAATGGCCATAATTATTTTTAATATTTTTTGAATTTTAGAATTTTTAGATTATTTAATAATTTTTAGATATATATATTTCTATGATGTTCAAGTAGTAGACATTGTAAACAGCCCAAATTGTCCGGGCCCGTTACAACATCAAAAATCAGACCCAAACCAAAATAATAATCGGCCCAAAGGGCCCAAGACTTTGAGATTCCTCAGGAAAGGATAGGGTTTTTGAAACCCTAACCAGGTGCGCCGCAGCCACCCATCTGGCCCTACCAGCGCCGCTCGCGATTCTCCACCAGCGCCGACCTCGACTACGCCCTCCACTTCCCTCTGCTCCCCACGATCTGCAAAAAGACAAAGAGAAGAACAGATCCACAACAGAAAATGGAAAACAGACTATATTTAGTTTATTTTTTTTATTACATTCGGCTATAAAGCCTTCAAAACAACAGTGTAATAGGGGCTTTTTCTTTCTTTTCAAACATAAGCAATAACAGAGAAAAACCAAACAAAAAAAATCCAAAACGCGAGTCAGATTTTAATATTCGAAGGTATTATTTTTTTCTTTTTTTTTATATTTCGAATCCTTTTTTTCCCTTTCTTTTTATCCACAAAACATATATATATATATATATATATATATATAAAGATTGTAATAAATAAAAAAATAAAAAAAGAGCTTACCTTTGCGAGTTCCGGCCACCGACGGTTGCCGGACGGAGCCCTCGCCGGAGGATAAACCCTGCAGAGAGAAAAGGAGAGGGGAGGGAAGCCTTTTTTTAAGTAAACTGCACAAATGAAAAAAAAAAGAAGGATTTTTCCCTTTCTTTTTATCCACAAAACATATATATATATATATATATATATATATATAAAGATTGTATAAATAAAAAAAAAAAAAAAAGCTTACCTTTGCGAGTTCCGGCCACCGACGGTTGCCGGACGGAGCCCTCGCCGGAGGATAAACCCTGCAGAGAGAAAAGGAGAGGGGAGGGAAGCCTTTTTTTTAAGTAAAACTGCACAAATGAAAAAAAAAAAGAAGGAAAAATGGGTTTATAATAGAGTGAAACGACGCCGTTTTAGGGTTGGGTGCCAAGGCGCCAAAACGACGCCGTTTTGGTCCTAACCCGCGCGCAAGACCCGACCGGCCAGGGGATCCGCGTGTTTTTGCGGAAGGGTCTATTTGCGCATTTGACCCTTCCGCATTTTCTAACCCTTCTTTCAGTTTCTGTTATTTCAAATTTGCCCCAAGAGATTTTCTTCAGTTTTAATTTAGTCCCGTATAAAAACTCAGTGTATAAAGGATGGAATAATTGATTTTTCGGACCTCTCCTTTGGTGCGCGTTTCAATGAAGCCCTTTCTTCTTTTAACTTATTTCGAATTTGCCCCAATATCTGCTCTTAATTCAATTTTCGTCCTTTTTTTGACTATTTTCGCTTATTTATTAATTCTTATATGTTATTGTACTTATTATTATCTTAGTATTATCACATATTATTATTATTATTATTATTATTATTATTATTATTATTATTATTATTATTATTCATGCTATCATATTGTATATACTTGTATATTTGTATTGTCATCTTATTATCGTTACTATTTATATTGGTATATTGTACATATTTGTGTCTTGTATTATTGTTATCTTGTTATCACTATTATATATTATATATTATTATTATTATTATTGTTATTATTATTATATTATTATTATAATATTATATTTCCTATTTTCTCGATCTTTACTAACACCTTCTAGTCTTTTATCATTATTTCAATGCCGTCTTTTGTCCTTTTTATTGTATCTTATTACCAGTATTGTTGATTTCGTATTTGTCAACGGTTTTAAATCGCAATCCGACATTTTTTAATTCATACAAAAGAGGTAATATTTATGTGTTTAAAGGCCGAAAAATTACATCCTAACGTGTTGGGTGTCGATCTTTTCGTTCGACTAAATATTCAAATATCCTTTTCTTGTCGAAGATGATCTCGGTGTCGAAATATAGGGTTTATATCCTAACGTGTTGGGTATGATCTTTATTCCTTTGAAGCGAGATAATCTTAAGATTTAATCCCGAATGACGAATTCTATTCCTTTCAGTTTTTACCCTAAATATTTTCAAGTTTTCAACATTGGACAACATCAATTGATTTGGTACCAACTTTGGGCGTTACAAGGGTGCTAACCCTTCCTTGTACGTAACCGACTCCCGAACTCGTTTTCTTAAATTTCGTAGACCAAAATTGTTGTTTTAATAAACCAAAATGTTTTATTAAAACAAAGGTGACCCGATCACACCTAATAAAGATCGGTGGCGACTCCCGTTTTCTTTATTTTCAAAACCAAAGTCGATTCCCGTTTTTTTTCAAAAAATGGTTACGACAGCTTGGCGACTCCACTGGGGACCTTTTGAGAGAGTCAGGTCGTAAATTGATTGATCTTTGTCCTTTTGAATGAAGATTTGCAAATTTTTTTAAAAAAAAAACAAAAAAATCGTGTTTCATTTGATGTATCTGTTTATGTGTTAATTACAATAATGTCGAGTCTCATAATTCTTACACTTGCATTGCATGACCATCGTGGTCACACCTTTTAAGTGGAGTAAGAAACTAAGCCTTCGTGAGGTTTTCACCTCCGCATGGGCTAGTGGATTGCTTCCGGGATACATCCGTACCTATGTGCTTCGTGAGGTCTTCACCTCCGCATGGCCATAGGGAAATGTATCCCCCTAAACCGAACTCGGTCCGTATGAGCCTATAATGGGTGAGGATTGAGGAATCTGCTGGTTCAGGTACCCCTCTCTAGAACCAAACCCCATGTAGAAGCCCTAGAGCCTACCCTAGGTAGAACGTTGAAATATTTACCCAGATAAGTGTGTGATGATGTTTTGCCTGTTTTGATTATACAATACTGACTCGTGTTGATTTGTTTGACTTGCATGACATTCCATATAGTAGAGGTGTCAATTTCTGTTCGATTGCTGATATAGGAAATTTGCTATGGAAAACGACTTTCTTGATAAAGTAAAGGACAATGCGGCTGTGCGCGTGTGGTCCGAAAAGTTGCAGTTGGAAAAAGGAGATAGCTTAGTTGAAGGTCATACGTCAGAGCTGAGGGACTTACCCGTGTCAGTGTGACACAAAATGAGCTTCAAGAGTTGCGAGATATCTAGACCCATTGGGAAGATGAAGCTAAACAGATGTTCCGCCACCGTTACGGCGACATCTCTCACTTATTGAATGTTAAGATAGATAAACACCTGTTTCGGGCTATGGTCCAGTTTTGAAATTCTGCATACAGTTGCTTCACTTTTGGGAAAGTGGATTTGGTGCCAACAATAGAAGAATATACCACTTTACTTTGTATTCCCGGAATGCAAGTTGACAAGGTTTATATTAGGCCTGCCTATGTCCCTCATTTGGCGAAGAAGTTGATGAAAATTACGGGAATAAGTGAATAGTGGATCTCGACCAAGATTCAACAGAAATGTGAAGGGAGATGTATTCCTTGGATAAATTTAAGGGATCTGATTTTGACGCATCCTGATGTGAGAAGGAAAGTTGATATCTTCGCCTTAAGCCTCTACGGATTAGTCATCTTCCCAAAAGCCCTGAGACACATAGATGAAGCAGTAGTGGATCTATTCGACCGATTGGATAAACAAGTCACACCTGTCCCGGCAATTCTTGCGGAGACTTTCAGATCATTAAATGCATGCAGAAGAGCTGGAGAAGGAAGGTTTACCGGATGCGCACAGCTATTGATAGTATGGTTTCATGGGCATCTTTGGAAGATGAAAAAAGTCTCTTGTCGACCCTTTTATAAGGATTATTCACCGATAAAAGAGGAAGTAGCCGTGTCAAGACGATAAGATATAACGGAAGAAGGATGGAGAACAATTCTTCAGAATCTTCAGGAAGGAGACATTGAGTGGAGTGCTCCATGGATAGTGCCTGGAGAAATCCTTTACAGATGCGGAGACCTTAGTTGGGTCCCTCTACCCAGAATTTGGGGAGTCATCGGGTATGCCCCTTTGCTAGTAGCAAGACAATACCAGCCTAGACAGTTTGTGCCAGTAACGCATGGGTTGGATCGAAGCGAATTCTCCTATACAGGAGAAGGTTATAAGAAGAAGATTAAGGAAATTGCAAATGCTTGGAAATAAACCTATCGGATGAAGAGGTTGACTGTGAGCGAAATGGTGACTTCTGAGTATACAGTGTGGCTAAACAAAAGAATCAACGACAATATCTCGAGACCGAGTTTAGATAATGCTCAATTTACTGAGGAACGGTTGCAAATGATACCAACGGAGTTAGAAATTATAAAGCAAGACTTTGTACGGTGGAGTTCAGAGCTCGAGAAGAAAATTGAACAGTTAGAGGAGGAGAGGATGCTTTTGAAATTGGACGTAGAGATACAGAAATCAGAAGCAGAAAAGATAAGGAAAGGGAAGAACAAAACTGAAGAAGAGTTGGATAGCCTAAAGAGGGACTACAAAAAGATGCGTCTCTCAATGAAAACTGTGAGACTAGGAAAGACTTCGAGTCAATGGCGACAAGAGTTACAAGAGGAAAGAGCTAGGACTGAGCAATGGGAAAAGAAATTCCAAGAAATGAAGGCCCAGAAAGAGATCTTAGAAAAGCAAGTGTCGGAAGGCCAAAACAGAAGAAATGAGTTGAAAACTAGAGTGGCAGAGGTGGAAAGGTCTTTAAATCATTATCGGAATCACAACTCGGTGATAGAATTAAAGGCAAGCATGAGCAGAATCGAAGAAATGGAAAAGAAGACCGAAGAGTTAAAAGTGGCACTGCAAGATTGTCAGGATTATATTGGGTACTTGAAAGAGAGTAGGGAGCTACGGGAAGAGGAGTTACATAAGGCTCAGAAGCAAATCGAAAATAGAGACTATCTCATGAGAGAAGCCATAAATCAGATTCGAGAGGTGGCCGAGCACTTACAAATTTTGGCAGCAGAAGCGGAAGTATTAAGCGTGCGGCATGAGTCACAGACAAGCCAAGGACAGGAGTTGGTTTCGTTACTCCAAAAGATTAGGGATCTAGGCGCTAAGGCCAAACCGTATCTGTAATCTATTTTATGTAAAGAGATTTGTTTTCTAAAGAAGTTTCCTATAAGGAATTGAATCAGAATTGACACCTTTTTGCATTCATACCATGCATTTGCATTGCATTCCATACAATAGCATCATATCACCCCAATCATTCACTAAGACTAAGAATCGTATAACTTACAACTCGACATTACGGATCTGGAATCGCATCACCCTTATAGGACCCGATTAAGAACTAGAGCCATGGATGCTGAACTCAACGAAAGAATCGAAAGAATGGAAAGAATCCAATGACAGTTGCAAGAGCAGTTGGCCCAGTCGCAGCAAGAAACAAGGGACCTGATGGTAAAATCCATGGAAGAATCACTTGAGCAAAAGGACCAAATGGCCAAACTAATGGAGATGGTGACGACCCTGGTCAAAGGAAAGGGACCTGCACAGAGTCCTGAAATTACAGAACCTCATCCGAGAGTTAATCAGAGTCCATTTCACCTCCCAGGATTTACTCCACCTCACCCCCATACAGTACCAGGAGATTGGCCTCAAAGGGAATCTACAGGCCTGGAACAACCATCTGTACCACCACCTGCTCACCTAGGACCAGGAATATTCGTATCAAACCCCGGAGCTAACCCTGCTGACCCTATTGTCCCAGATTTGGATGATCCTATGGAAATAGCCAAGCTAAGAATGAGAGATCATGATGCTCAGGACAAGTATAAGAGTCTGGAAGAAAGACTCAGGGCGATAGAGAGAACTAGAGTCTCCTCTGCAATGAGCACCAAAGAGCTCAGTTTGGTTCCCGATCTGGTCTTGCCTCCAAAATTTAAAGCGCCAGACTTCGAAAAATATGATGGAACAAGGTGTCCAAAGGCGCATCTTATAATGTTTTGTCGAAAAATGGCTGGTTATGTGAATGAAGACAAATTGTTAATACACTACTTTTAAGATAGCTTGATCGGGTCAGCCCTCCGGTGGTATAATCAGCTCGGCAGAGAGAGGATCCAATCATGGAATGACTTAGCTTCAGCGTTCTGTGAGCAATACAAGCATGTCTCCGATATGGCGCCCGATCGACTAACGCTATAGATGATGGAAAAGAAGCCATCAGAGACTTTTAGACAATACGCTCAAAGGTGGAGGGACGTCTCGGTTCAAGTAAAACCTCCACTGACTAAAACTGAGATAACGGTCCTTTTTATTAACACTTTGAAGGCACCGTTTTATGACAAGTTAGTGGGAAATGCCACAAAAGACTTCGCTGATATCGTAATATCATGGGGAACTCATTGAGAATGGCATCAAGAGTGGAAGGATGGAAGGTTCCGAGAGCTCGAAAAGGCCAGTTATAAAGAAGAAAGAGCCTGAAACCCATATGGTGGGGACTGGGAACCACTACGCTTCCAATCCATACCCAATCCAATCACGACCTCAATTCTGCCCACCCCTAAATTTCTATTTTCCTCCTCAAAACCTCTACTATCAAACACCCCTCCTTACCCCATCTATGCCGCTGATAACCAAAGACCGTTCACCATATCCCCGCCAAATACCACGCCCGTTCAAAATCAGCCTAAAAATGAACAGAGACCAACAAGACCCAATCCTGAAAAACCTCAATTCACCCCTATTCCCGTGTCGTACGGAGAACTGTGCCCGAAATTGTTGGAAAAACAATTAATATCCCCGCATTACATGGCACCTTTGAAGCCTCCATACCTAAAGTGGTATGATCCTAATGCTAACTGTATGTATCATGCTGAAAACCAGGGGCATTCTACGGACAATTGTATAGCCTTGAAAAGAAGGGTTCAAGGTCGTATCGATGCAGGGATTTTACGATATAACGGCACCGGTAATTTGGCTGGAAACCCGCTCCCTAACCATCCCGTAGGAAACGTGAGTGTGGTGACACAAGAAGATAGGTGGCAAGCCAAAAGTTGTGTCTCCGAGATAAGGACACCTTTGAGGAAAGTGTGGGAAATAATAACTGAAAAGGGTTTGCTCGGCAGAAGTTTCAAGGAGGAAAGCATTGAAGGTCAAAGTTTTTGCGTTTTTCACGGCATAGAAGGACATCACATCCAATCTTGTGAGAAATTCAAGGAATTACTTCAAGGTATGATGAACAATAAGGAGGTTGAGATCTGTAATAAGAAGGAAGAGATCGACGAAAAGGATGTATGTGCTTCCGAAGGTCAATCATCAGGTCCCCCTTATAGTGCTGACCGACCCTTGGTAATCTACTACGAAGTAAAGAAGGAAGAGGTGAAACCAAAAATGATAATCCAAGTACATTCTCCTTTCCCTTACAAGGACAGCAAGGCGGTGCCGTGGAAATATGATGTCAGCATTACCATGCACGAAGCTACGACTGGCAATGTTAGCGAGGTGGGGCATTTCACCCGTAGCGGGAGATGTTATTCTCCCAAGATGGTTGAGCCAAAGAAAAAAGCCGTCGACTCGAGTCAGAAAGGAAAGGCACCAATGCGTGAGGCCGAGGTCGAGGTTGAAATACAACCTGAACAAGAAGCTAAAAGGCCTGTGACTGAGGATGAAGCACATGAATTCTTGAAGTTCATCAAACACAGTGAATATAACATCGTGGAATGGTTGAACAAGCAGCCGGCAAGAATCTCGGTGTTATCCTTACTTTTAAACTCTGAGGCATATCGAAACGCCTTGTTAAAAGTGCTGAATCAAGTTTATGTGGAAAGCAATGTATCTCTGGAAAAGCTTGACAGGTGGGCAAACAACTTAAAAGCGGACAATTTCATCTCTTTCAGCGATGACGAAATACCACCAAACGGTAGAGGCTCTATCAAAGCATTACATATTACGACCTATTGTAAGGGTTACATAGTACCGAGTGTACTCATCGACAATGGATCCGCACTCAATGTCATGCCTTTGGCCACGCTTTCCAGGATGCCAGTTGATATGTCTTATCTAAGGCCTTGTCATTCCACAGTAAGAGCATTCGATGGGACACGACGAGCGGTCATGGGGAAGATAGAGATTCCTCTAGACGTGGGCCCGTGTACATATGACATAGAATTCCAGGTCATGAATATCTCGCCTTCGTATAATTGTCTCTTAGGGAGGCCTTGGATCCATTCTGCTGGGGCAGTCCCTTCATCTCTCCATCAAAAAGTAAAGTTTGTCATGGGTAATCGCTTGATCACGGTCGCTGGTGAGGAAGACATCGTCGCGTCCATCTCTAGTGATGCACCCTACATCGAGGTGAACAAAGATGCAGTAGAATGTTCCTTCCGTTCCTTCGAATTCATCAATGCTACTTTTATCGCTGAAGGAAGCAAAGCCCCCACGCCCAAGCTGTCAAAGAATACCAAGATGGGAATCCAGCTGACTGTGGGGAAAGGAGCCAGAGCGAAGAGAGGTTTGGGAAAATACCAATAAGGAATAGTCAGAGCACTAAAACCAGTACACCATAAGGCTCGATGTGGTTTAGGATTCAAGCCCGACGCGTGGCAAAGAAGGAAACGGTTACAGAAAGAGCAAGAAAGGAGGATTGCAAGAGCCTCAGGTCGGGAATTGGAATGGGAGCCCATAATGTATCCGCCTTTGTCGAAAACATTTACATCGGCAGGAATTACATACCCGGGAAGAGATGATCCACAAAGCATGATGTCATGGATAGAAAGGGGCCTACAGGACTTCAGTATAAACGTCATTAACAAAGGGAATAATGCAGTGGAAGATATTTCAGCGATACGCCCTTGCCCCCTGGATTCACTCCGAACAATTGGACTGCCGTGGATCTCATCGTAATTTCCAAGTCTCCTCCAAAGCAATGCTCAATGCTGATTTTTGTATGCCCCTAAGCTGTAGGGGAATCTGTTATGAGAGTTTATGTTGTCTATTTAGCTTTTAAATGAAACATGAATAAAGATGCATTTTGTCATGGTCTTTTTTATTCTCACCGGTTCCATATTTATTTCCTTTTTTTTTTATAACCTGTCCCTATATATCCTGTATCATCGTATCACGTTTATAGGATCCGGTACCTTGATGCCCCTCTATAGTTTCTTTTCCATCTACCTTTCAGGTGCTCAGATATCAACGACGCGAACAATCCTGTTACAAGTTCTAAAATCGACTTTGAGAAAGCCATTTGTGTGGGAGAATTCGAGGCTGAAGAAAATACTGAAGATTATGTCTCCTCCCCAGACTTACTAAGAATGGTAGAACAAGAGGATGGACAGATTCTGCCCTATTGAGAATCTGTCGAGACAGTGAATTTGGGAAGCGAAGAAAAGAGGCAAGAGGTAAAAGTTGGACCTCCATGTCAGAGGACACCAAACATGATCTGATCACCTTGCTTCATGAATACAAAGACGTGTTCGCATGGTCGTATAAAGATATGCCAAGTTTGAACGAAGATGTAGTGGTCCATAGACTCCCATTGAAACCAGAATGCATGCCTATCCAACAGAAGTTAAGGCGGATGGGGCCTGAAATGCTCTTAAAGATAAAGAAAGAAGTAAAGAAACAATTTGATGCTGGCTTCCTACAAATCTCTAGATATCCAGAATGGGTGGCTAATATAGTCCCAGTACCGAAGAAAGATGGCAAAGTGCGAATGTGCGTGGATTATCGTGATTTAAATCGAGCAAGCCCTAAAGATAATTTCCCGTTGCCACACATCGATACATTGGTAGATAACATGGCAAAGCATTCGTTTTTTCCTTCATGGATGGATTTTCGGGCTACAATCAAATCAAGATGGCTCCCGAAGATATGGAGAAAACTACATTCATGACAATGTGGGGGACATTCTGCTACAAAGTGATGCCGTTCGGACTAAAGAATGCCGGGGCAACATACCAGAGAGCCATGGTAACATTGTTTCATGACATGATGCACAAGGAAATAGAAGTCTATGTCGACGATATGATCACCAAATCTCGAGGGGAAGGAGAGCATGTTGAGAACCTCCGGAAGTTGTTTGAAAGACTGAGAAAATTCCAACTGAAGCTTAACCCAGCCAAATGTACCTTCGGGGCTACCTCTGGAAAATTACTGAGGTTCATCGTTAGCGAGAAATGTATCGAGGTTGATCCGGATAAAATAAAGGCTATAGAAGAACTACCGCCCCCGCGCACACAAAAGGAAGTCAGAGGATTTCTAGGGAGGCTGAACTACATCGCTCGATTCATTGCTCAACTCACCAAGCAGTGTGATCCGATTTTTCGACTCCTTCGAAAACACAATCCTGGAGAATGGAACGAGGAATGTCAAAGGCTTTTGACAAGATAAAGCAGTATTTGTCTAGTCCCCCGGTGCTAGTACCACCAATTCCTGGAAGACCGTTAATACTATATCTGGCTGTGTTCGAAAACTCAATGGGTTGCGTCTTGGGGCAACATGATGAGTCTGGAAAAAGGGAACAAGCGATCTATTATCTCAGTAAGAAATTCACGGAGTATGAAGCAAAGTATCCGTCAATCGAAAAATTCTGTTGTGCTCTGGTCTGGGCAACTCGGAGGCTCAGACAATATGTGCTGTATCATACGACGTGGTTGATTTCAAAGCTGGACCCAATAAAATACATGATGGAATTGCCTGCACTCTCAGGAAGAATGGCACGATGGCAGATCCTACTATCGGAATATGACATCGTATACGTGAGCCAAAAATCGATTAAAGGGAGCGCAATAGCTGATTTCTTAGCAACTCGAACAACAGAGGAATACGAGCCATTGAGATTTGACTTCCCAGACGAAGACTTGATATGCATTACGGAAGAAGAATGTGAATCGTCGAAAAAGACATCATGGAAGATGAGTTTTGATGGTGCGTCAAATGCATTGGGGCATGGGATTGGAGCAGTCTTAGTGTCACCAGAAGGGAATCATTACCCCTTTACTGCTAGATTAAATTTCTTCTGTACCAACAACATGGCGGAATATGAGGCTTGCATCATGGGACTTCGCGCAGCTATCGAGCAAAACGTCAAGGTCTTAGCGGTCTCCGGGGACTCGGCATTGGTGATTTACCAAATCTGTGGAGACTAGGAAGTAAGAGACTCGAAGTTGGTCAAATATTGCGATCTTGTTGCGGAATTGGTTGAAGAATTTGAAGAAGTGACTTTTAATTACTTCCCACGGAAAGAAAACCAATTGGCTGACGCCCTAGCCACCTTGGCTTCAATGTTCAAAGCAAACTGAGAAACAGAAATAATACCTCTCCAGATGAGCATATATGAGGCCCCTGCGCATTTTTTTAGCATTGGAAACGAGGCAGATGGACAACCATGGTTCTATGATATCTTAGAATATGTCAAGAATCAAAGATATCCCGAGCAAGCAAACGAGAACGACAAAAGAAAGATCAGAAGATTGGCAGCGGGATTTGTTCTCGATAAGGACATCCTATACAAAAGAGGGAAAGATCAAATGCTCCTGAGATGTGTGGATACTGTTGAAGCCAGAAAGATACTCGAAGAGGTCCATGAAGGAGTTTGTGGAACGCACGCCAATGGCTTCACATGGCCAGGCAGATTATGAGGCTCGGTTATTACTGGTTGACGATGGAAAGCGGCTGCATTAGTTATACACGAAAGTGTCACAAATGTCAAGTTTATGGCGATAAAATTCATGCAGCACCGTCGCCCCTTCACGTCATGACTTTTTCGTGGCCTTTTTCTATGTGGGGGATATACATTATAGGGCCAATTTCCCCAAAAGCTTCTAATGGACATCGATTCATTTTTGTGGTAATAGATTACTTCACAAAATGGGCAGAAGCTGCTTCGTTTGCCAATGTGACAAAGACCGTAGTTTGCAAGTTCTTAAAAAGGGAGATCATATGTCGATACGGTTTGCCTGAGAGAATCATCTCAGATAATGCCTTGAACCTGAACAACAAGATGATGAAGGAAGTGTGCGAGCAATTTCGAATAAAGCATCATAACTCCTCACCCTATCGTCCAAAGATAAACGGGGCGGTAGAAGCCGCTAACAAAAATATCAAGAAAATTATTGGGAAAATGACTGAGACGTATAAAGACTGGCACGAGAAGCTACCATTTGCTCTATATGCGTATCGCACATGTGTACGGACCTCCACGGGGGCAACTCCTTTCTTTTTGGTCTATGGAATGGAAGCTGTACTACCCATTGAAGTTGAGATCCCCTCCCTGCGAGTCTTAATGGAGTCAAAACTAGAAGAATCGGAATGGGTTCGAGCTCGATATGACCAATTGAACCTGATTGAAGAAAAACGCCTAAAAGCAATCTGTCATGGACAAATGTACCAGAAAAGAATGATCGCCGCCCATGACAGGAAGGTGCGTCCAAGAGAATTTCGCGAAGGAGAACTCGTCCTAAGAAAGATTCTCCCGATACAAAAAGACTTCCGAGGAAAATGGGCACCGAATTGGGAAGGACCATTCGTCGTAAAGAGAGCTTTCTCAGGTGGAGCTTTGATTCTCACGGAAATGGATGGGAAAGAGTTACCAAATCTGGTAAACTCAGATGCCGTGAAGAAATATTATGCCTAAAAAAAAAATAAAGATGAAAACTCGAAAAAAGCGTCCTGATAAACAAAAAAGGTATAGGATGAAAACCCGAAAGGGCGTCCTAAGAAAGCAAATTTGGGCCGAAAAAGCAAGAATGGTTTGAACAAGGAGTCAAACGGCGAGATTATAGTATTGAAGCGGACTCTGAAGCTCAAGAATCTTCTACACGAAAAATCTTGCTCGAAAAGATTCAGGATGAAGAAACATGGAGAAGTTCATGCGTCGGATATCTAGAGCACTTACGACAACTGAACTTGTTTTCCTTTTATAATGCTTTCTTGATCGAGTTATTCCTTGTCAATTTTCTTTGCTTGTTGCTTTTGAAATAAATATAGATATGAGGTATCCCTTTCCCGCTTACTTTGCCATTTTTATGCATTTTATTTATGTTTCATTTTAGAGATAAATAGTGAAATTACACGCTCTAAACGAAAAGAATATTGAGCATTACCTGGATGAGAATTGGGTAAGTACGAGAGCCTCAAAGCAAGGACAAAGTTCAACAGGGGGTAAAAAAAAGGAGGATATACGAGAAACAGGATTACTCGTAGAACTTGAGGACGATATACGAGAAACACGGATTACCCGTAGAACTTGAGGACAGGTACAAGACCTGAGAAAAGTTAAGAATCGAAGCAATGAAGATGGGTCATCATGAAAGTCGTAACAAGAAGATACATGACAAACAAACCCAAGGCACATGGCATAATCATGTAGGCATTTAAGACAAGCACGTGCATATCATGATAACATCACGCATGACACATACAAGTACGCCAGTAAAGCAAGAAGTTTTGACGATAACTGTACCGAACCAAGGAGAAAGAAAACATTCAAGTTCCGCCAGATGATACTTTTTCAATTTCTGTTTGCGAAAGTCAACTCCTTAGGTCGCACGCTGAGGAATTTTCAATTTCTGTTTTTCAATCAACTCCTCAGGTCGCACGCTGAGGTGTTTTCAATTTCTGTTTTTCAATCAACTCCTTAGGTCGCACGCTGAGGTATTTTTAATTTCTGTTTTTTTTCAATTTCTGTTTGCAAAAATCAATTCCTCAGGTCGCTCGCTGAGGTATTTTTAATTTCTGTTTTTCAAAAAAAAATCAACTCCTCAGGTCGCACGCTGAGGTATTTTTAATTTCTGTTTTTTTCAATTTCTGTTTGCAAAAAATCAATTCCTCAGATCGCTCGCTGAGGTATTTTTAATTTCTGTTTTTCAAAAAAAATCAACTCCTCAGGTCGCACGCTGAGGTATTTTTAATTTCTGTTTTTTTCAATTTCTGTTTGCAAAAATCAATTCCTTAGGTCGCACGCTGAGGTATTTTTAATTTCTGTTTTTCAAAAAAAAATCAACTCCTCAAGTCGCATGTTGAGGTATTTTTAATTTCTGTTTTTTTTTCAATTTCTGTTTGCAAAAATCAATTCCTTAGGTCGCACGCTGAGGTATTTTTAATTTCTGTTTTTTCAATTTCTGTTTGTAAAAATCAATTCCTCAGCTCGCACACAGAGGTATTTTCAATTTCTGTTTTTAATTTCTGTTTGCAAAAAAAATCAACTCCTCAGGACGCACGCTGAGGTATTTTCAATTTCTATTTTTCAATTTCTGTTAAAAATAAAATAAAAATAAAAAAAATCAAATCAACTCATATTATGAGAGTGGGGTTGAGCCTCCGGTCACACGCGGAGGTACTTACAGACGGAAGACTGAAGTCGCCTTGAGCAAATTGGATGAAGAAGTTCCAGTGGACAAAGAAGGTTGAGAAAGAGCAAAATGAAGCTACAGGCCATATCTCTCGGAAGTAGCACTGGAGTAGACTGAAGATCGAAGCCTCCCCGAAGATAGCAGGGAAGCAGTTTGAAAAGTTTAGACTTATTTCCTTGAAATCCCGGTGGAGTAGATCAAAGATAAGAATCCCTTCTCCCTGAAATCACATCAAAGCTGATCGAGGCGCTAGTTACTGTGCCCTTGAAGAAGCAATGGAATAGGAAAATTTATCTCCCTGAAGATACGACGAAACAGTGAAGCGGATCAAAGCAACAAGTCACAGTGGAGTTTGAAGCTGTTTGAAGAATACGAGAACCAAAGAAGTCAAGACTCGACAGGACGGGACGAATTTGGGCCTTCTTTATATCTTTGCTCTATTCTCGTTACACGACAATGAGCAAAGAGGGGCAGCTGTAAACAGCCCAAATTGTCCGGGCCCGTTACAACATCAAAAATCAGACCCAAACCAAAATAATAATCGGCCCAAAGGGCCCAGGACTTTGAGATTCCATCAGGAAAGGATAGGGTTTTTGAAACCCTAACCAGGTGCGCCACAGCCACCCATCTGGCCCTACCAGCGCCGCTCGCGATTCTCCACCAGCGCCGACCTCGACTACGCTCCTCCACTTCCCTCTGCTCCCCACGATCTGCAAAAAGACAAGAGAAGAACAGATCCACAACAGAAAATGGAAAACAGACTGTATTTAGTTTATTTTTTTATTACATTCGGCTATAAAGCCTTCAAAACAACAGTGTAATAAGGGCTTTTTCTTTCTTTTCAAACATAAGCAATAACAGAGAAAAACCAAACAAAAAAAAAAATCCAAAACGCGAGTCAGATTTTAATATTCGAAGGTATTATTTTTTTCTTTTTTTTTTTATATTTCGAATCTTTTTTTCCCTTTCTTTTTATCCACAAAACATATATATATATATATATATATATAAAGATTGTAATAAATAAAAAAAATAAAAAAAAAAAGAGCTTACCTTTGCGAGTTCCGACCACCGTGTACGGTGGCCGGCGGCGACGGCCGCCGGACGGAGCCCTCGCCGGAGGATAAACCCTGCAGAGAGAAAAGGAGAGGGGAGGGAAGCCTTTTTTTTAAGTAAACTGCACAAATGAAAAAAAAAAAGAAGGAAAAATGGGTTTTATAATAGAGTGAAATGACGCCGTTTTAGGGTTGGGTGCCAAGGCGCCAAAACGACGCCGTTTTGGTCCCAACCCGCGCGCAAGACCCGACCCGGCCAGGGGATCCGCGTGTTTTTGCGGAAGGGTCTATTTGCGCATTTGACCCTTCCGCATTTTCTAACCCTTCTAATTCAGTTTCTGTTATTTTCAAATTTGCCCCAAGAGATTTTCTTCAGTTTTAATTTAGTCCCGTATAAAACTCAGTGTATAAAGGATGGAATAATTGCTTTTTCGGACCCTCTCCTTTGATGCGCGTTTCAATGAAGCCCTTCCTTCTTTTACTTATTTCGAATTTGCCCCAATATTCTGCTCTTAATTCAATTTTCGTCCTTTTTTTTGACTATTTTCGCTTATTTATTATTAATTTCTTATATGTATTATTGTACTTCATATTTAATATTGTATTTAATATTATATTATTATTGCGTTTATTATCACTCTTAGTATTATTATTTATTACTATAATTATTATTGTTGTATTATTATTATGATATTATATTAGTATATTGTACATATTTTGTGTCAGTATTATTGTTATTTTATTATTAATATTATTATCATATTTATTATCATATCTATCATTATATTATCGTTATTATTATTATTATTATTATATATACTATTTATTATTACTATTATTATATTATTATGTCGTACATTATTATTATTATCTTAGTATTATCACTATATTATTATCATTATTATTATTATTATTATTATTATTATTATTATTATTATTATATTATGTTGTACATATTACTATTATTATTATTTTACTATATTTATCATTATATTATTATTATTATTATTTATGCTATCATATTGTATATACTTTGCATTGGTATTGTCATCTTATTATCGTTACTATATTTATATTGGTATATTGTACATATTTTGTGTCTGTATTATTGTTATCTTGTTATCACTATTATTATTATTATAATTATTATATTTCCTATTTTCTCGATCTTTACTAACACCTTCTAGTCTTTTATCATTATTTCAATACCGTCTTTTGTCCTTTTTAATTGTATCTCCTATTACCAGTATTGTTGATTTCGTATTTTTGTCAACGGTTTTAAATCGCAATCCGACATTTTTTAATTCATACAAAAGAGGTAATATTTATGTGTTTAGAAGGCCGAAAAATTACATCCTAACGTGTTGGGTGTCGATCTTTTCGTTCGACTAAATATTCAAATATCCTTTTCTTGTCGAAGATGATCTCGGTGTCGAAATAATAGGGCATTATATCCTAACGTGTTGAGTATGATACTTTTATTCCTTTGAAGCGAGATAATCTTAAGATTTAATCCCGAATGAACGAATTCTATTCCTTTCAGTTTTTACCCTAAATATTTTCAAGTTTTCAACATTGGACAACATCAATTGATTTGGTACCAACTTTGGGCGTTACAAGGGTGCTAACCCTTCCTTGTACGTAACCGACTCCCGAACTCGTTTTCTTAAATTTCGCAGACCAAAATTGTTGTTTTAATAAACCAAAATGTTTTATTAAAACAAAGGTGACCCGATCACACCTAATAAAGATCGGTGGCGACTCCCGTTTTCTTTATTTTCAAAACTAACTTTAATGCATACTACTAATGAGGCCTTGAATTGGTGGAAGGTTATGATTTTTTTTTGTTAAATTATAAAAGGAGAGTAAAGCCCTAACAATAATGCGATTAGTGTGATTTGAATCTAGATCACATTTAATAGTTTAAGTAAATTCCATGCATGTATTAAATGACAATTTTATTGGCACATGAGATTTCCATCGCACCATTAGCAGAGGGTAACAACTAAGTGACAAGAAAATGATAAATTAATAGTGACCATATTATAATTTCTTTTTTAAAATTTATTAATCAAAACATAATTTATATATATATATATATCTAAACTTATAATTTACCCCAATTTTTTAAAAAAAATTTATTTAAATTAATATTCAATAATAATTTTTAACACACTTTTTATTTTTTATTTTTATTATATCCATTTTACGATTTTATTCTAGGTAAAAAAAATATTAATTTTCTTTAAATTTTCTGTGTCAATAATAGTCCAACCAACTAAAATTGCGGCTGTAATTTCAATTGGTGATGAAATCTCAATTTGTGCTGCCGCCCTTTTAAAACAGTGGGCCGTGGGGTCCCTCGCTGGCTGGCTCTCAACTTGCCTGACATTAACATATATACTCAGTTATGTGATGTTACGAACCGATAATTTGGTTAATATTTAAACTTAACCATTTTTCTTAATTTGATATTTAAAATTTTTACTTTATATCTGAATTTTATAAATTTTTTTAATTTGGTACTAAATTTTTTATGTTTAATTTGATACTTAAACTTATTAAATAATATACGAATTATTCTAAAATACTAATAGTATTAAAAATTCGTGTTATGCTACAAAAATATTATCAGTATTAAAAAAATTAATATTAAAAAATTATGCATTGAGTTATACTAAAAAACTAAGAGTTCTAAAAACCAAAATAAAAGAAATTCATTATTTTAAATTGATAAAATAAAATAAATAAATTAAACCAAAAGTAATTAAACATTTAATATAAAAAAGAAATATTATGTCATTTTTCACATGTCACATGCCTACCATACAACAATTATTTTTGCTACAAAAAATATTAGGTATCAAAATAAGAAAAAGAGCAAAGTTTAAGTATCAAATTGAAATAAAAAAAAATTAAGTATCAAATTTAAAAAAATATATATCAAACCCAATTACAAAATAAAAAAAAAGGGGTCGAGTACCAAATTGAACCAATAAAAGTCTAAATACCAAATTAGAAAAAAAAATTCAAATTCAAGGGTAAATGTTATATTAAACTTATTTTTTAAATTTATTTGCAGAATAAATATATATTTTTGGATAATTAAAATTTATTTCCAAACTTTTAGGTAAATGCTACATGATGTATTATAAAGGGATTCCCATACATTTAATTATAACTTATATTCCACATAAATGAAATATTTGTATTTCATAAGTTATTTAGAAAAAAAAATTGAATTTGGGTCACTTTTTATTGAGTGAACTTAATTGGATTATGTAAATAATTGAGTTGGAATTCAAAATATTCCATGAGGAAAATTTTTATTAATAAAATCGTTTATGTATGGTTTTCTCTATTCTCACCTATGGTACAAATTGAAAGGGTAAACTTCCCTTTCACTTTTACAGTTTTTTATTTATTTTTATAAAACAACTTTAAATATTATCATTATGTGAGTCAAAGTTTGAACAACTTTCTTCTTCGATCTCCAACACTAACTATCAAATTAGCTTGGATCTGAGATATGTCTTACTCGTCAATGAATATTATTTTGGTGTTCACCATTGTTGACCTGCTACTCGGTTACTCGACTGGGACCGATCCATAGCCTAAATAGTTCGCATACTGGGGTTTGTACGCGATGAGTTGGCATTCTCTCATGAACTCGCACGGGGTGAGTTCACACTACCATACAGGCAAACCCTCACCTAGAGAACACATGTTAATCCTAAAATATGATATGTATTGACATGCATGAAAATTCATTTAAGATGTCACATCTACGAACAGGGACACATCATATAAATTGAGAAATTAACTCCCTTTGAAGGACAAACATACAAAAAAACACTCAACAATTATTATTCCATTGTACTGATCATCACTCGAAACTCACCAACCAAACTTTAAAAGAAAAAAATGTAACGATTCAGTTACTTAAATGAAAACATTAAGATAATTTAATAACTATTTTATAATTTTTAAAATTAAATAAGTAAAATATAATAACTGAACTCTATGGCACACCATAAAAGACTCTTCAACTGAAGTCTATGGCACACCATAAATATCCAAAATTAAAACAAGTTGATTGACTCTTGCGTACATTTCAGTTGCTTAAAGTCTTCGACTTCCTTGCCAGTTACAGTTGGAGATATTAAAGGTTAGAATATGACCAATTATACTTAGTTTTATCATTATGGTTTTTAAATTTTTTGTTTTATTTTAAAATTTTAAAATATTATTTTTTTTGTCTTAATATATTTCAAATAATAAAAGTTTCCAAAGAGATGAAAATAATAATTTATTTCCACGTGGTAAATTTTTATCAAATGCAAAGAAATTTCAAAATAAAAATGATAATTCAAATATTAAAATAAGAATTTCTCTACGTAAGCACGTGACAGAAAAATCATGTGAGGGGAAGACAGTGAGAGGGGACAGGGACAACCCCCAACATGCACCTAGTACCAATCCAGGGGGCCGTCATGTTCATTCAAACAAATCTTTAAGTATATTAGTTATTATTGATTAAACCACTGACAAAACTGCTTAATCATTTTCAATGATTTAATAATTCAATAGGATTTATTCGACCTCATCCATGTATGACTTTGTCCTATATAATGGCATGTCTCACTAATTTAATGTATGCTTATCCTTTGTCACATCTTAATTTAATTTTAAAGTTATTTTAATCTCGGGTTTATTTATATCCAAATAGTTGAAATAATTTATTCTATTATTTAAAAAAAATAAAATAATAGTTTTTTTGTTATATATACAATTTGATAATAATGTGAGTTCCATTAAAAATTAGTATATGTCTATTTTTTTATGACTCTCTTCCTTAAGTTAATCGTTTACTTTTTTTTTTTTGATTTTTCGTATCAACAATTTTATATTTATATTTATATATTTATGGTTGATTAAAAAATTGACAAAATAATAATCTTTCACTTTCAAAAATTTATGATAAAATATTGACTTATTTAACACAATTCTTAATTTCATCCATGACTTTATTTATAAATGTGTAACACCTCTTACTTGGGTTAAACAGATCACCTGAGTAATGAGTATTACATTTGACCACTAAGTTATTTCAATGATCAATTCACATCCGACATTTTATTTCAATATTTTTAAGCTCATTTTAAATCATCAAACATCTCTAAATATCACATATAATATCATAAAATCAAAACTTGTCCCAACAAAATAAACTAAAATTTTCATAGTTCTCAACTTTTCTATACATATAAAGACTCTAATCACCCTATGTACATGTCATTTCTGAGTTCATAATCATATATAAAAAAGTTTGAACTTATAACTTGAGGAGTGATGCGATTCAAATTGAAATAGAAATCCTAAAATCTTTCATGTTTTTACCTTTCACCTATATGTTTAAAATAAATACGTTAAGCTATCATTTATTTATCAATTTAATACAAAATGAACAAAAATATTATTCTAAATAACATTAATACTACAATAAGCATATAGAATAATTCATTAATACAAACAATTAATCACAGTAGCGATATTTTTCATTCATTTCGATTTGATTTAAATCATTACTTAACCACTTGATTTTACATACATCATTATCACTAATTAAACAAATACGATATTTTGATAATTAAACAGTCTCGCTGCAGTATTTAATTTCACCGTCACCGCTACTTTTAGCCTAATTAGAGGTAAACGCATCACCTATCTAAACTAAGCCTAAGTTATATATAACGCTAAATTTCAACAGATTTAATATTTATTTTATAAAAATATTATTTTTTTTTAACAAAGTTACATTTTAAAAAAAATTTATGATTCTACACGAAAAAAATATTTCAAGTTAAACTAGAAATGAAAAATAAATAAATTCTCTATCCTTTTAAAATAGTAAATATTAACTTTGTTCCAATATGATTGTATCAAAAATTAACTTTATTTCAATTTGATCTTATTTGATTATTTTTAATAATAATACAAGAATTAAATTGATCTGTTTAATAATAAAATAATTTAATCCAATCTCTATCATAAAAGGACTTTGTAAATTCAATTATTAAATTTTTTATATTTGGGTTAAAATATGTCAAATCCAAGATTTGGGTACTATAAAAGTTTGTCCAACAATCTCTCAACCAGCGACAAGAATATTGTGACACTTCATATCTAACATGAATGACGGATCCGGTTGCAAGACACTACACTATTGTCATAACAATTTACACAAATTAGAAACGTGATACCAATGCAAAATCAAGAAACGTGGTACATAGCTCGTAATTAATATTCAATGCATAAAAATATTAAGCAATTAAACACACTAAAATGGCATTCTAATATACCATTACCAAATTCCATATTACACAACAATGATCACATTAGCATATATCATCGCATCAATCCACTATCAAGGTATTTAAGCAACGTTCATCATAATATTTTAGGTGTACATCGTATATCATTTTCATGTATTAATAACCAAGTTTTATTATCATATTATAATTTCATATTTAGCTCTTATTAATTGATTTGAAATTCAAGGATAAATACATAGATTAATATATAGAATTACGCTTGTGATCCAACAAGGAATTGGAAATAGTGGTATGTTCTCAACCCAATAGGGAATTAAAAAACTCTCCTCAACTCAAGCATTGTCTTTCCCCTTTGTTCTTGAAGCTCTACCAGGTTTAGAGCTAAATACTTAGCATATTCAACTTGAAAGGTTCCACATTTCCTATATACCAATGGCTTCTAAATGAACCTCATTAAAGTTGGGGGAGTGGCTAGAGATGTTTATGGGTCAAGCGTAAATATGATACTAACATACATTATACTTGTCTAAGTTTAGTTTGGCTTGAAATATGGACTTAACATTTTGTCAAAGTCTGTTCATATTTTTATCCAAATCCTCTTAAATTTTGAACGAATCTTCGAGCCTAAACGAATAACTCAATCCATAAACACTCTACTCATTGCATTGCATATTTTCTCCTCTCTCTTTTTCCCTTCGTCGAGTGCATGGAAAGCCAATTCCCATTCTTTCCTTTCATCTTCCCCCTCCTCTCATCGTGGATCACAATGCAATGGGATTCATGTCTTATTCTAAGAAGCACATGATGCAACATAATGCCACTCATTTTATTTGCTTGAGCACCTAACTTGCAATTATCTAATAAAATGTTATTCTAAATATGATTATATCAGCCCACCTCAATGCTCCATTATCATCTACTTAACATGTTACCCATCAATCTCCACTGGCTCTCTTTTATTAATTCACTTAATTATCAATTATAATTAGTCTATAATTATAATTTTAATGGCCATGATTTTATCTTCATTTACTTAGTGGGAAATTATGGCTATAACTTGTTTTGATTTAATTACTCACATGCCCTTATTAAATCCCTCATCTAATCCCTCTAATCTAATTACTTTATAATTTAGTCATTATGCATTAATTATTAACTTCTCTAATAATTTACTTAATAATTCTCTTTCTCTATTTTCGTATTCATCTTGAAAATCTCTCCATTTATTATTTATTTTGGAAAAGCTTAATTTAAGATTTCAACCTCAAAATTTAATTTTTTTTCAATACCAACAAAAATTGAATTATAAATGGTCTGACGAGGCTGTTGTAACCAGAAACTATATGTATTTAATTTTAAGCTAAAATTTTATTCACATACATATAATTATTAGTAGATTTATTAATTGAGTTAGTGTATTTCAACTAGTACAAACAAGGCATTATATATAAGTACAAATCTATAATACAAATTTAAACCATAAACTAAACAAAAAAAATTATTGAAATAGACATTTGCCACTAACTCACTAGTGGCATCACCCCACTTCCACCAATTATTGCGGCATAATTAATAACTCAGTGGGACTCAAGGATAAAAGAAAAAAAACTAAATTATTAATTTATCAAAAATTTCTTTTTGTTTTAAAAATCTAATCATGCTGCAATGATTGGGGGAAAGTGGGGTGGTGCCGCTGGTTGGTCAGGCGACACTGGCGGATTACTATAGCAAATGCTTATTTCAGTAATTGATTTTTTCCTATGGTAATTATTTATTTGTTTTATATTATTTAGGTATAAAAGCCTTCCTCTCTATTTTTATTATATGATAAAAAAAGCATTTAAGTACTAAATAGTTGGAAATAAATTAAAACATTAATAAACATTAATTTTTCTATCCATTTTTTGGTTATTTAACAAACTATGCAAATTCAAGAGCTAAAAAGATGAAAAAATAAATGAAAAAAATAAAACGACTTTATATTATAAAGTTGAAGGGCCAAATAATTCATTATACTTAATCTTTTTGAGAATCAAGGATGAGGAGTGGAATTGCTTAGGATTAAACCCAGATTCTAATACCTATAACACAATACTCTTGCCACTAGGCCAAAAGGTTACTATCGACTTATATTAAATTTTTATCTTTAATTTACAATCCATATCGTATTATACAAATTTTTCAGTGTCATAAATAACATCTTACATACATAACCACCCTTTAACCCTCGTTAGGTTTTGCGCATGAGACTTTGGTTTGGTGATAAAGTTGAAGCTCACATTAAATTGAATATAAATATGTTATTTAATAAATATTTAAAAATGACATTTTGTCAAACTATTTAAAACCATGCTAATATAATTTAAACTCTTATATACATATTAGTAATTTTATCACACGTGTATTTGTGTGAAAACTATTAAATAATGAAACGTATAATTTGAAACTATTAATAACACATATATAATATGTCAAGTTGACTTGTGACACAAACTTAATTAACAATATTATCTTATACTAAATTATGACACATTCATGACATGAGTGAAAAAAATTCCATTATAAAATCCAATTAAATCTTAAAATTAATATATTTAAAGTGGTATTAATTTATTAAAACTTTGAAAAGATAAAAACATAGTCGAATTATATTTATTATCCAATTGACTATTTATTGAAGCTTCTATATAAGGAAGCAACATTAAAGAAAGAAATCAAATTCTGCTTTTCAACTCCTTCCCCATTTCATTGTTGGTCCAATAATAATGGAAATATGGTATGTTTGGGTTTTCATAATATCTTTTTTGAGTGTAAGTGTAGGCAACTGGATTTATAGGTGGAGAAACCCTAAATGCAAGGGCAAACTCCCACCTGGTTCCATGGGATTCCCTCTTATAGGAGAGACCCTTAGCTTCTTTGCCACTTCCAACTCCATTGACATGCATCCTTTCATTAATGAAAGATTGAAAAGGTAAGAGAATAACCCTTTAAATTCCGTTTCATCTGCGTAGGTCAGTGCATTAAGTATCTCATTTTTTCAAATATGGTTTTAGATACGGTCCGTTGTTCAAGACAAACATAGCGGGTCGACCGGTGGCGGTGTCATCAGATCCCGAATTCAACTACTTCTTGCTGCAACAAGAAGGGAAACTCATCGAACTCTATTACATGGATTCCTTTTCACAGATGGTACACCACGATAACATGAGTAACATAGGTGGCTACTTCCACAGGTATCTACGGCGCTCCATTCTCGGTCATTTCGGACATGAGCCACTCAAACGTAAGCTGTTGTCTCAGTTTGAGGATGTAATAAACCATGAATTACATAAGTGGACCAATCTGCCAGAGGTCGATGTGAAACGCCAAACTGTTCCCGTAAGCAATTATAGCATATACATAACCAGACGATCCAAGAATGAAATATTGTAGTAAAAATAAATATAGATTGTTGGTTTGGGTATTTGCAGATGTTATTTGATTTAACCTCACAGATCCTGATGAGCCATAAACCAGAAGAAAATTTAGGTGAAGATTTAAGCAACATGTTGCAATCAATTATGACATTTCCTTTATATATCCCTGGGACCACTTTCTACAAATGTATACAGGTAAAAACATGCCATTAAATATGAATTTCATCATGAATCCTTCTAGGGTAAACACTAATGAATATATCTTTGACTGCAGAAGAAAAGAAAAGCAATAAAGCTGACAAGTAGGGTTGTAGAAGAGAGAATGAAGAGGTACTCTTGTGATAATTCAGCAGAAGGTTGCAATAAAACGGGAGATTATTTCGATGAAATAGTAGGAGACATTGGGAAAGAAGCATTTTTGACCAAGGAATTCGTGCCTTACCTTCTGTTTGGGCTACTCCTTGCTTCTGTCGAGACTATTTCTCCCACTATCACTTTGGCTACCATGTATCTACTGGACAACCCATCGGCTTTGCAACAATTAACAGTTCGTTCCTTCCTTTATATGCTTTTAACTTATTATTATTGCTTTTAATTAAATTAATATATACTTAAAGCATTTATATTTCTTTTTGCTAAGTGAATATTTTAGATAATTGGTGGGTTTATTTATCTAATTTTTAATAATATAATCTGAGTGTTGGGATACGTTATATATTCGGATTTTAGATGAGTGTACATGAATATATGCAATTTTTATAAGTATTAACTATAAAATTGGTCCCAATTAATATCGTTTTTCTCATTTAATTGCTTAAAGGTTTTTTTTATAAAAAAAATTGGGATCTTCAATTTCATCTATTTTATCAGTACAACATCTAATGGAACATGTTATGTGTGGCATAGTAATTGGTTGAGACTGTATGTTGGGTAAAATGAGAAAAAATTGATAGTTAATCTATCACTTTTGACACACACAAAAATAGGTATCTAAGTGAAAAAAGCGATATAGTTTGAGGGTTAATTTTGTATTTAAATATTTTTTGTATTTTTTTTATATGCTGAAAGTAAAAGTGCTCATGAGCCGGATTCGGGTCGAATGTAAGCATGATATTAACATTTCTTATGTTTGCCCAAGCCTGGCCCGACCCAAAATATAAGTTTAAAATTTTGCTCAAATCTGTCATATTTGTAAAAAGTTAATCCAAGCCCAGTTTAAGCTTGCCCATATTATTTTTTAAAAAATATATTTATATTGTATTATATTAATGTTTAATAAATTTATATATTTTTTATTTATTGAAATTTTTATATAGTAATCTTAACATAATTTTAATGTTTACATTAGAGTAGTATTATATATTTAATATAAGTATATTTTTTTAATGTATTCTAAATTACATAATATATAAAAGTAACATAATATAAAGTATTACAAACTTAAAACAGGTCGAGCCGAGCCGAGCTTGGGCCTTCAATGTTCAAGCCCAAAACTAACTCATATTTTAAATGGAACTAATATTTTTATTTAAACCCTACTAAATTTTGAGCAAGCCTTCAAACCTGTATAGGTAATTCAACTCACGAAGAGATGTACCTAGAGATACCTACTCTTGTACTTGTGTCGATGTACCTGGTGGTACGTTATTGTAAGAAAAGCGAACGGCTCATATAGATTTGGGGTTTAATTCTTTAGGGTGTTTTTTGTTATAAAAGATAATCAGGAGCGGGGTTATAGGTAAGCAGAGGCTAAACCAACTAAACCGGTACAATTGCAATTAAGTCCTTTAAAAGTTGTAAAAATTATAATTTAATCTAAATAATAATAATTTAATTCTGATTGTCTTTGAAAATATTTGAATATTTAAGAAATGAACCAGGAGGAGCATGAGGAAATTCTAAAGAACAGAGAAGATGCCAATTCTGGACTTGTATGGGAGGAATACAAATCCATGACGTTCACTCGTTACGTGAGTTAATTGATTCATTATGCCACTTTTTAAAATAAATAAATTTAGGCCACGTTTGTTGATGTTTTTTTTTTTTTCAGGTGATTAATGAAACACTTAGGTTAGAAAATCTTCTTCCAGGGATGTTGAGGAAAGTTATTGCTGACATTCACGTCGATGGTAGATAACTATATATATATTAAGATAAATTACTAAAATAATCACTTTTGTTTCTCTCATGTTATATTTTAGTTACTGAGTTATTAATTTCCGTTAACGGCAAGTTGACATGACACGTTAAATAATTATTCCAAATAAAAAATTTAGGTTAAATTGTACAATTAGTTTCCATATTTTTTCATTTTGAGCAATTTAATTTTTTTCCTTTTATGTTCTTTTAATTTTCCTTCTTTTTTTTTCTCTTCATTTACCATTCTTTTTTGTTTCTCCCTCTAATTCCCTCCCTTCTCCATCTCTTTAACGTAAAAGAAAAAAATTAAATTGCTCAAAAAAAAATATAAGGACCAATTGTATAATTTAACCTAAAATTTTCGTTTGGAATGATGATTTAAAGTGCCACACCAACTTACCGTTACACTGTTAACGGAAATTAACGCTCAATGACTAAAATGTTACAACACGATAACGTAAGTGACTAAAATGTAACACGTGACAAACAAAATTGAATATTTTGATAGTTTACCCTATATATTATTACCAATTTATTTGAATATATTATAAACAAGTGTGATTCATCCTTTGAATGATAAAATTAAAAATATAAATATTGCAGGATATACAATACCAAAAGGTTGGGTCCTATTGGTTATGCCCACAGCTCTTCATCTAAACCCTAATATATATGAAGATCCTCTTACCTTCAACCCATCAAGATGGAAGGTATATTTATACTCTTTCCCATGGATTAGATCTTAAATTAAACGTTGGGAGCCATTAATTATAATTTTTCATTTGTTATGATATTTTTAAAAATAACAAAATGAATAAAGAACATTGGGAGCAATGGAATGGCAAAGAACTTCATACCATTTGGAGGAGGGAATAGGCCATGTACTGGTGCAGAGTTCAGCAAGGTTCTAGTGGCTGTCTTTTTACATGTCTGGGTCACCAAATTCAGGTATGTTTTTTCATTATTTTGTATATATTTTTTTATTAATTTAATCCAAAGAATCTAAACCAAAAATGTTTTGCAAATTTTATTGAACAGGTTCACAAAAATCAAGGGAGGGAACATGGTTCGTTCACCCATTCTGGAATTTACTGATGGTTTCTACGTTAATGTTTCAGAAAAAAATTGTTAAATATATATATATATATATATATATATATATATGTGAGTTCAGTGCCAATGTTTTGATTTTATTCATAACATTAAGCTAAATTATATATTAATAAATATTAGTAATAATTTCAGTACCATAAGCTCAAGCTCAATGACTCAATAACACCATATTCCTCCTCAACTTCATTTGAAGATGGCCTTGAAAGTTCCAAAGTGAAATTTTCATGGATAAAAAAAAAATATATCAATTTTTTAATTCAGTGATTCTGTGATATTTAATTAACAATGTTTGATTTTAAAATGTTATGGGTAATTGCGTCGTGTTTTTGAAAAGAAGAGTGAGAAAAACTTTAAACTCATCAAATCTTAATATATACCGACCGTATAAGAGTGATTTTGTTTTTAAAAATCAAGTTTGGGAATGGGATGAATCAGTTTTTCCTTTAAAATTGTATTCATACTTGGTACCATCTTTTTTTATTATTGTTTCTTTTGTTTAATAAATGTTTGAGATTTAGTGACACAAAAAAATTATAAAATGCCACTATATATATTTGTGTGAGAGTTTGGGCATAGATTTAGCGGCCTTTGTGAGGACTCGATTTAACAACACTATCACATCTGTTTAAATTTCGAGGCTGAAATTTATTTTAGGAGAATAGAGTTGTAACACCTCAACAATTTGAGTTTTGATTTATTGGTTGTTGTTGTGCGGAGGAGTTTGGATTAGGTTTAAACACTAAGAAATAAATCTAGTTAGTTGGGGATAGAGGTGTGCATGGGCCGGGCCAGGCTCAACTAAAAATTTAGGCTCGTTTGCTAGGCCCGACCCCAGCCCGAAAAATAGGCCTAAAGTTTTATCCAAGCGCGACCCGAATAAAAATGTTAGAACCTAGGCTCTACTCGGCCCACCCATATTAATTTTTATATAATTTTAAAATATATATAATACATCAAAAATACTAAAAATATCAAAATAAATATTTCTCAACAAATTGAAAATAAAATTTAGAAAATATGTATACTTAAATATCACTAAGATAAATGCAACTTAACAAACAAATTCCTCTAAAATAATAACAAAATTAATAATAAAATAAGTTTTATACAATATCCAAATAATAACAACAAAATAGTAGCAACATAATAATAAAATAGTAGCAAAATAGGGAGAAAATAATAAAAAACAATATTAAAAAAAAAAAGAGATTTTTTTGTCCTTTAGTGAATTTGAGCCTGGGCCAAAAATGCTTTACTCAAGGCCTGACCCGTTTTTTAAATGGACTTTATATTTTGTTCAAACTCATTTTTCGGACATATATTTTTACTCAAATCTTCCCACATTTCGAGCGAGTTTTCGGGCCAGACCAAGTAGCCCTACCCATGAACAGGTCATTTATTTAGTAATAGAAATTGAGGATGTAATAAACCATGAATTACATAAGTGGACCAATCTGCCAGAGGTCGATGTAAAACGCCAAACTGTTCCCGTAAGCAATTATAGCATATACATAACCAGATGATCCAAGAATGAAATATTGTAGTAAAGATAAATATAGATTGTTGGTTTGGGTATTTGCAGATGTTATTTGATTTAACCTCACAGATCCTGATGAGCCATAAACCAGAAGAAAATTTAGGTGAAGATTTAAGCAGCATGTTGCAATCAATTATGACATTTCCTTTATATATCCCTGGGACCACTTTCTACAAATGTATGCAGGTAAAAACATGCCATTAAATATGAATTTCATCATGAATCCTTCTAGGGTAAACACTAATGAATATATCTTTGACTGCAGAAGAAAAGAAAAGCAATAAAGCTGACAAGTAGGGTCGTAGAAGAGAGAATGAAGGGGTACTCTTGTGATAATTCAGCAGAAGGTTGCAATAAAACGGGAGATTATTTGGATGAAATAGTAGGAGACATTGGGAAAGAAGCATTTTTGACGAAGGAATTCGTGCCTTACCTTCTGTTTGGGCTACTCCTTGCTTCTGTCGAGACTATTTCTCCCACTATCACTTTGGCTACCATGTATCTACTGGACAACCCATCGGCTTTGCAACAATTAACAGTTCGTTCCTTCCTTTATATGCTTTTAACTTACTATTATTGCTTTTAATTAAATTAATATATACTTAAGCATTTATATTTCTTTTTGCTAGGTGAATATTTTAGATAATTGGAGGGTTTATTTATATAATTTTTAATAATATAATCTGAGTTTTGGGGTTATGTTATATATTTGGATTTTATATGAGTGTACATGAATATATGCAATTTTTGTAGGTCTTAACTATAAAATTAGCCCCAATCAATATCGTTTTCCTCAGTTATTTAGAAAGTTAAAAAAAAAAATGGAATCATTTCATTTTATTCGGTAAGAACGTGTCACGTACTAATTGATTGAAATTGTATGTTGGGATAAAATGAGAAAAAATTTCTTTGAAAAAATTTGGATATTAATATGTTAGATTTTAAGAAATGAACGAGGAGGAGCATGAGGAAATTCTAAAGAACAGAAAAGATGCCAATTCTGGACTTGTATGGGAGGAATACAAATCCATGACGTTCACTCGTTACGTGAGTTAATTAATTATGCCAACTTTTTTAATAAATAAATTTAGGCCATGTTTGTTCATGTTTTTTTTTTTTGGCTATTTTCAGGTGATTAATGAAACACTTAGGTTAGAAAATCTTCTTCCAGGGATGCTGAGGAAAGTTATAGCTGACATTCACGTCAATGGTAGATAACAATATGTATGTATATATATGTATATGTATGTGTGTATATATATATATATATATTATTACCAATTTATTTGAATATATTATAAACAAGTGTGATTCATCCTTTAAATAATAAAATAAAAAATATAAATATTGCAGGATATACAATACTAAAAGGTTGGATCCTATTGGTTATGCCCACAGCTCTTCATCTGAACCCTAATATATATGAGGATCCTCTTACCTTCAACCCTTCAAGATGGAAGGTATAATTATACTCTTTCCCATGGATTAAATCTTAAATAAAACTTTGGGAGCAATTAATTATAATTTTTCATTTATTATGATATTTTTAAAAATAATAAAATGAATAAAGAACATTGGGAGCAATGGAATGGCAAGAAACTTCATACCATTTGGAGGAGGGGTTAGGCAGTGTGCTGGTGCAGGGTTCAGCAAGGTTCTAATGGCTGTCTTTTTACATGTCTGGGTCACCAAATTAATTCAGGTATATCTTTTCATTATTTTGTATATATATTTTTTTAATAATTTAATCCAAAGAATTTAAACCAAAAATGTTTTGCAAAATTTATGGAACAGGTTCACAAAAATCAAGGGAGGGAACATAGTTCGTGCACCCATTCTGGGATTTCCAGATGGTTTCTAGTTTCTACGTTAATGTTTCAGAAAAACATTGTTGTATATATATATATAAAAAACTTTATGGATAAAAAATATATATCGATTTTTTAATCTATTGATTCTGTGATATTTAATTGTATTCATACTTGATACCATCTTTTATTATTATTATTTAACTTTTGTTTAATAAAAGTTTGAGATTTAGCGACGAAGAAAATACAGTGGCGTTTCATAATGTAAAATGCTGCTATATATTTGTGTGGGAGTTTGGGCATAGATATAGCGGCATTTGTTAGGTCAACCGTCGCTAAATATCTGAACTCGAATGTCTATTTAATTCTCTCAAATCTGTGAAGATTTTTATTTCGAGGTATTTACTTTGTTCCAGATTATTTATGATAATGTAGTTTTTAACTTCAATAATTATTCATTTTCATTTGAAGCTTGCAATAGCTTTGTTAGGAACATAAAAATTTAAGGGGAATGACTGCAGTGAGAATGGATTGCGGCCGCCCATTGAAATTTTAACGAGCCATTTGCAAGGTTTTTAAGTAAAAAGCAAATCCATAAGTAGGATTCGTAATTATCCCACGGATTTTTGCTTTAACAACAGTTTTTAAAATTTATTATATTGAGAAAAATCTAATTTATATTCGATCTATTAATATGATATTAACTAGTGGCCAACATAGTGGTAATGGATAAATGACTTACAATCAAGTCCCGAATTAACTTAGACAAGACAACCACATCATTTTGCTTCATATAAAAAATTAATAGTATAAGAGAGATATTTTCTAAGTTAATTTGAATAACGTTTAGTTTTACATTAAGTTAAATTTTAATAATAGATTTGCATTATATTATTTTATAATTAAAACTTTTATAGGTTTGAAATTGATAAGAGTCGGATGCAAAAGAGGAGGCTAAGTAAAGAGTATAAAGATGGTGTATGAAGTTGTTTTGGATTTTGCTTTTAGTAAAAGATGCCAAGACAATAAGATCTTATGTCTTTGTGTGAAATGTGTCGATATGAATTGGCACCAATGCGATGTTGTTCAAGAACATTTAATTTGTGATGGAATTCTCCTGGGATATACACTGATTTTTTCACACACAATACATATCTATATCTTTCGCTGATGATAGTAAAGGCGCATTGCAGGATGTCGGCCTAGTATATGCAACCATCCAGCTACCATGGATGTAAAATTAAAACATAGATGGTTTCCAAGTATCGAATTAGGTCCTTCACTTTCGGGTGATTATGGATATACTTCTTCACAGAAGCACTCTGCACGTAAAGCTGAGACATCGAGAGAAGATTCGGAAACCATGCATGACCAGGTTGATGAGTCAAAAGCAACGAACCAAGCAAAGAGAGCTAAATTGGAAGCAAATAGGGAAGCTGGAAGAGATGAAAACAATTGATATTTCTAGTTTTTGAACTTCTAGTAACTTGTAGCCACATTTATTTTTAAGTGCTAAGAAACAAAATGCTTATATGAACATAATTTGTAATTTCCTAGTTTTGTCGGACTCCCTTCCGCGTTTGAAACCTGCTTTAAAGCCAAACTAAAATTTTCAAAATCCAATCAATAATCAAATTAATCAGGTTCACAAATTCAATTAATATTAGGCACACATAAAATAATTAATAATAAAACTTATACAAATTTATTCTATATCAATTCTCGCAATCAATATCGATCCGATTCAAACAACCATAAACCAAATCAATTTTAAACCATTTCAATTATTATTAGATAAAAAATGTTATCGACTCTAGTTGAGAATGACTGCAAAATGAGATTGTAATATAAAATGGTTCAAATGGCAAGTTCTTGGAAATCAGAAATAAATTGCTGAAAATAAAATATTAGACCCGTGAAGGCTTGAAGAATTAAAACCACTATTATTTGACAAAGGATGCCATCACAGATGAACCAAAGGTGTTCATGTTGCTCATTTATTTATCAACAAGGAACAAACTGATCGTGTACATAAAACCGCACAGAAAATGCTTACTCAACTTTTATATTCTCATATATCGTCTCATAGCAGTCCTTTTGCTAGCTCTAAGGCTTTTGGGCGTCCGAAAAACTTCTCCACGATTCCTAGTGCAAACTCCATGGAAGTTCCAGGGCCCCTGCTTGTAATGAGGTTGCCATCCACCACTACTCTGTTGTCAATATGACTTTGATCTGATAGCTTGTCGCACATTGCAGGGTAAGCTGTGGCCTTTTTGCCCTGGACCATAACACAACACGACTGTTAACCATCCGGGAATATCAAATATAGAAATTTTCTTTTGGGTACTGTTGTTTTTTTCACTCGAGATCGAAATTTTTGAAACAAATATAATTACAGGAATCACACACACAAACTTGTCACTTGTAATCAAAAAATAAAAGCAAGTGCAAGCACAATAGTGAAAGTTCAAAGTTTAAAGGCAAAAGCAAATGATACAACCTAAACAGTTTGTATTTTGTAGTGACCATATTGCCTAATTATAAGTTCTAATGTATATAGTAGTTGAAATTATTTAATCAAAATCCTCCAGAGACGCAGAGACTACTTCCCAGAGGCAGATTATGGTTCTTTTAATTAAGTTGATCATTTATTTTATGAACAAAACAAACAAGTACAATCCCATGCAAATTATATAATGAAAACATGAAAATGTTAAACTCGATCAAGATTATACCTTGAGTAAACCATGAGGCTCCAGCACCAAAGCTGGAGATGCACATATAGCTCCATAGGGTTTGTTTGATTCCGCTTGCTTCTTTAACAAGTTCACCAGCTTATCAGATTTAGCAAATGCTTGGGCACCACCAAGTCCTCCCTGTAGATATGAAAGACCAAGTAAAATATATTACAAAGAAAGAATATTGGGAGGAATTAGGACTAGGGAATATGACACAATTCCAACATACTGGCAAGACTATAAGGTCATATGTAAGTCTAGCAGCTTCATCAAGAAGCATATCTGCCACTAATTTAACTTTCCTAGAAGCCAGAATTTCAAGATTGTCTCCAACAGAGGCCACCACAACATTTGCCTTTGCCCGACGCAGAATGTCAATGATCATAACTGCTTCCATTTCTTCTGAGCCATCAGCAATTGGTACAAGAACCTGAAAATTTAATCAAACACAAATTTTATCATAGAAAAGAACCATAAATTTTGGGTAATAGCACTAAGACAAATTTAAATGCCAGAATACTTGGAAGTTGAAAATCAGTATCTGAATGAACTTACCGGCTGCATAGAATCATTTTAGGAAAGAAATGAAAATTTGGAAATAAAGATAATTATCTTCTTGAAGAAATCAACTTACATATTATCTAGTAATTACATGATAATAACTTGGTTTTTTGTTTCACCTAAGGGAGGGAAAGCAGAAATAGGAGTAAGGAGGGCTGTAACAAGATCAAGTTAGCAGCTAATGACATATCAAATTCAGGCAGCCTATTTTCAATTTATTGATTTATAACAAAATTCTCGACCCTCACAGAAGGCTGCTAGATTTAGAAACAATCACCTTGGTCCAGTGGTCCTGGTACCAAAACAATTGCCATTGTTCCTTACATCAAGTTAAAACAAAAGCAGAAATATCAAGAACAATTTGAAGTGCAAAACTGGATCTAGAGAGTACAGCATGCTTTGGCAGTTGGGACACTAGATTACAAATAAGATCAACAGTGATGAAAAGCAGCTAAACTTAGCAAGCAAGTGTTCTTGCATATCTTGTACTTTAATCGTTACTTTCAGAATCAAAGAAGAAAATAGAACTATAGAAATTGCCAGATGCAAGTCAGCTCTCTCTTCACACTGTTCTTTCTGAACTCCTCTAACTAAAAATTCGTTGTGTCCTTGAAACTCTTTAGAATCAAGAATTGGAACTCTTTTTGAGTCCTAATCAGAGTATTGGAGGAGAATGAAAATCCACCATTAACCACTCAGAATACTGAGATGTACTTAAGAATGAATATTTATGCATCAAATATTATACAAAACTCGATAGAATGAAACAATAAACAACACTAAAATCTCACCTGCGGAACATTATTGCATTTCCATTCCAGAGGATTCAGCTCTGTTATTGTATACTCGTCACCATGGTTAGGACGCATCACCTGAAGATAACCAGATCCATTTTAGTAAATAGTGGCGCCATTAATCAGAAACATCATCTACTGAGCTTCCAATTAGCCTGATTGCTTTTCCTTTTTCCTAAAAAGAACGTAACTACTGTAGTAAAAAGTGCCCGTACCAATGGCCCAGAAACTTCATCAGCTTTCTCTTTTCCATACAATTGCTCAACCAGTGTTACAGCAAACTCCATGGTAGTGCCAGGTCCACGACTTGTCACAACTTTGCCATCCTGCTGAACTCTTGATTCAACAGCTGTTGCACATGATTGCAGTTGCTCCATAAATGATGGGTAACAGGTAGCCTGCCAGAAACAATCATGAATTACGAGTTAAATCATGCAACATTATCTAAAACAAAAACAAGCTACAAATGGCAAAACAACGTATACCATGATCTCTGAAATGAATTAGCTTAAAATATTTATCATTTAGTACTCACTTTCAGTCCCTTCAATAGACCCCATGAACCAAGTGCAACTGCAGGTGAAGCACACACGGCAGCATAAAGCCGCCCATCTGCAGCCTGCTTTTTCACAAGACTTTCAAGAGCTCCACAATCTTTAAAGTTGCTAGCACCAGGCATGCCTCCCTAAAAGCAAAACATATATACCAATGACAAAAATAAGAGTTTTCCATTTTGATCTAAAAACATCACTCACATGCAAATTATTTTCTTCTATAAATAAAATAATAAAAAAGCCTTTTTATCTTTTGCTTCCGAAAATTACTAGTTTACTTCCATAAAATAAAAAGATCTTTTCATTTTGGCTTCCAGAAATTAGAAAGCAATACCAATTGATTCTCAATTTTAAACCAAATACTGCTGTAATCATTCATATATTTGCACTCTGCATTTTACTTCAACACTAAAAGCCTGAAGAAAAGAAGTTTACAGAAAAAAAAAACCGGAATAATTACTTACAGGAAGCGCGATAAGATCGAAAACGGTATTCTTACAATCAGCGACGAGAGCATCAGCAACAATTTTAACACCGTGGCAAGCGTCAACGTGAAGCTCTTTCTCGACGGAAGCCACTGTGACGTCAGCTCCCGATCTCCGAATCACGTCGATCGTAATCACCGCTTCCATCGGCTCCGTCCCGTTCGCGATCGGCACCAAAACCTAAATAATCAAAACGTCAAAATCACAAAATTACAAAATTAACAAAAGAAAAAAAAAATCTTTCCATTGTTTATGTGTCGTATTTACTTGCTTAGCCATTGTGGTTGAAGCAGAGGCTGAGCAGGAGAAGCGAGGGTAATTGAGAGGAGAGAAACGGAAATGATGATGGAGTTTGGAAGTTGAAAGAAGAGAGTGATGAGTTAAGTGGCGTAAGTGTAATAATGCCATTACTTTTAGGGGTTTTTCTAGAGGGATCGGCTCGGCTCCCTGGCTCTGTTGGAAGGGGCTAGATTTCAGTAGCTTTCGAATATGGCGGCAATGGATGAGATCGTTTCAATCAGCGGTTTTCATTTTGCCACGTGCTTTTAATGACTACTTTTTTGGTTAAAGTGCCTGAGAAGTCCCTATATTATAAGGACTGAGTCAAATCAGTCCTTCTATTTAAAATAGATCAATTTAATCTCTATAATCAAATAAGTCCAACTTGCAACAAAGTTAACATTTACTATATAAAAATTTTCTTGAAATTTATTGCTTTCAGTTTCATTGACGATACCATAAAGTCCTTAAAAATATTAGCTTGAGTAAACAGTAAATGATATTTTTTAAACAAAAAATGTCTAACTCCAATGAAATTTGATCTTATTTTATTCTTTTCAATAATATAAGGACTAATTTGATCAAGCCCTATAAATTTTTACTTGTTTTAATAATTTTGGCAATGTATTTATGTTATCTTAAGATTATATTTTTGATATTGTCATATATAATAATAATATTTTGAATACTGATCATAGGCGAATCTAGGGGGCTGGCAGGGCTCGGCCCCCTAAAATAGAAAATTACTATTTAGACCTCCCTAAATTAATAAAGATAAAATTACACTTTGGCCCCCTTAAAATTATAAAAGGTCAATTTAATTCTTTAAAAATTATAAAAATATAGATTATAAAAAATTAAATTTTCATTCGGCTCCCTAAAAAATTGTTTTGGCTTCGCCCATGATATTGATATTTCATTTTGTATAGATTCATATATTTTAGTATGATGATTTTTTATGTCATTTCATATTTTAGTTATTTTTATAATATTAATTTTTGTTTATAAATTTAAAAAAATTGATTTCGAAATTTAAATTAATCCATTTTTAAAAAAAATTATTTAACATATTCTAAATTTCACATGTAGATCTTGTGATTAGCCGTTTCTTTTTTCTTTTTATAAATAAACAATTTCTTCTGGATTTGGCATAACTCCCTTGTAACGAAAAGCGGTCTTTGTCTTGAAACCCGAAAAGCCCATAAACAAAGATATCCAATATAACGACCAATAACGGCTGATCAAATCTAATTTACAGTTATGCCATCATCTCCCAAATTCTTCCACTCCCGCCATCCACCGCCGGCCACGCGCCTCACCAGATCAACAGCCCTCATCGTCTTCTCCACCCTCTCTTTCCTCTTCTCCCTCTACGTTTTCCTTTCCTCCACTGACTGCGGTCACCAATGTCTCTCCGACCTGAGATCCGTTCGGGTTCTTTTGGACAAACCCGGGAATGTCAATATAACTGCTACTTCCGATGGAGATGTTGATATCAATGGGACCAAGAGGCATAAAGTTATGGGCTTCGTTGGGATCCAAACCGGGTTCCGTTCAGTCGGTCGAAGACGGTCCTTGAGGAAGACTTGGATGCCTTCCGATCATCAAGGCCTTCAACGGTATATATTTTTTCCTAAATTTTGTTAATATATTAAGCTCTGTTCTAAGCACCTTTTTTTTCTTTTACTTGGAAAATGGTACATATTTAATCAAATACAAAAACAATCATGTTTGAATTCACCTAATATTTTAAATGCAAATAATTATTTTTTCAGGTTAGAAGAAGCAACAGGGTTAGCTTTTAGGTTTGTAATTGGTAGAACAAATGATAGATCAAAGATGGCACAGCTGGGGAGAGAAGTAGCAAAATATGATGATTTCCTTTTGTTAGATTTTGAGGAGGAATACAGTAAACTCCCTTACAAAACGTTAGTTTCTTTATTTCCAAATATCTGGGTTATCGAATTAGTCATGTTATTCAATTGGAAGAAGGTCCCTTACTTTAGAATGTTTACTTCAGGTTAGCATTCTTTAAAGCTGCCTATGCACTCTATGATTCTGATTTTTATGTCAAAGCTGATGATGATATATATTTGAGGCCAGGTGACTTGATTAGTTTAACTCTTTTATGCAAGTGTTGGGTGGTATTCTTTACCTTCATACAATGACTTTATGTGGTTAGTTGACAATGGTTTATTATCGATTTTCAGATCGACTATCACTTCTATTAGCCAAAGAACGTTCTCACTCTCAGACTTACCTCGGATGCATGAAAAAGGGCCCGGTATTTACTGATCCTAAGCTGAAATGGTTAGTATTCATATCTATAAATATATATATATATATATATATATATATATATTCTTTAACCTATGGTTTAGATATCTACATATTTCAACTGTGTTAATTGGGCTATAAATTTGTTCTCACTATAAATAAGCTTCTAAAATTTCAGGCTATATCAATTACATTTCTTTCCACGAAATTGGTTTTAATCACAAGAGATCCTTACTACAAGGGAGGCAAAGAAACTTTCATTTACAGATGACCAATTAAGATATCCTTGATCTTGAATTATCTTGACAAAAGACGAATTTCATATTTAAAGATCTATGTTGCTCTATACCTTGAAATGTATGTACACATGCAAGGCTACATTGCATATAAATGTACATTTCCCGTTTATATGTATCTTGTTCTATCTATGTGCTCTCCTTTGATGGAAATGGACCTGTAGCATGGAATCTTGCAATGTGCCTTTCCCGTTAATATTTTTCTACTGTGTTTTACTTGTACGTGTACTTTTAGGATGATGAGGATGTGATTTAAGATATTTAGAAAGATGAGTACATCATGGTTTTCTGTTTTGGATCATTTTAGACAAGACTTAGTGTTGGAGTATAGGACACCAAAAAGGTATAGGATCTATTTATTGCAGATATTCATATATTGTAGAATGATTAGAATTGACTAAATTCATACAGGTATGAGCCACTATCCTATCTACTAGGCTCGGAGTACTTTCTTCATGCCTACGGTCCTTTATATGCTCTTTCAGCTGATGTTGTTGCAAGTTTAGTTGCTCTGAGAAACAACAGGTGGTGTTCATATTTATTTCAGAGCTAATCCCATAATTGTCTGTTAAACAATTTCTCTCTTTTCTTATGTTTCTTGTTCCCTCCTCCTCATATTGGGATCAGGGTTTTCACTAGCTGACAGTGTAGGCTTTTCCTGCAAACATTGGCTTATTTTAACCCTTCTTTCGAACTCTGCATGCTTAGTCTAAATTATTGCTCAAACGATTGAATTCTTTTTTGTTCGGCCATGGCCAGCTTTATTCACTAAATACATCTACTATAACTTAAAAACTATGCATGCTGATCAAGTCTTTTGTCTTTCCCTCCTCCATTGTTGTGATTGAGGAGGTTGAGGGTTTTCTTGTAGTGGAAATTGTAGATTTTCCTAAAAGAAAGTTTAATATTTGGAAAGCTTAATCGAATGTATATTTTTCAACAGTGGCGAAGCCAGAATAATCTTTTAGGGGGCCGAATAAAATTTTAATTTTTATAGTCTATATCTTTATAATTTTCAAAGTATTAAATCGAATTTTTATAATTTTAAGGGGGCCAAAGTATAATTTTACTTTTACTAATTTAAAATTTTAAAAAAAATTAAGGTACATTTTAAGGGGGCGGGGCCCGGGCCCATGCTACCCCCTCTAGATTCGCCACTGTTTTGCAACACGTCTTTTCTCATTTCATAAAATTAGTTGAGGTGACGTTACTAATATGCATCCCTTACTTTTCAAATCTCTGATTTGTTACGTTTGTTTCTGTTTTATATGGATTGCAGTTTTCGGATGTTTAGTAACGAAGATGTTACAATCGGTGCATGGATGCTTGCAATGAATGTCAACTTTGAGAATAACCGAAGACTGTGTGAGCGAAAGTGTACCCCTACATTCATTGCTGTCTTGGATATCCCCAAATGTTCAGGTTAGTGTTCAACTAAAGGATACAAATAGTCAATTCCAAGCTTGCGAAAGTACTTCAGAGCTTGTTAGGTTCGGCACATGATACCTGAGGGTTTCCTTAATATAAATGGTATATTTGCCCCACGAGTTTTCTTTGTATGTTTCCATCATTCATATGGTGGAGAACACCATGGGATCTGCCGATATACAAGATTGCCGGTGATATGGATATCTGAATCTTTGAAGTTGAAAACGGTTGTGCAGTAGACCAATGGTTTTGAAAGCTATATATACATTGTGTTCTAACGTTACTCCTGTTTCACAGGACTATGTAATCCGGAGACAAGGATATTGGAACTTCATCGGCAAGAAATGTGCTCAAATGGTTCAACCTTCCCATCGGATGATAAATAGCTTTCCTTGGCCTAAATTCACACAGATTTTTCTAATATTTTTTTACATTACCATTCTTTTTTACTGGTTCAAACCAAAGCCAAATTCACAAGGTTCCATTGCCTACTGTAAAATGTACTCTGCTACAAATTGTGTACCCCCTTGACATCAAATTTTAATATACTCATTATAATGAGTGAAAAAATATTAACAGCGTTGATAATCATATTGAAATATTGATTTAAAGGTTTACAGAAGAGATAAACAAACGCTGAATAAATACATATATTTAGATATACATAATATAATTAATATCCATAAACTCAAACGATTCCAAATGAAGATTACAATAGAAGTGTATGAAATTTGAAAAAGAAATACAATAAAAATACATAATCATAATTCACAGCAACAACAAAAACTTAATCGAAATTAATTTAAACATAGGACCAAATGGTGGAGCCAAGAAGTTTAATCTTCTTTTGAGCTGCAATTGTATATATTGGAGCTCCATTGGCACCATTTTGTTCAACTCCAAAGACAATTTTATCACCAGACCTGAGATGTTTATCTCGAACATATTTACGCCAATCTTTTTGAAATACTGGCTTAGGATAATCATCCCCTTTTCTAATATAATATCCAAAGTTCTCCCAAACCTTACCGGAAATATCGTGCACCGGAAAAGTTATTGTTCGTCCCCCTTCGTAATCGGGCAGATGCTGCACGAAGTCGCTCGGAATCGCTACTTGCTTATTAACATCAACCTCGGTCAGGTATTTCTCAAAAGAAGGCATAGTTGAAAGAAGATTAGAAATGAGCTTAGAACTCAGCAAAACTCAGCAAAGAAGATTATGAGTAGCTAGAAATGAACTTAGAACTCAGCAAAGAAGATTATGAATAGCTAGAAATGAACTTAGAACTCAGAAAAACTCAGCAAAGAAGATTATGAGTAGCTAGAAATGAACTTAGAACTCAGAAAAACTCAGCAAAGAAGATTATGAGTAGCTAGAAATAAACTTAGAACTCAGAAAAACTCAGCAAAGAAGATTATAAGCAGCTAAAAATGAACTTAGAACTCTGCACTTTTGAAATAAGAGGGGAGGATGAGGCATTTATTTATAAAGATATGTTTTTAGAACTCTGCAGTCTGCACTTTTGATAATTGAGGGAAGGATGTGTGAACTTTGCACTTTTGATAAACTAAGGAATCTTTGTCGTTAGAAGCACCATAGTGCAGGCGTATTAGAGAAGACGTTTCGTTTAAGTTTCCCTGTTAGTAAATTATTCTTTTTATTAAAAATTCTTTCTATTTTTAGGGATAAAACCATATCTTTGTAGATCAGCAAGAGAGAGGTACATGTGACATGTTACGTGTCACTGTCTGATTATGTTGTCTATCACACCAGTTTTTTACAATATAATTTGGTAAAATTTTAACACAAATGATCAATTCACTCTTTCATCTAGCATGAACTAAATTATCTATTTTTTAAATAGATGAGACAAAATACGATTTATCTCCTAATATAAGAACATATATGTCAATTTTCTCTCAAATTTATATTTATTTAAAGTTTAAATATATTTCAGTTTTAAAAATTAATGATTTTAATTATATTATTTGTGGTTTCACTTTTAATCTCTTTTAAAGAAAAAATAAACAAGATATTATTATTACAACTAAAAAGCGTCAATTCAAACATATTTAAGTTTGTATTTTTTTTATGGATTGAAATAGATATTAAATCAAAAATAATAATTTTAAGGATGCATTCCGATAATTTAAACATTTTTATCAAATATCCGTTAAATTATAAATTCAAAAATCTTATAAGTCCCCCATATATAATGATCCACCATTTCTATTGCAGTATGTGTGTAGGAGTGAAATATTTTTTTTCCCTAATTTTTTTACATATAATTGATCAAATTATTACAATTTCTTTATTTTTATCTTTCTTTATTTTTGTCTTTTAATCATAGTAATTAATTTTAATAACCCATAAATTCTACTTTGATCAAAATGGGTCCAATGTTGGAAACACCGAAACAAATTATTCTTCAAGTGATAATTTGCCGCCATCCATATGTTACCCATTATTGTCTTGTCTAGGCTCCAACGTTGTTCATGGCCGTGAAGAATCGAAATTTTAGGTACGTTTATTAGAATTAATTTTAATTTGGTCAAAAATATGGGTTTAAATTTTTGTCTAAACTTAACTTGATTCAACCGTATTAATTTTTTTATATTATTAATTTTATATAAAAAAAAATATATATATATATAATACTAAAAAATACTAAAAGTTTAAAATAAATATTTTCTAACAAATTAAAAATAAATTATATATATGTACTTAAATAACATTAAGATAGGTACAACTTAACAAGCAAATATCTCTAAATAGTAACAAAATTAACAATAAAATAAAAATTATACAATATCCAAATAATAATAACAAAATAGTAACAACATAATAGTAACATTGTAGCAAAATAGTGAAAAAAAAAAGAAAACAGTAAAGAAAAAACAGCAACTTTTTTTTTAAATATTCGGGCCAGGTCGGGCTTGGGTGAAAAAGTATTACTTGAGGCCCGACCCATTTTTTAGGCCTTATTTTTTCCTAAGTCTATTTTTCGGGCCTATTTTTTTAACTAAACCCTCCCACTTTTCAGTATACTCCAACTATGCCAACATATAACTATATATATTTCTATAATATTTTATATGATTAATATTTTTAACACATAAAATTTAAAATCGAGAAATCTTTAAATTTTAAATTATAAAAATACATTAATATAATTTTTTTATATTTTATTAGTAAAGTAGATTCACATATTGCTTAAGCCGGATATCGGTTGAGTAAAAAAGTAAAAGAAGTACGAAAAAAATTAAAATATGTTGTTAACGTTTGTAGTTTAAGAAATTTTGAGATTTAATTTTTGTATTTTAAAAATTAAAAATTCAATTATTATATTTCTTTAATTTAAAAATCTAAATCCAGTCATTCAAATTGTAAATATTTACTCTTAAATTTTATCAATTTAAAGTTTGTAAATTTCAATTCTAATACTTTTGATCCGAATTCTACTTTTGAGATTAGTGGGATTCTAATACTTTTGATTCGAGTTCTACTTTTGAGATTAGTTAGACAACTTTCAATGCTCATATCGTCCTGCTGTCTTAAGCGACCAGCCATTCATGTTGCGGTAATTAGTTTCAACTTTTAAAGTCGGCTATTTGCTGTCTATATATTTTCGACTTTTTGCCTGTGCTTGTTTTTCTCCAGCCAAAGATTCAGACATCTAATTGTTGTAGAAGAAACGAATCACTAGAAACGGTCAACCCTAACAAAAATTAAAAGCACAGTCTACACATTTGTTTCAATATAATATATTAAAATACGACACGTGCCGTAGTGCCATTCAAAATCGATCCAAACTCTTTCAAAAATGGGATAATATAATTTTTAGTTCCTAAATTTGGTAACTGGATTTATTTTGGTACCAATATTATTTTTTTGTCCACCTTGACATTTAAACTTGATAAGTAGGTTTATTTTGGTCCATATATAACTTTGATGGTGTAGCACTCTGATATGTGCCACATTATCACTTAAAAATTTAAAAACTAAGGCCAAATTGGGTATATAAGCCACTGAACTTTCGCAAAAAAATCAATTAAGCCTCCTCCGCGAAAAATGCACTCAATTAAGTTCTTAAACTCTCAAATTATATCAATAAAACCCTTTGACCAACATTTTCCATCATCAACCATTGCAGCAAATCAAAGTTCATATATCGAATTGCACATTGAATCAAATTTTATGTATAATTTTAAGATTTGTCTTTTCTTTTCAACATATAACTTCCATTTATGAGAAAACTAGATATAACAGAAATAAGCTTTAGGCCTAAAGCCCAAAATCCAATGAGAAGCTACCACAACATACCCGAACGACATGCAGGCCATCCAATGATATGCAAATTAGGCCCCCTCCCAATTTTGAAATTAATATGTGACGACTGAACTTTCATAAGACTTGAAAAGGGTTTGAAATGGAGCATGTAATTAACATGTAGTGGTGCTCGTTTATTATACCATGAGGTATGGTGTGGTGGTTATTCATCTTATCCTTTAACCATGTGGTCGCGAGTTTGATCTCCACTCATGGAAATTGAGCATATTTCAGGGCTATCCATTTACCTCTTTAGAGAGCACCATTGCAAGCTTCACAAGTCACAACATTCTACCTTGTTTAGGCCTCACTGATCGTGCTAAATTGATTATTATATTTAATAATATAATTATTTTTATTTACACAAAGTATATCATGAATTCAACATCATACCAATCGAATATACTTATATTTTTAATATGGCATAATAATTTTTTTGACCCTTCAACTTTACAAAAAAAGTTATTTTAGTCTTTCTGTAACAGCCCGTTTTTAGTGAAATCAGAACAATGGTTTTGAGACCACAAATCCGATGAGTAAATATTTATTTTATTATTATTTTAGTGTCTATGGAATATTAGTAAGGTCATTTAAAAATTTCATTAAGAAATTTTGACATTTGTATGCTTAATTAAGTGAAAATGACTAAATCGTAAAAGGTGCAAAAGTAGAGTTCTATTAGTTAAAGGTATCTATTAGCTATGAAATTAAATTGTGAAGGGATTTATATGGTAATTAAACCATTATTATTAGTGGACATTTATGGATATAAATTAGATGATTTTTATGTTGAAATATAAGGTTAATTAAGAAATTCAATTAATAAGTTAAAGTTAACATAATAAAAACAAAAGTGTCATCTTCCTAATTGCCATCTTCCACCAAAATTGATATTGGAGAAACCAAGGTTAGGGTTTGAAAGCTTCGGTCACTTGTTAAGCATGGCATATAAGTGAAACTTTATTTCGTTTTTAATGATTTATATGTTTTCGAAGTCGTCATAGTTTAATCTAGCTAGCCTAGGGACTAATTTGAATATTTTTTAAAGGATTAGGGTTTTTCCATGAACATGTTTGCATGATTCTTAAAGTTTAATGAAAGATTATGAGTCCTTATTGTTAAATAAATAAGTTTTGTAAAGTGATTTTTGATGAAATTATCATTTAGGGACTTATTTGCCTCTTCTTCGTGACTACTAGCAATCGGCCTAGATTCAGTCGGCGCTATCCCTTGAGCGGGAGTAGGCACATTACTCTCAACATCATCAGCAACTGTTCAATCGGGATCCATTTACTATACAGAAACACATTTTTAACTGTCAGGAATCACCACACTATCGGAAGTATATATATGGCATGTATATCTAGACTTTCACACGTTACGTTAGTCCTAGAATCGACTAAACCGTAGCTCTGGTACCAATAAAATGTAACACCTATAACATGTATCCATCACCAGGCTAGGATTATAAGGTATTACCGGTCAAATCATAACATTGATACCATCTTGGCTGACACATCAATACATCATAGTAATCAACAGCACAAAGTCCCTTTGGTAGGTCTACAAGACCTTAAACATGCTTTAAAGAAGGTTCAGGACTAAACCGATCTTATTTGGAAACTTTACAAAACTTAGAAATTTTTTCATCATAAGCAGGGCACATGCCCGTGTGGCTAGACCGTGTGCCTCACACAGCCATGCCTCAGACCATGTCTTACCCCATGCGCAACTCTGACTATATTCACATGGCCTGTCACACGCCTGTGTGTCTGGCCTGTGTGCAACCCTGACTTGAATCACACGGCCTGTCATACGCCCATGTGTCTGGCTAGTGTGCAAGTTTGACCTACATCGAATAAAGACAGTGATGGACATAGGCGAGACACACTCCCGTGTGCTCACCCGTATGGACAATTATAGGCCATTTACAAGGCCAAATTACCACCCAAATTGGGTCAACCCTACATGCAAAATTCCAACATCAATAACATACATTTCAATCACCATTCTCAACTACTAAATCAAGTATGAAATATACCATTTCAATATCACCAAAGCATACTCTAATGGCCATTCACACTAAGCCATATTTACATATCACATACACCATTTTCACATAGCAAAATATGTACAAAAATCATTCCACGACCTCACTAGCCTATACATGCCATATACCATGTATACAACTTTCCAAAAAGGTACCAAAATAGATGTCTGATAGTATGATTGAGCCACTAACGATCCCGAAATCTAAGCTAGCTTTAATAACGCTGTAAAACAGAGAAAAACTTCACATAGTAAGCTTTAAAGCTTAGTAAGTTCGTAATATAACACAATTAACTCAACAATTCAAATTCAATATACAAAGTTAACTATCACATAGATCAATTAACATCACCATTCAATCTCACCCAAGGCCTTTACTCACTTTCATACCACAACTATAGGTTTATGTACAAGCGTTTATAATGCTACTCGATCCAATCCTTTTCATCATTCATTCACATAATCATCCATTTATCTCATACATATTATCATCAACCACATAGGTTCTGTACATACCTGTACCATTACGTATTTATATATCGCATTTACTACTCAAAGCTCAATGCCATAATTCATTTGATCTTCAATAAACATTCGACGAACTCGCACACTCAGTGCCATTTAATTAGCTGAATCTACAATAGTATCTTACACTTAGTGCCATCACATTAAACTGAAGATGTCTCGGTACATTAAACTGAAGATGTCTCAGTATCACACACAGAGTGCCAACTAATATAGTCGATACATTTCTTTATCTCGCACACTTAGTGCAATTCATCGCGGTAACTAATCTATTTACGTACACTTAGTGCCACATATCTTCGAACTCACATATCGAATTACTAACTCAAAAATCACATTTCCATTCAACTCATAACAGGTGAACATTGTTTAAAACAACTTGTATTATACACGAACTTACCTCAGGCGTAAAAATAACGACACTAGTCGATCAATCGAGCACTTTGTTCTTGCCTTGATCTAAGTCTGAATTCCTCCTTTCTTGATCTATATAATCAAATTCAACTCATTCAATATCATTTTCATCCAAAACAATCCACAACACATAGTTAAAGCATTTTACACTTTAGCCACCATAATTCCACATTTTGACATTTTAGTCCCTATTTCACAATTACACAAAATACACATAATTTATTTACACCCAAGCTTGGACGAATTACATACTAGTCCCTAGTAGTCCATATCTTTCAATTATTTCACATTTTAACCCCCTCAAAGTTACATTTTTCACAAATTAGCCCTTAATAATCAATTTCACCAAAAATTCCAAATACAAAACATATTTATCATTTATCAAGCTTTCATATTTCACCAACTATCAACATAAAGCTCACATATTCTTCAATGCCATAACTCAAAATCATCCTTAATTTCATGAATTCAAGCATAGGCTTTATAGAACATGAAGCAACGATTACAAAAACATAAAAATCATCAAAAACGGATCAAAACACATACCTCAATCAAGCCAAATTCTAGCCGAACCCTAAGACTCTTTTTCTTTTCTTTTTCCCTTGTATTTTCGGCAAAGATGAACACAAATTCCACTAATTCATGTTTTTTTAATTAATTTAACTTAATTATCATTTTACCAATTTAACCTTAATGTTTCCATTTAAAATCCACTAACTCATGTCCAACTATCTCCATTCATTAGACCAATGGTCCATTTACAATATAAGGACCTTTCATTTAATAAACCATGGCAATTAGGCACTTTTAACTACTAGCACACAACTTTTGCATTTTACGCGATTAGGTCCTTTTTGCAAATTAAGCACACAAACGAACAAATTTTCATACGAAATTTTCACACATATCAAATGTCATGCCGTAAACACAAACAATAATATTAAAATATTTTTCCTGATTCGAATTTGTGGTTCCGAAACCACTGTTCTGACTAGGGTCTAAACCAGGCTGTTATAACATATACCTAGGACATCTAAATGATAATTATATTGTAGATGGATTATAAATGTAATGTTGGTTTGGTATATACATATAAACATGTGTTTGTGTTTGTGTTTGAAGCCATATTATGGCATGGTAAATTGAACCAAATCTAGATATGTGCATGTGAATTTAAGTTGATGTTTAAGTGCTTAGGAACTAGGCAAAATGGATTGAATTTGGTATGTTTATAATTTAGATTTGAATGATGCTTTGATGATATGATTTGATGCTATAAATGTGGTACCAATGAGGGCACATTGGTTAGGCACTTAGGATGATTGTTTTAGTATGTTTTGAATGTGTTTGATCGTGTTTTGAACAGGTTAAATGAATGGTTTTTGAGTTGTTTAATGACCAAGCATGTAGGAATTGGTAAATTTGTTGGTAAAGGCACATTTTAGGACCACATGGCTAGACACACGGGCATGTGACTTGGCCGTGTGAGACATACGGCTAGCACACGGGCGTGCGAGGCCATTTCAAAGGGTACACGGCCTGGCATACGGGCGTGTGGCTTAGCCGTGTGACCCAAGTCAGAGAGTTACACGGGTACAGACATGGGCTGGGACACGACCGCGTGTCCCTATTTTGAATGCCCACACGGCCTAAGACAAGGGTGTGTCTCTTGGCCATGTGACCCCTGCAACTTTAAAAATTTTTAATGTATTCCGAAAAATTCTCTAATTTTTCGAATTAGTCTCGATTTATTTCTAACGAGTATTTTGGGTCTCGAGGACTCGAATAAGGAACAATATGTATGAGTTTGATTGGTTTCTGACCTGAATATTATATGTTATGAAATGTTTGAAATTTCTGTCTGTTTGATCTGTAAACTTCGGTAATGCTCCATAACTCAGTTCCATCGATGGATACGGGTTAGGGGTGTTACAAATCGAGCTAGTTCAAGTTGGTCAAATGAGCCCCATTTAATCAATTGACCTTCATGGGATGCTCGGTATGCATTCTTCATGGGCTTTGGTTTGCAACCCATGTCACTAGTCCACGTGTATGCCACATAAGCAATTAATTAGTTTTTTAAAATTTTAAAAAGATAAAAATAATTATTTTTTATACTTTTTATTTTTTTGAATAATTTGTATATTTTTAATTTTTAAAAAAATTGAGTAATTGTTGATGTGACATTCACGTGGTAATTCTTGTGTATGCCACATCAGCAAAGTTAACCAACATTATTTTTTCCATTCATTTTAAGGTGATTTGACAAACAACCCAAGTTTAAGGAATAAATAAGTGAAAAAATACTACAATATTTTTTTTGTAAAGTTGAAGGGTCAAATAAATCCTTATACCTTTCAATATTTAATGTATAAATATTTTTAATTTATTCAAAATTTAATATGTACTTTTTTTTTAATTTGATTCCAACTTGATTTGAAACATTGGATAAGGTTGTTATGAAATTGGATTGAATTGAATTAATATTTAATAACAAAAAAAATAACCAAAAGATAGCTTTTCATAATAAAAGAAAAACAAACAAGCAATAATATTAAGCGTTAACTAGTATCCAAGCCAATAGATTTACCTCGTACACCCATCTTTAAACCCTCAGTATTAACATTAAGAGAAGAAGTGATATCTGCAACAAAAACAGATAAAAGAAACGTGGGAGGGACTTCCCAATCTTGACGATCAGCAAGTAACAAAGCCACCCTAGCAAGCTCGTGAGTCGCCTTGTTAGCAGTTCGTCTAATCCAACTAAAAGACAATTGTTGAAAAGAAAATCTCTATAACAGATAATTTTGAAGACCAATATCAAATTCAGAATAACAAAACGAGAAGAATTGAACGCAATGATAATATGATTACAATCCGATTCCACAATGACATTGTTGAAACCTTGATTCTTCAACCAAGAGAGAGCCTCCCTAATGGCAATTAATTCGGCCAATCTCGACAGGAAATCAGAGAGGAACATACGGGTTGGGTCAACGATATAACTCGACCTACGCAAAGCTCGAGTAAGAAAAAATAGAAAAGAAAAAAATTACGATGTATAGCTTAAATGAGCCGCCCATTTTGACCAATTGATACAAGTATTTGTTGGTAAATTGCATGTACATTTTAGGCTTTGCATTTGCATATACTGACTCTTTGGTTTTCGCCTCTTTTACAACCGAATCTTTGGTTTCAATTTAGTCCCAATAATCCAACATAAAATGTTGTGTAATACACAAATCACTTAATTCTATGTCAAACTGAAAAGCTCACCCTACACATTTGTTTCCAAAACCGGCCATGGTTAGTTGAAAGAAATTAAAATATAGTTCAAATAGACGTACTCTTTTATATATTTATAATTTAATATTTCTATTTTTACTTTTAATTTTTTTTATTTTTCAATTTTTAAAGTTTAAGTTTAATTATTAATACGGTTTAATTTTTTTTTTTGTTTATCTCAGTAGTGTAACATTTTAAAATAAAAACAATACTAATTACTTCATAATCATGTGAGAAAAATATTAATATTGTAATAATTTTAAATTTAAAAGAAAAAATTTTATCGTATTAACAATTAAAGTTGTATTTTTAAATCCAAAAAGTAAATTGACTAAATTATTTGAAAATATGTAAAAAGACTAAATTTCAAATGTAAAAAATATTTTAACTTTTCAAAAAATGATGGATAAGGCAAATACTTGATACTCTTAGGGACGCAATCAAGATAAAACCTTAATGGTGAAATATAAATAGAGTTCTACAAGTAGAGTCACGGGTTGACTTGTGTCTTATAGTAAAATATTAAAAACAAAGACACGTGATAATTTTTTTTTAAGATTATAAAAAATATATATACTATTAGTGTACCAAATACTACCCTAAATAATATGCAATAACATTTATTGTTAAAATAATAATAAAAAAGAAGCATACTCAACTTATCAAAATAGAACACATGAAAATAATCTTTAAAGGAATCGATATCATGTTTCAAATAAGGGATATCAAAATTTTTATTGACCTCAATTCCTCAATTTTAGAAAGATTACCATAAGAAATTAAAGGAGGAATGAGATTCATAGACTGCTCAATTGAGCTTAATGTTTCAACATTATTCATTTAGAGAAGAAAAAAAAATCAATTGTAGATTTTCAGATCGACTATCACTCCTATTAGCTAAAGAACGTTCTCACTCTCAGGCATACCTTGGCTGCATGAAAAAGGGTCCGGTATCGACTGTTCCTAAGCTGAAATGGTTAGTATTCATATATATATATATATATTCTTTAATCTATGGGATAAGTGTTTCAGATACGTGTTTCTCGTTAGTTGATGGGATTTAGCAAACTTGGGTAGATTTTTTATTTTTTATTTTTTTTGTGTAAAGGCAATGATAGTATGAAATGACTGTACTGATCCTAGAGAAATTGAAAAGCACGACAGTTAATTGGGCTATAAATTTGTTCTCACTATCAATAAGCTTCTAAAATTTCAGGCTATATCAGTTACATTTCTTTCTAGAATATGGTTTTAATCACAAGAGATCCTTACTACAAGGGAGGCAAAGAAACTTTCAGTTACAGATGACCTATTAAGATATCCTTGATCTTGAATTACCTTGACAAGACATGAATTTCATATTTAAATATCTATGTTGCTCTATACCTTGAAATGTATGTACACATGCAAGGCTACATTGTATATAAATGTACATTTCCCGTTTATATGTATCTTGTTCTGTCTATGTGCTCTCCTTTGATGGAAATGGACCTGTAGTATGGAATGTTGCAATGTGCCCTTCCCATTTATATTTTTCTACTGTGTTTTACTTGTAGTGTACTTTTAGGATGATGAGGATGTGATTTAAGATATTTAAAAAGATAAGCACATCATGGTTTTCTGTTTTGAATCATTTTAGACAAGATTTAGTGTTAGAGTATACGACACCAAAAAGGTAGGATTTATTTATTGCAGATATTCATATGTTGTAGAGTGATTAGAATCGACTAAATTCATACAGGTATGAGCCACTATCCTATCTACTAGGCTCGGAGTACTTCCTTCATGCCTACGGTCCTTTATATGCTCTTTCAGCTGATGTTGTTGCAAGTTTGGTTGCTCTGAGAAACAACAAGTGGTGCTCATATTATTTCAGAGCTAATCCCATAATTGTCTGTTAAACAATTTCTCTCTTTTCTTATGTTTCTTGTTCCCTCCTCGGGATCAGGGTTTTCACTAGCTGGCAGTGTAGGCTTTTCCTGCAAACATTGGCTTATTTTAACCCTTCTTTCGAACTCTGCATGCTTAGTCTAAATTATTGCTCAAACGATTGAATTCTTTTTTGTTCGGCCATGGCCAGCTTTATTCACTAAATACATCTACTATAACTAAAAAACTATGCATTTTGATCAAGTCTTTTGTCTTTCCCTCCTCCATTGTTGTGATTGAGGAGGTTGAGGGGTTGCTTGTAGTGGAAATTGTAGATTTTCTTAAAAGAAAAGTTTAATATTTGGAAAGCTTAATCGAATGTATATTTTGCAACACCACTTTTCTCTTTGACTGCTCATTTCGTAACATTAGTTGAGGTGACGTTACTAATGATGCATCCCTTACTTTTCAAATCTCTGATTTGTTACGATTGCAGTTTTCGGATGTTTAGTAACGAAGATGTTACAATCGGTGCATGGATGCTTGCAATGAATGTCAACTTTGAGAATAAACGAAGACTGTGTGAGCGAAAGTGTACGCCTACATTCATTGCTGTCTAGGATATCCCCAAATGTTCAGGTTAGTGTTCAACTAAAGCATACAAATAGTCATTCCAAGCTTGCCAAGGTACTTCAGAGCTTGTTAGGTTCGGCACATGATACCTGAGGATTTGTTTAATATAAATGGTATATATGCCCCACGAGTTTTGTACGTTTCCATCATTCATATGGTGGAGAACACCATGGGATCTGCCAATATACAAGATTGCCGGTGATATGGATATCTGAATCTTTGAAGCTGAAAATGGTTGTGTAGTAGACCAATGGTTTTGAAAGCTATAGATACATTGTGTTCTAAACTTCTAACGTTACTCCTGTTTCACAGGACTGTGTAATCCGGAAACAAGGATATTGGAACTTCATCGGCAAGAAATGTGCTCAAATGGTTCAACGTTGCCATTGGATGATAAATCGCTTTCCTTGACCTAAATTCACACAGATTTTTCTAATATTGACAAAGGTATTATAGAGAATTTTGCTTACTCTGCTAAATTGATCTCTGCTGCTATGCTATACATCTTAACTTCCCTCATTCAATCACCTCAACCCAATTTTGTTTTCCACAAAGTTTTTTAGTAACATTTTTACCAACAATGTAAGTTTTCCAATATGTTCTTTTACATTACTGTTGAAGCCATTTTTTTTGTTTGAAAAAACGGGCCGACTTTAAAAAGAAAAAACGGAGTCGCCACCAATCTTTTTTTGAAGTGCGTTTGGATCACTCTAGAAAACATTTGGTCTGTAAATATTAAGAAAACGGGTCCGGGAGTCGGTTACGCACGAGGAAGGATTAACACCCTCGCAGCGCCCAAAATTGGTACCTTAATGATTGATTAATGTCCTAATATCGAAAATTGGAAAAGATTTTAAAAGACGAATCCCTTAGAAAATGTTTGGATAATTTGAATTGGATATCGAAATTCTCTTGTTCCAAAAAGATGAAATACCACATCCAACACGATAGGACGCGATGTTTCAAACCTTCGATTTCAAGATCATTTCGTAATTTCCAAAATTCATGCATTGTACTTTAAAAGGGTATTCCATTATTAGGCTAAACTAAAAACCGAAACCCAGCACGATTGGGCACGATTCCTTAAATGCCCAAATATGAAATATTGCCCTTATTTAAGAAAACCCGGTCAAAATTTCTAAAGCATATTTGGTCATTTAGGCGAATGAAAAATTGAAACCCAGCACGATTGGGCACGATCTCTCAAACTTCCAAACACGAAACATTACCTTATTTAAAAAAACACGATCAAAATCCTTAAAGGATATTTAGTCATCCAGACGAACGAAAAATCGAAACCCAGCACGATTTGACACGATTTTTCGAACTTCCAAACACGAAATATTACCTTTGTGAAACCTTTTTTTATGAATTTTGGGAAAAAAGCAAAAATAAAAAGGTGGAAATATAAACACGATAATAATAAGGAATAATAATAATAAATACAAAAAGGGGGAAAATAAATAATAGTATTATAATAACAAAAATAATATGTGACAAATAAAACAAATAGTACTAATAATATTAATGGAAAAAAATTAAACTAAAAAAATATCAAAAATAATAAAAGTAGTAATAATAATACTAGTAAAATAAAAATAATATTAAATAATAAAATAATTGTAACGGCAATAATATGTAGTAATAATAATAATAATGAAAAATTTTACAAAAAAAATGTTAATAATAATAGAGATAATAATATTAATACTAGTAAAAAAATAGCACTAATAATAAAATAATAGTAATAACAGTAAAATAATAGTAATAATATCATAATTAATGGTGGTAAATAGAAAATAATAATAATGGAAAATAATAGTAACAATAACGTGAATAATAAAAATATACTAATAATAGTAATAAATATAGTAATCATAATGAAGACAAATGGAAAATAGTAATATAGTAAAATAATAGAATAAAAAAAAAAATATAAAATAATAGTATTACGAAAAACATAGTAGTAAAAAAATAGAATATATTGATAATAATAAAAATATAGATATATACTATAATATATAATAAAAAACAATATATATATAATAATAGAAAATATAATAGGAAGAATATGATTATCAATATAATTATATATAAAATAGGGGTAATAAATAGTAGTATTAAAAAAACAATAAAAAAAGTAAGAAATATAAGAATATGACTATAGTAACATAATATTGTATAAAAAAAAATGGTAACAAAAGATAATAATAATACTAATAATATTAATAGTAATAATAAAAATATTAAATAATAATAATAGTAGTAAAATAATGAATATAATAAATATAATAAGTACAACGATAATAATAATAATTGATGGTTAATAAAAATAATAATAAAACTGATAGTAACAATATCAAAATTAATCAATTTAATAACAAAAATAAAGAAAATAGGACTAAATTGCACTCGAAACAGAACTTTGGGGCCAAATATAAAATGAAAGAAGACAAAAGGGCTAAATTGCAATATGTGCGGGACATAGAGGGACTAGAAACGAAATTACTCCAAGTTCCTGAACACGGACTAAATTGCAGTGACGGATAAAATTCAAGGGCAAATTTAAAA